>OZ023207.1:6050162-6419489 GCA_963995525.1 Escarpia spicata
TCCCAGACAAGTCGAGATGGTGTTCGATTGAAAAGGTTTGCTAGGCACGTGTAAAGCGTTTTGAATACGAATAAATAAATAAAAAGTACTTATATAGCGCCCAATCAATTAAAATTGCCCTCGGGTGCTTTACATACATGCACACGTATATAATAGTATTTTACATAAAAAGAAATGCTAACTAAGAAATAAATATGTAAAAAATATAACATTACCTTAAATGTAGTTACTAAAAAAAGAGAGATAATAAAAAAAAAAGTTTAAATAAATAAAGACATTCTTAAAAATTACTATAAATACATTCATTTATACAAGAAGAATAACCATAAATATGTTAAGAAACATACATTTATTTGAGGCAAAAAACCATATGCAATTGGTACATATAAATAAAAAATACATAGCTTTTAAAAGTAGTTACGTTAGACACATAAATATATAAAAATAAAATGAGATAATTAGTTAAATAAAGTTAATAAATAAGTTTTAAAAAGTTATAAGAAATAACTTAAAAATATGTAAAACATGATGTAAAATCCCCGTTCCACAATATACAGAGATTCGGCCCAGCTAGACCACATTGGCCCATTAACGATGTATGTACAATTGTATATACACTTTATCAGATCATTGTTAATGTTGAGAATCGGATTTCTAAAAACGTAAACATTCTTTCGCAATAGAGTCTCAAACGTATCGATAGCATTATTGACAAACATGCTATCACTACTCCTAAATATTTAGCCTTTTCAACAAATACAAGTTTGTTACTGTTCATAAATATTTGGGTATTTCATACATATCGACTTTATAGGATTATATTCAATATCATTTTCAAAACCAAACTTTCCACAAATATTCAACAAAGCCTTGAAGGCCACTGGGACTAGGCGCAATAACACATACATCGTCTATACATACATAGTACAGCAGTTGTGTATGTGACATCCTGTACCGGCATTATTTAACACATTGTTTACATTTTTGATGTATACAGTAAATAGATAGGGAGAGAAAAGCCTACCTTCTCGAACACCGTTAGACACATTACAAAAGTCAGAGGATGTGGAACCCCATTTAATACCAAAACCTTTGGGTTCTGTACCAGTATAAAAAAATTCGAACGAGTAGGACAGACACACCTCGATTAAGCAATTTTCTAAAGAGTGTCCAGTGGTCCACTCTATCAAATACTTTTGTTGCATCTAAAAAGCAAGTGTACACAAGACTGTTGTAGCTTCTATGATACTGAATAACATTTTAACGCATAAATACAATGATCAGTGGAATTTCCCTTCTTGAATCCAAACTAGTTGTCAGTCGTATCCAGATACGATTCCATAAATTCAAGTTCCAAAGATCTTAGAAGCAACTGTGACGACCGCTATAGGTATGTAGTTATAAACATCACTTTTGTCACCAGACATGTTTCTGACCAAAGGTATACTAATAGTTTTCATAAAATCATCACGTAAATGTCCATGTGAGATAACACTAGTATAAAAAATGGATAGTAATATAGGTATGCGCCTATCTGCATGTATAAAGTGTTCTGCAGATAGCCCGTCGCTGCAACATGGTTTACCAGACTTCAATTTATCGATTGCATTTTGCACCATGCAAGATGTAAGTTTATGTCACTGTGGTTATACAAATTCCCAGTATTTTGTACACACTCTTTCACAATTTGCATATTTACATCAGTAGTGACATTGTTTAGCAAATATTCAAATTGCGTTTTCCACATGGCAGCTACGGAAGTAGGATCTTTAGCACCATTAACATATGAAACACGAGGTACACCTTTCTTGTACGATTTTGATACGTTTTTCAAAAATGTAACTGTATCTTTAGTATGCATGGAACTAGCCGTAGCGTCTACTCGAGCCATATCTTCATGTTGTTGACACTGTGTAAGCAAATGTTTGAAATGTAATCTTGTTTTCCGCAACAGTTCACAAATTGGGCCATGCTTGGGTTTTCCCATGTCACGCCACAGAATGCAACAATTTCTGGCTTCAGTGAGTGCGTCCTTAGCATAATCATTCGAGCCAGGTACAATGTAATTTTGATACAATGTTGTTTGCATGAACTAATTGTTTAAATACTAGATTCCAGAAGTGCATTGCATATATTATCAAATAGGTTATCGATGTCACATGTATGCTGTATATTTGAACAGTTGGTGTTAGTGCACGTAAATGAGCATTTGAGCATTCCTAAGAATTGGATTATGCTTTACATAAGAACCAATCACATGCTCTCGGTGGGTTTCCCGCCTAGATGCGTATACGCAGATAGATTGGCACCATGCTACTTATAGTGTTTGATGTTATTTCACAGCATACATGCTTTCGTTTTATAAACTATGTCAGGTTGATTTTCAATACTATGTAGGCTACAACTTAACATGGCAAGAAAAAAGCACTAGTAATTATACAGTAATTAACGATTAAGAACAAGCCAAAACACGACGGAAGATCACTAAAGCGTAACACGATCGACAGCTAAGTAATACACTGCGTAGCGCTACAAGACAATTATGAAGCAAGCAAGTCGCATGCCGATTACGCATTATATCATAGCATCAAACAGTATTGCCTATGAAAAACAATTGATTAATCATGTCTAGCAATTTTTTTCAGACACAAGAGCAGACTTATCAACACTATGCAATTTATCCAAATGATAGCTCGAAACGTCATGCGTAATACAGCGCGCGTGTATTTGTTCCGAGATTGATGTATTGCGGTCTGTATTGCTGTTCTCTCGCTATGCAAACACGGACGGCAAGTATACGACCGCAGTTCAAAACACTATTTAAGTAGTCGTCTTGCAGGCCGAATACAAAAAACACCACTAGCTTCGTAAAATAGCCACTATTCACATAAAAAACGACACACACGTAATAATCAATATTTGTTGTCCGGGACTGTTTCTACATGGGTAGATTAATCATTAAAAAGGAAGGTCAGCTCTTTCAACATCAATGAGTTCCTTGTTCAGTTCTTCCGTGTTTCTATCTGTTTTAATACCCGAGTCCCGATTGTGCGCGGCAACTATGAAGGGACATTTTCGTTGTGCATTCCATATAGAATTATTGTGTTGGACGAAAGTTGCAACGTCACTCAACGATCGCTAGTACTGCCGGGTTGCGAGGGTGCGGAATAATATGCACGGCGCCACCATTTGCTACAACAGCTTTCCGTGAAGATCTGTTAGATTGGTCAAAAGTAGTTACGCCGCTGTAAAGCACACTTTTTATGTGCCAGTACATTACGCCGTCGCAACATATATCATGTGTTGCTATTGTGCGATATAGATTGCAGTTCGCAAGCGAGCTAGTTGCAGCTACCCAGAGCTCTAAAAATGACACAAAGCGCAACACGTATCATGCTTTATGTGTTTTTTTATGTCTTAAGTAGCGGTGGTCCTGCCCTAGCTGAAACACGCTTGCCTGCAATATGTTGAGACGTAAATAAGTTTCTTAGTTATGTAGTCTCTTTTCCCTCCCTCCGCGTTCATGGTGCGTGTGTGCGAACGCGCGCGCGTGTGTGCATGTATAAATGTGTGAGTGTGTGTGAGCGCGTGAGCGCGTGTGTGTGATTGTGTGATTGTGTGAGTGTGTGATTGTGTGAGTGTGTGATTGTGTGATTGTGTAAGTGTGTGATTGTGTGAGTGTGTGAGTGTGTGATTGTGTGATTGTGTGATTGTGTGATTGTGTGATTGTGTGATTGTGTGATTGTGTGATTGTGTGATTGTGTGATTGTGTGAGTGTGTGAGTGTGTGAGTGTGTGTGTGAGTGTGTGAGTGTGTGAGTGTGTGATTGTGTGATTGTGTGATTGTGTGAGTGTGTGAGTGTGTGATTGTGTGATTGTGTGATTGTGTGATTGTGTGATTGTGTGAGTGTGTGAGTGTGTGAGTGTGTGAGTGTGTGAGTGTGTGAGTGTGTGTGTGTGTGTGTGTGAGTGTGTGAGTGTGTGAGTGTGTGATTGTGTGATTGTGTGAGTGTGTGAGTGTGTGAGTGTGTGAGTGTGTGATTGTGTGATTGTGTGAGTGTGTGATTGTGTGAGTGTGTGAGTGTGTGAGTGTGTGAGTGTGTGAGTGTGTGAGTGTGTGAGTGTGTGAGTGTGTGAGTGGGTGAGTGGGTGAGTGGGTGACTGTGTGAGTGGGTGAGTGTGCTAGTGTGTGTATGCATGTGTAAATGTGTATGTGTATGTGTGAGCGCGTGAGCGCGTGTGTGAGTGAGTGTGTATATGTTTGTGTGTGCGCGCGCGCGCGCATATACGCATCAATGCATGTATATATATATGTATGCATTTAGATCGCGTAGGGAACGCACTACACACATGTGTGTCTGTGTCGATGCGTATGCGTATGTATGTATTTTCTTTAAAATTGAGCCTTTTTTACCGTTGAAAGAACACTTCTGGAACATTGCCCATGCAGTGGAAATTCACTATAAAAACTCTGAGACGTTGTGATGAACTGAGCGACCACATTCTGGAAATTCTGGTTTCGAATCCTTTCGTTGCTGTTTTTAATCTTGAAGCAGATCATTCATTTCACGGTGTCCTAATTCACTGATCTGTCTACGTGAATACCTGTTTATAGACCGTGCTTCTTATTTGTGTACAAATAGTCTACGCCGGGTAGCTACAGCTTGACTGGTTGCTTCCCAGTGAGGTCGAGATTGTGCTTAATTGAGCAGGTCTGCCAGGGAGTGAAGTGCTAGAAACATCTGAACAGGATATTACACTTTATAGAAAATTACCTTTACTTTTTACTTTTTTAGTACACGTTTACCGATCTTTGTCAAACAGCACGACACACGTCTTGCTGCATGACGTGTGGCGTTGTTCCTAGTACGTGACTCGTATATTGTCTAACCAACCTCCTCATTTTGCTACACGCACAAACGATCTAATAAATAATTTCACCCGACACATTGCCAAGAACCAGTTGAATTTACGCAGATATATTTAAGGAATATACACACGTGTACGAGTCTATGAGAACACTGTCATCATTGGCTGCTTTCTTTTCTCTCTCCCCCTCTCTCTTTCTACAGTCGGGATGAACAGCATATAAAATAGGCACAATTATGCTAGAAGCGTTGGCACTACCCTCTTACGTCGCAATATCGATAGAGGTAATGCTACCTACACGTTCGTAAAATGGGGATTTGTTACTCTTTGGGTGGGTGTAAGAGTGTAAATATGGTATATACAAAACGTAACCGCTACCGCTATCAGCGTTATGGGTACTATGACAATTTACGGACACTACACAATATGAAAAGTGTGTATACCCACCGCTGTATAAACAGATTCTCGTTTAAACCGCTTAGTGAACAGAGGCAATATGTTGATGCGTAAAAAGCGTTCTTAGTTATGTAGTCTATATCCCCTCCCTCCGCGTTCATGGTGCGTGCGCGCGCGTCTCTCTCTCTCTCTCCCTCTCTCTCTCTCTCTCTCTCTCTCTCTCTCTCTCTCTCTCTCTCTCTCTCTCTCTCTCTCTCTCTCTCTCTCTCTCTATGTGTGTGTGTGTGTGTGTGCGTGTGTGTGTGCGTGTGTGTGTGCGTGTGCGTGTGCGTGTGCGTGTGTGTGTGTGTGTGTGTGAGAGAGAGAGAGAGAGAGTGTGTCATTAGTCGCAAACATAATTAAAACACTTTATGTAAATGAGACTAATAATAATTATGTAATACGTCCGAATTGCTGGGATTACAGATGTTCAGACAATTTGTGATATGGACTTCTCGCGGTTCGCTCAGTTCGGTAGTTCGAGAGAAAATCACTACAACTGTAACAAGGTATAATGATGTTTTAATAGCAGAGTCTACGTACAAATATGAGGCTTTACCAGCCAGTGCCAGGACTCTGCCTAGGTTGACACCTCAATCCCTTGATGGATAATGTGTCAAATATACCCTTTTACTCAATACCTGCTACAGACTGAAACATTGGATATATTTGTATTAATCGCTGCGTTGTAACCCTATTACTAGAGAGTGTCTGCGAGCGCCCCGATCTCGGCTATTCGGTCTGTGCTTCCTCTGACGTCGTGTCTCGCTCTTGCGCACTGCACTTTCTCAATCACGTTCTGTACGACTCCCCGTTTACCCCCCTACGGCGTCGGTCACCCTAGCCATAACATCGGTCACCCTAGCAGTAAAATAACCATCATGTCCTTTGATTTAGACAGTGTGTACCTCTAATGGCCAGCCAGTGGCACAGGGCTCGAAAATACCTTTCATGTCTTACCTTGTTCTTGTTGTTCTTCCTGCTTGTGTGTATCGAGTGCGCGCGAGTGCTGCCAGTCTAATTCTAGTTACGATATAAACCTCAGTATAGTGTTATTGTTGTATGTCTATATAATTAATCTGATGGAATATGATGAAGTTTGCAAAGCTGAATAAATAGTTATGACGATGTTCGTTATACATTTTGAAATCAACAATGTAATTTGTATTTACTTAAAAGGTTTGCTTTAAATTTTTAATTTACACAGCACAAAACATCAACGTAAACCACACTAATTTGTAATTCTATATAACGGTATACTGCCTGGTTATTACTTCGATTAAATCTAGTGTAGATTAGTATGGCGAGAAATAGTTACGATGATTGTTGCGCTTATCTAACGAAACAAATATAGCTCTTATGTTTGGACGTCAATCCAATTATTATATTATTATCGACATATCTGGATACAATTAATCAAGTTATGAAGCTTCAATTTGATATGAACGCAAGAAAGGCGAGAACTTATTACATATGTGTATGCTTCCCTCCTGTCTAACGATGGAATCGTGAGGCAGGCATATCTACAAAAATAAAAATAGTGCAAGGCGGTATTTTTGTACAAAGAATAAGTACGAGGTTATTATTACCGTTCGTCAACCAGAATGGCATTGGTAAGATGTATGTGCAAATTGGGCGTTAGGTTTGCTATCGGCAAGATTTTATTATTAACGAAGTAATACAAACAAGCCTACCGTTGCACTTTATAGCTGGTGTGGCCGGACGAATGGTTACAAATGTGCACCTAAATACGCAACGTGACACTTCTTACGTTAAACGCTGCTGTTCAGTTGTATTCCACGGAAGCCAGGTAGTGACAGAGCAATACATTTTTAGCCCGTACTATCTCGTAATTACGAGACAAAATCTCGTAATTACGGAGAGATAATTTTATTCAGATGGCACTAACTGGCATTCGTACCTCTTTAATCAAATGTTATATCTAGCACTAACTGGCTTCCGTAATATTCACCGTTATAAACTGTATTGGTGGTGTCGGCATACTTAAAGGAGAATTAAATGTTTGAACGGCCGTAGCTCAAATATAGGAACATATAATTTAAAGTACATTTCAACATGATTTGATTACCACAGCGCCAGGTAAAATTTTAAGCAATTTTTTCAACTTGGCCATTATCGGCACTGGGCGGAGCCATTGCTATCCAGGGGCCAGTGGTTTGAGTCGTGAAATGCTAGGCACCGCTGCACATAGTAATTCAATAGGCGACGCACCATAGCTCACGGTAAAACCGACGAATTGCATTCAAAAACATAAAAGAAATAAAACATTGAATGCATAGGATGGCTATTGGATATACTGTAAGTGCTAAGAAACAACATTTCACATGCTTACACGGAAGGATTCTCAGAGAAATAGCAAGTTTTAGATTATGAAGTTGGCGTGTTCGTCTGTATAGCAAGCTCTGCATAAGAGTCGGCATTGGTCACTCTGGGACGTTGGTTGCAAGATTTATTACGAATGTGACGAGCATGGAAAAAAGATCTGGGGCACACCAAACATTATTCTTGATCAGGCACAGGTTCCTCTTTCGTTGATTGTTCTGCATATAACTACTGATCTATGAAGCAACGCTCGGTGAACCTTTTATCTTGTATCGCCCATTCTGATTGCGGCTGCAATCAGGCGCAATCAGGCTACGTTTTCATTGGCTAAATCATAGTCAGTTTTTGTCTTTCTCTTTTTCGTTTTAATTTCGAAAACGTAAACAACATATTTGCTGTATTGTACAAAGACTACCAAGTATAATAAGGCTCCATATTTCTGTTCTCGTCCAGGAATGTCTATTTCTTAAATAAATCGAACAAATTCTAAAATATGCATTGAATAGACAGGCACGCCTCAAACCACCTGCTTGGAATTTGCATCGAAAAAAAGATGACAATACGCAGTGTTCTAGTTTGCCGATTTAAACGTGGAACACAATCAATTTTAAATTTTGTCTCATAAATGAATAGGTTTCTGTCACCACCAAAGCGTACTTATATAGTATATATTCAACTACATGGCATAAAACAGCTGTTCTTCATTTCCCCTTTAAATTATAACGAACATTAACTGCTGTTTTTATAGTCTTCTCAACAATCGTGACTGGAATGCATTATTATTCAGTCCTGTATGAGGTTACTCAACAGAGCTCGATTTAATATATTCGTTATTAACTCGTACACCTATCGACACTTTTGTCACATATTTACTCATTTTCATGTTCATATGTATGACAGCTGTTGTATCTATGCTGGTATCAGTTTTACAAGTACACGCGTCAGCCCTGTTACGCGTGTATTTCTCTAACAAATGCAAGTTGGTCTACATATATAACTTAACGGCAGAATTTCCGGTTTATGCGTGATTATTTAGTAACACTTTCTACTTCGATTGAACAGTTCTGTCTTGGAATTAAATGCAAGGCGCTTTGAGCATTCGTAAGGACTGTGCACTGCGCTACATAAGAACAATTTCTTTTGGTTTATGATATTTGAACCCAATAAGAAACACAACATCGATGACGTAAGCAATAGTTATCGACGTCATAGCACGCCATCTTGTATCCGATACCAGCACCATGACGTAACCAACTAGTTTAGTCGTATTCTGATCAAATTGGGTCTGTCCGATTACGAAATGAAATTGCGCTGCCATACAGACGCGTGTGCTGGGCATGTTTAAGTTTGTTCACAATATATCAATCCCTTTTTGCACGTAATTAGTAAAAACAACTATCGGCCTCCTTTTCGATGCGAACGATTGAATTTATGCATTGTTACATGTGCTGTATTGACAGCACGGTTGTTCAATGGGTTAGTGAATTTCTGCAGCTGTGCTTTCCTTCAAATAAGAGTAGGCATCGCGACCATTAAACGTCGAGTAGACTCATTGCAAAGAAAACCATGAAAGCAATAGTCTCACTGTTTTAAAATAAGTATCTCTATTCTATGTATAGTTCACATGCATTAACCCACATCTGCCAATGAATTATGCGTTGGTTGTCATTTTATTGTCCCCACAACATCGACTCTTTTATGGTTCCCTTACGTCAACAAGATTTAACAACAAGATTGCCACCCAGAGAATTATTGTTAGATGGCAGGTGGACAAGGAAGCCCTTTGGCTTCTCAAGAGTCCAACCCTTTTATCTATGTGTATCCCGCCCTTCTGAGGTATGGGTCGATTTTATTTTAAAACATATTCATGCTACTAGCACCCACACAATCAGCAGAAAATATGTTCCATTAATTTACAGTCCTTTGTGAAAATTAGAACTTTCTTATATCTAATCTACTCTGCTTTTTGCTAATATAACCCCATGTTCGAGGCTATATTTGGCGGAGATAGATCGTAGAAATTGGTGATACAGAAAAGTTAATAAACAAGTGGAATTACTGATTGATAAGTATTATTCTTGCCTTAATATCATTCATAAAGTTGCAGTAAACATATATTGAGTAGCAGTTGTGCTTAAAATTAGTTAGTTAAAGTACTTTAGAACACCTTAGTATATTGAGTGATAATAGGTAACTTATCCTTCGATAATTTGTAAACGAGATTTAACAAACCTGATTATGTGGTAGAATATATAGGAGATAAAGTAACAACCATCAAACTACTTACATAACATAATATCTGTGTAAGCCAGCACTTGCTTGATATTTTGATTAGATAGCACTGTTGTTAAAATTAAGCAAGGGTGATAGTCGGGCGGCGTAACCTAAACAAATCAAGCAGCCTAACGTAACGTAATTGATTGTATTTAAATTAGGTCACTACCGGTAATGTTAGCGTTCGTGATAGGATAAATAGTCGGCTGTGCAATTGAAATCTGTAACAAAAAGGGTGCGTTAGTACACAGGAAACAGTCTTTCTAAAGACTAAGTTAGTTAAGTTATTAAATAAATTATGATAGGGATATGGTGCCGTGCAAGCGGCAAGTCAAGGCAAAGCGACACTTGGTTTGCGATCACTGCCCACAGCTGGGTAGATTTTGCATTGTCCGGCTGTGGGAAGTCATGGGCAGAAATCATGGAGGAAGGATTCAAATTTCAATGCATTGGGTGTTGGAAGGTGGCGTGTCTGCAGAAGGAGATACTTAGGTTGACATATATTGTGAAGGGAATGGAGATGGGAATTAGCAAGGAGACAGGTTGAATGGAGAGAGACGACGGGGAAAGAGGTGGGAATACTGCAAGACTGAAGGAGACTAGCAGTGGCAAGAAGACCGAGGAAAGGAGATTAAGAGGAGGGAAGGTGATTGGAGGGGAATAAATAAAAAAATCGACGACAGAAAACGTGACAAGCGTGAAGGTGACGGGGAGAAAGTGACCGTAGAGACGGAGGGAGGGAAGATGGGACGGGAGAGGAGAGAAGAACATGATATGGGAGGAAAGATGAAGGGTCGAAAGGAAGTGAGAGCAAATGTGATAGAAGAGAAGTCGATAAAAGGGACTGTGACAGGAGGAAAGGCGACAAGAGAAAAAGCGACAGGAAATAATGTGACAGGAGAGAAGACGGCAGGGGGAAAGACAACAACCAGCAGATGCATACCGAAGAAGAAGCTACTCTGAGGCAGTGATTGACGGAGCAATGAGGAAAGAGAGGGTGGGCGAGTCCATTATGAGAAAGAAATACAACACACTGAGCGAGGGGAAGGATGTCGTTTTTTGTCTACCGGGGGCTAGGATCGAACATGTGACTGACAGGGTAGAGAGGGTATTGGGACATGGCAAGGGAGGGTCTAAACTAGTACATGTAGGAAACAATAATGCAGACAGGGAGGGGACCACTGGGATAGTACAGAAGTATAGACAGTTAGTGAGGAAGCTAAAGAAGGCATGAGTTGAACAGATTATTCTTTCAGGAATTTTGCCAGTAATGGGAGGAAGGGGGGCAACATATAGAAACTGCAAGAGGATGGCGATCAACGCACTAGTTGAGCAGATGTGTGAAGAAGAGGGGGTGGGAAGCACATATTTATGGGGATACTTTGTTGGGAGAGAATATATGTACATGAGAGATGGCCCCCATCTTAGTGGAAAGGGACAGCAGTTTTCTCAGAGAACCTGCTGCGATCCGTTGACAGTGGGACAGGTTGCATCTATTTAAACTAGATTCGCAGGGGGACTCACAGAAAAGCCTGAAACTGGAGGCATAGATAAACACAGCACAAATAAATCAGCAAAGAACAGTCTGTAAAACTATTCTGAAGCTGGATATAAATGTGTTTCTTTAAATGCAAGGAGTATAGTAAACAAAAGAAATGAACTAAACATTATGGTAGAAGATATTGACCCTCACATAATAGGTATAACCGAATCCTGGACCACCACCGATATATCAGATGCCGAATTGGGACTGACAGGATATGTAATGTTTAGGAAAGATAGAATAGGAAGAAAGGGAGGTGGAGTTATTTTATATATTAAAGAATCTATCCAGGCTGATGAAATAACATTACAAAGAGAAGCAGATTGCGAAGAAGCTGTTTGGTGTAACATAGTTACAGGAAACTCAACGTTAACAGTTGGGTTAGTTTATCGAAGTCCAAACATAAGCATAGAAGAGAATGAAAAAACACAAAACGCTATAAGGGAAGTAAGCAAACGGGACTGTATTATTATGGGGGATTTTAACCACGGGCATATACAATGGAAATCTCTACAGAGTATGGGGAGTGAGGACCACAAGTTTTTAGTTTTAGTTCAAGATACATTCCTTTCTCAACATGTGCTATAACCAACCAGGGGTGAGAATGTGTTAGACATAGTTTTGTCCTCACAGAATGAATTAGTTGACAATGTCGAGATTTGTGAGCCACTGGGGAGTAGCGATGACAACCAGATACATTTTACCATCAAAGTAAAATCAGAAAGGAATAGTAAAAAGAAGTATAGGAGAAATTTCCACAAAGGAAGGTATAAGGACATGAGGAAATATTTAGCAATGATAGACTGGAATACCACACTGAAAAATAAGACAGCAACAGAATGCTGGAATATATTAAAGAATGGAATTAAGTGCATAGTCGATAAATTTGTACCCTTCAAAAAACAAGGGAAACAGTCCAAAAAGAAACACTTATCGAAAGAAGCCATTAGAAAAATTAAGTATAAACAAATGATGTGAAAGTCATATATATGTACTGGAAATGATGAAGGCTACAACAGAATCGCTTAACCAAGCTACAGCTGAAATTAGAAATTCAAAGAGAAGCTATGAACAACAATTAGCTAATAATATCAAACATGACAGCAAGAATTTTTATGCGTATGTTCGAAGCAAACAGAAAGTTCAAGATAAGGTCGGTTCTCATTTCCTATGGCATGGGCCTTTAGTTTAAGCAGTAATATTTGATGTGGTACTTTGTCGAAAGCTTTTTGAAAATCTAAGTAGACAATATCTACTGGTGATCCCTCATCTACCCACTTAGTGGGTAGATGTCTTCCAAAAAACATAATATATTTGTTAAGCATGACCTCGCTTTAAAAAACCCATGTTGAGATGAGTTTATCAAGTTATGTTTAACAAGAAAATCCACCATGTGATTTTTAATTAGTCTTTCTAATAATTTGCAAATCACTGATGTTAAACTCACTGGTCTATAGTTCTCTGACTTTTTTAAATAACGGTATAATGTTTGGCTCTTTCCATTCTAAAGGAACCACTCCCTCTTCTAATGACAAATTGAAAACTGTTGCAAGCGGTACGCTAATTTGTTCTACAATTTCCAATAGTAGTTTGGACGGAATCTCCTCCACTCCAGGTGATTTAATATCCTCCATAGCCCATATTGTCTTAGCTACCCTTTCCAGGGTTACAATTAATTGTCCTAAATAGTCTGAATCTGCATCCTTGAACTTAGCCTATGGTACTGGCAGTGAACTGATATCTTCTCTGGTAAACACTGAACTAAAATACTCATTCAGTTCTTCTGCCATTAAGAATCCCTATGATATTTTATTTCGAGCACTATCTTCTAGAGGACCGACCTTATTCTGAACTTTCTGTTTGCTTCGAACATACGCATAACAACATTTACTGTCATGTTTTAAATTACATGCTATTTTTTGTTCATAGCTTCTCTTTGAATTTATAATTTCTGCTGTAGCTTGGTTAAGCACTTCTTTATAAATGTTGTAGTCTTCATTACTTCCAATACTTCTATATGACACCGTTTGTTTATACTTAATTTTCTAATGGCGTGTTTCGAGAAGCATTTCTTTTTGGACCGTTTCCCTTGTTTTTTCAAGGGAATAAATGTATCAACGTCACCGAAGAGAGTTGGCTCGTTTCAACAATACGCCCTAAACGCATACCTGCTCAGTGACTCAAACATAAAAACATCCCATATTTCTAAATTCTGTTTGACTTTTTAACAATGTATATACATTACTGACGTCAAAGGAAAGAGACGTAACATTTTAACTGTGTATTTGTGTTGTAATGTTTATATTGTGTATTTTGGTTGTACAGATTTAACTGCGTAATTTGGTTGTCCACGGTACGAAGGGTTGGTTAATGCTCTCTCAAAGAAATGTATGTATGTATGTATGTATGTCTTTAATTAATTTCCTGTGATTCCGAATGCCTGGATAAAACGAATTGCGTACAACTAATAAATACACTACATGTAGATCGTGAAAACGTATACCATGTTGATTAATTAATAATTGTACTGTTTATAATTGTACAACAATTACACAACTATCATACTTTCACTAGTAATGTGGATCATGTGACATTATTTAACACAAATTACCTAACAGTAACTAACTAGTAACACTAATTAACGACAAGCATAAACATTAAGAAATGCACGATAATAATAATGTGCAAATTACTTTAAATATTAAAATGAAATTGACAATTATTTTATATCCAACATTAACAAACTATTTTTTTTTTTAATTTGGTATCCCTAATTATCACCAATTAATAATAAATGAAGCTACAGTTTCCTTTCGTTGAATGACAGTAAGTGTTCTGTAATTTCATACACCGCATCTGTATTTGGTTATTTGTATTTATGATTAAGCTACGTAATTTGTAATTCATTTTTCAGTCAGAACAGTTTCCTATACGACTATCGGCATAAGTTGCAGTGACGCTGCCGCCAATTCAAGATGGAGGCTACCGACAGACATGCGCCGTGTGCCTCAGATACGTGTCACGTGGTCATGTTATGTGCAGCTGGCTTCGTTCTAATGACCGCAGGAGTGATGACAGTCTTTCAGACCAACGTGTCGCAGTCTTGGTGCAGCTCCACGTGTGTCTTGGTTGTTTTGATTGGTGTAATTATTTTCTGCGTGGCACTTTGGCGGTTGGTGAAATCAGACGAACCAAGCATTGTGGATACGAAGGCAGAACAAGAGAGTCAATTGAAGAGATATACATGGTAAGGTTCATGCTGTTTTCGGGATCTTATTGGGTTAAATACACCAATGATGATTGAAAACAGTGTTTTAAAATAGGCGTTACTTTTGTAATTTTATAACTTTATTTCCATCCATTTTATTTGTTATCGAAACTGGAGTTCGACAGAAACAAATTCAATATCTTTTACTCTAAATGATAGGCAGAACAAAACTTATTGCACCGCCAGTACAAAATAAGACATGCTGTTACACTGATGCAATATGTTTTAACATTTTGTCAGCAGTAATGTTATTATGTTCTTTATAGATCTACATGTTTCAAACTAAGAGTAAACCTTATGTATATATATAAGTGCATAACCGCCTATGCTATTTTAATATTGTATATTACTTCATGTGATGTATAATGTTGTATTTATTATGCTTATGGAAATAGCAGCTGGATTTATGGTGCAAACAAAATGGTTTCATTATTGAATGGTTCTCGGCTTTAACAAGTTTCTGTTATCTACACGTTTCATTAAAAGTAAACTTTAACATGTATAGCCAGATGTACGTAGTGAAAAAGGAACAACAGAGTACCATAGGTGAGATTTCGTATGTTTTTATATTCCAAAAAAACCCAATGCCAATCATTCAATATGTCATCGGCGGCTTCGTGCGTAGAGAGCTGGTGTTTCGTTTAAATCAATCCGTCTGTCATGAGCTGTCGCTATGTTCATTCTCCGTTTATTCCATATATTCACCTTTTTTGTTGTTGAATCTGTGACATAAACAGCAGCTGGTCCACGTTTCCTTTTGATAAGTTTATCGGTCACGACTCATTCGCATCGCGGTAGCTAATCCAAAGTATATTTCTTTCTAAGAGGAGAGGAAGGATAATAAATAGAGGGAGACAGATGCAGCGACAGTTTAACGTATCCGCAATAGTTTTCGTCTAGTATTACTAGTATTGTTGTTGTTGTTGTTGTTATTATTATTATAACTGTCACTAATCCTCCTTGTCCAATGCAGGACCGTGGCGCTGATAGCATCCGCCGTTATTCTGGTGCTTCTCTCACGCCATGTGACAGCACACCTGCGAGGTCGCGCTCTTGCTGGCTTCTTCGCACTCCTGCTGATGGAAGTCGCATTCTCCACCAATCGGCGAGCTGTAAGTCGAGCCGTGTGATAGCGTGCACGTCGCCCAAAACATGGTCGCACTCTTAATTAGGAATATGACGTAAAATATATATCCCAAAATAGATTGACCCGTAAATTACGCACAGCCTACATCAAAGGTCTCCTTATGAACATTTTGGAATTGGAACAATTTCGACATTAAACAAACAAAAGCACATAATGTAAAACATATATTTTTTACAAAAGTTAGTCTATGTCGGGAGGCTCTCACTAACGCTCAAAAGCCGCTAGCGTGAGAGCCACCCACGGGAAAATAATATTTACTGCAATTAGTCAATTAAACATAGTAAATGATTATCTGTAGACTACATTTATGTCATTCATATCCGTGTTCGCCCACTGAGGTGCACACCGTAAACATATGAAGTGATTCGGTAGAATATACACAAGGTCGCCATAATCCAGCACAATAATTATGAGCCTACATGTGATTTATTAATGGCTGTTTCATATAATAGGAAAACACTTAATTGGAGAACAGAATACCGTGCTCGGTTTAGACTAAAATATAGTTTGCTTTTAGTCGCAATTGCTTCATACATTATTAAAGACGAGACACGACACAGATACTAAAAAGGTTAGTATAAGCTGAGGCGGGTTAGATCTTCATAACAAGGGCTGCTCTGGTTTGGGAATACACACGGAAATCGGCCTATTAGTAAAAAAGAGGATACAATTAAGAAATATTTGTGGTTTCGAATCAATTTATGCAAATACAAGTGTGTAGGCTGTTTAGTATATAATAACAAGTATTCATTAAAACAAATTACATATTATTGTTTTGCCTAAATATATAGCAATTTTGGTATTGATCCAAAAGATATTTCTTCAGATATAAAGAGAAACCGTGAAGACTATGAGTATAGACTTTTTCCGTAATTCTAGGTGGCATGTTTCTGAGTAGAGTTGGCAGGTAGTATCTTATACACTTTCTGGCTTGGGAGGTACGGCTGTACGGAATATAAATGTAATGACTTTGCCTAGTGTGATGGCCGTGATGTGTGGTATTTAGTGAAAATAAAGATTTACAATAAGAAGGAACGATACTATTAACAAATTTGTGGACCAATTAGGGTAGTGTCATCGGCGTGTAATGTCGCATTAAATTATTTGTAGCGTGATGAATATCATTTATATATAAGATGAATAACAATGGTCCCAACAAGGAACCCTGAGGGACACCGGTAGAGATGGGTAATTTATTGGATATTACATCACCGAATTGTACAAATTGGAGCCTATTTGTAAGATAACTGATTAGCCAGTGTAACGGTGTCTTGTTTATGCCGTAGTGTTCAAGTTAAAAAAAAAATAGAGTGGTCTAGTGTATCAAATGCTTTTGAGAGGTCTAACAAAATGGATATAGGAATATTACCCTTGTCTAAGCTTTGTAAATGAGTGTCTGCCATTTCCAGTGTAGCCGTCTCCGTAGAATGTGCTTTTCTAAAACCGTACTGACTTTTAAATAACATTCCATTTGTATTTAAATACTCAGATAGTTGGTTATACACAATTCTTTCGAAAACTTTGGAGATTGACGGCATCAACGAGATTGGCTTGTAATTATCTAGCATCGTTTTATCGCTTGTCTTATACAGAGGAATAACTTTTGCAATTTTTTGTTTGTGGGAAAATTTCTGTGGTGAGCGATTGGTTATGAGAGACAAAGGCTTGGCAATTAGTGAGCTGATTTTGTGTGGCAAATTTATGGAGATTGAGTCATGTCCTGCACTTTGTTTTGGGTCAAATTCCTTTACAACTGACAATATATATTTTTCTGTAACATGTTTGAATATAAAAGTGAACGGAGATTTGTCCTTTAGATAGCTGGTAAATGCCCTATATTGTCGATTAAAGGATATCTTTTCAGCCTTTTTATTGCAAAAATTTACAAAGAAGTCATTAAATGTATGCGCAATTTCCCTTTTGTCCGAGATGTATACTCCGTTTATATAAAACAAATTAGGACATTCAAATTGTTTATGGTTTTTATTTAAGAGTTGTTTAATGGTATCCCAAGTTTTTCTTATGTTAGATTTATATTGATTGAATAGGTTTGTGTAGTGAATACGTTTCGCTTCTCTGATAGCTCTATTTAAGATAGTTTTATAAACGCGAAGATTGATCAATGACGCATTTTGCGCAGTCTGTTTTAATTTACGAAACAGTTTGTCTTTATGTTTTATTGAGTTGATTATTCCAATGGTTATAAAGTTTGATTTTGTGTGTTTGAACGTATTGTATCTAACAGTTTTTGCAGGAAACTTATAGTCATACTGTCGGGAGAGTAAATATTCAAGTAAGTTATAATTAGTGTTTGGATCAGATAGCTCATTTAGATTTAATTGACCTATGATGCACGGTTGCCTTACAGATTAATAATATTGTTTTGTTGCCTTTTCATTGTTTGTCCTGATTGTCACCCATTTGGGAGCACTTTGTTTAGATAACAGTTTATCGATAATTATTAAATATGGTAAATGATCTGATATGTTGTTCATAATTATGCCTGCTGTGGAAGCAGTGGTGGCATTTGAAATCTTACAGAATATCTCGTCAAAAAATGTGTGCAGCTATTTTGAGAGAAACGAGAAAGGTAATTTTTTGATAAAATCCAATTTTACAGAATAAATCAAAATGGAGTTTCGCGCATTAAATTCGACCCGATCACTTAGGTCCGCAATCACAGTCGACTGGCCCATGACTCTGTCTTCGATGTTTAACAGTTTTTTCAGGCTAGCCTGGTGTGTGATGATGCTATCAAGCTTGTCATTCAAACTACCCGGAGCCGAGCGAATAAATGCCGCAAAGTCGTCTTTGTGCGGAGGCTCTATTGCCGGCCCGGTTGCCCGTTCATCCGTATCCGACTTAGTCATTGACCGCGCCTTATTACGCGTTCGTTTGTCTCCTGCAGACATGGTGGCCAACGAGCGATTATGTTATCACAGGCAGGTGTGACGAGTATGGAGCGAAGGTAGTTGCCAACAGCGATAATGGGCTTGACGCAAATTAGTTCATTCATAAACATCACTTGTGACGCATGCTACTAATTCAGCTGAGGGTTTGCTTACATTAGTCCGTGCTCCATACCTTCAATGCAACGTCTTATCTCATTGCAAGATGCTAACTGCTCGACGAATCGGAATTGAATGTGACTTTTTTAGCAGCTTAAAGCACACTGGTTGCCACTTAAGGCACTCCTTCCCTTTAATAATGTGTGTTAAGAAAAAGAAAGAACATGTTACTTCACACCATACATGGTGTGAAATAATATATATATATATATATATATTAGAGTGGCAAAATTTGACATGGTGAGAAAATTATTTTTGAAATCAACCATGCGCATGGGCTAAAAAGATGAGGTTGGCTGAGAAAACAACTGTGGTAAAATTTAAGAAAAATCCATTTAGAGGAAGAGACCTCTCAAAGCACCCGAAGTTTTTGTAAAAGCACGAAATAGGGATACATTTTAAAACGCGATATATCAAAATCTACTTAATGTTTTTAAATAATGTTTTACTGTGTTCTAATTTATATTCATAATAATTATGTCAAGACGAACAATCAATCAGGTTATACGTATAAATCACCTACAATTGTGAAAATTTGAAAAAGATTTTGTTCATTTTAGAAAACACAGTAATCCATCATAATTGACTACATTATAATTGACTACATTATATAGATAATTTACATTAATTGTAAATCACGTAATATTTTGTAATATTGCACCTAGACCATTTGGTATTATGTAGCAAGTTACACACCACAATTTAAGCAGGCATATTTTTTTTGTAATTAAGCTATGTTTAAGTAAGCAGTAACTGTTGTCGTTCATTGCACTTGTGCTGCTGTAGCCAAGTTGGATGCGCCGCTTCGTACTAGATCGGCATCAAACGTGTGGTTAGTTGGGCAACCGCTTCCTTGTATCGAGAACCTGAACCGACTGTCTACAATTGATGAAGTTCTGCGGCGAGTTTTCTACGACTAGAAAGGGAAGAAGCTGACGCTGCCTGCAAACTGCAACAATGCGGTAGGTGAAGTGCTGCGGGTTTGGCATCTGGCTAACATTCCGACGACGCAGAAGCCGAATGCTGTCGAGAAGCTGAAGAAACTCTATCAGCAGCATGTAAACACATGCAAGAACAAATACAGACGCAGTAAGAAGCAAGATAAGCTGGAAACTGAGTTTGAAAGTCGATTGCTGGAACTGTTTGATGTGGCACATGCAGAGTGTGATCAGCTGATCCGCATTGCTCGTGATGTGGAGTTTCTGCAAGATCAACGAAGTGAGAGGAAGATGGTGACGGTTGGGGAGGACGAGCCTTCAAAAGTGAAAGAGCAGAAACAACAAAAGCGAAAATACGACGAGATGCAGCGACGAGAGTCTGCCTCCAAGGCAACTGATGAGACCGAGTCGACAACCGAACCACTCACAGAGTCATCACAGGATGAACCGTCGGATTCTGGTGGCACACTGGACGTTGATGCGGCTATCTCTATCAGCAAATATCACCACAAACATCTAGATTTATCTGTAGCATTGACGTTGCTCAGCATTCCACGAATTTCAGCTGGCACCGGATCGAAGATGCGCAATGCTGTCGTCCAGTTTCTGCGGGATTGGGAGGGCGTTGGCGAGCACGTGGCAGGACCCACACTGGTGCTATCACTGTAATTCAAGAGGCATTTCAAAAATATATCCTTTTTCTCGCATGCCGACACCATATACTGGAGATCATTGCCGCTGTAGTTGTCGATCGGTTCAAGGAGAACTGGCCATTGATTGATAAAAGAAAATACAACTCTCTGGACAGTGAGACAACTAGGTAATCTGGGTGTGCCTTGAATACATACGAGAAGCAATGGCTGGAGAGGCATAAAGTTACAGCAAGCGAGTTCCTAACAGAACAACTTCGTAATAAACACCCACGAAAGGACTACCTCGAGTATCTCCAGCTAGCGATCATCTTGTTGGGTGGTGCACGTGACTCGAGACACCAGTTCAGCCCTCCAGGCGGATACCACCGTGCTCGCTGGATGGCGAAAGGGATCTCCTGCTTGAAGATACTCGTCTTCCGTGAGCAGGTCGAGCTTACTAGCCACGAATTACAGACTCTACAGCGCATTTGCCTGTTCACGATCACCATCTACATCAGAGCATGGGTAGATGCAGCCAGCAGCAGACGTGCGCTTATCAACGACCTCTGCCTCCTTCGTGACCTAGAGAACTTCGATGAAGTGGATGGTGTGATTGCACAGACAGCAGCAATGAAGATGAAGGGCCATCTCTGGTACCTCAGTGAAGACCTTATCTCTCTGGCGCTCTTCTCTGACCGTGTCTCTGCTCTGCAGACGAGAAGACGGCAATTGTAACCGCCTTTGTGAGACCTGCAAAGAAGAATGACCTGCGGCGGGTGGAGGCGAAGAAGATAGTCTCTTTCAATGAAGTGTACCTCGCCAATTTCGCAACGCAACGTTCGCTTTTTAGTCCATATGCATAGTTGGTTTAAAAAAAAAAAAAATGTGGCACCCTAATATATATATATATGTGTGTATGTGTGTGTGTGTGTGTGTATATATATATATATATATATACATTACATACAGTTGTTAGTGTGACTTTTTGTCAAATACTCCAGAGCGTTATACTACAGTGTTTTTAAAAACACGACTAACAATGAAACGTAGACGATAAGATGTTGGACATGAGCTATTCTGAGTGAAGTCACTGAGTGTGTAGTTACGTCGTTCACATTCGCTGCTATTTCCGGACATGCGCATTATGGGCCGGAACTGCATTTTTAACAACTGCATTATAGTATGGAAGAGCGGGTCATAGTGTGATATATTTTATTTGCAGATCAACTGGAAGCTGGTCATTGGTGGATTATTATGTCAACTCCTACTAGGCGCCGTCTTGTTAAGCTGTCGTCCGGTATTTGACGTCATCGCACGCGCGACACATGTCGGCATTGCGCAGTTGCAACATATTCTTCTTCCAGGAGCCGTCAGTGCTTATGTGAAGGTAAGTGAAAAAATTATATTGAGCATAAATATGAAACATTGTAAATGAAGACGACAAGGGATAATGGTGAGAGAGGGGAAGAGAGAGGGAGCTAGAGAGAGAGAGAGAGATGGCGGGGGGGAGATAAAGAGAGAGAGAGAGAGAGAGAGAGAGAGAGCTGAGAGAGGAGAGAGGAGGGACGAAGACGAAAGACGAGAGACGAGAGGTAGAGGACAAGGGAGAGTGAGAGTAAAACAGAGACGAGAGTGAGAAAGGATGATGGTATGAAGCAAAGTAGCGGCATTTGAGAAAAGCAAACACTGTCGTGTATACTCTTCCAATATGGCACCTATGTTTATCTTATTTTCCTATGTTCTTATAAAACCTGTTTTGTACCTGCTGAACAATCGAGATATGAACCATTGCAACTAGGATAAAGCCCGTCTGCAGGTTCATCAAGACGCTGTCCTATAAATTGTGTGCAACTATACGTTCCAAAAAGTCAACACACGCCTTTCAACAAAACAACTCTTTCAGTATTACGTCTATTTTGCCCCACTTACAATACAACTGGCATAGAACGTTCAATACAATCCCGCCGTTCAACACGCGTTAGTACATTTTGAATTTAAGTTGATTGCACTCTTTACTGTTTCAACTAATGCTCAAACTCTTCATACTGAAAATATATCGATATTTTCGCAACTGAGCCTCGTCTTTGAACCCAAACGTGCAGAACATCACATTCATCATTATATTCGTGTTTGGCTGACGTCAACTGACGTCAATACTGAATGCCATCTAGGCATGAGCGTTTGTTTCATCTTGCCAACCCTAACACATGCGGGGCGCGGTGGCCGTGTCATAGATGACGATCGACTGGATAGTGGATCGATTTCACCTGCCGTCCTTTCGAAACCTGAGCAACTTCGTTCACCTATGTCTTTTGAAAAGTTGGACACATAGCGAGTGGTTCGGCAATACTGTACCTGACCCCCACCCCTATAAAACAGGGAAAAAGGAGGAGAGCAACTACCAAAAAAGTCCCACTACAGCCGCAACTCTCAAACCAGAAGTTATGCGTCGGGCACAACACGCATGCATGCAGATTGGAAAACTGAATACTAATAGGAATTAGTAAAGGTGAGCGGAAGAGAGAAAGACCACACATGACATCGATGGGAGAAATCAGGGACACAACAGCGCAAGTTGAGTAAACCAACAAGAGGCATGATTGAGAGCAGACAGGTCATGTGTGTGCCCGACTTTCATATCAGCACGTTACCATTATGAGGAAAACGTGACCAGGGTAATGGCTCTCGAATGTAAAGGTAAAGGTACGTTCTTTAGTAACTTTGTGACTAACCCAGAACCTTGTCCCTAAACTCATTTGTTTGCATTTTTTATTAGTCCATGTCATCTAGTAACAAAATCCACTGGGTGTGGACTTCAAACCCGCTTGCCTTTTTTAGAATCTAAGATGGCCGATAAGATGGCCACCGAAATGCTAGAAAGACATAACTTCTGAACGAATTGACTTAGAACGTCATCTTAGGATCTAGACATAGGTTTTGTGGGGCAAGGAATATATTTCTGAAGTTTTCATCAAGATTAGTTGAGTTCTTATTTCAAAAAAATCCAATATAGCTTCCAAAATTATTGCCGAAACGCCAAAATCCTTAAAATTCTCATAACGTTAGAATTATATGAGACACAATAATGATGTTGTCAAAATCATGTTTTCTCAGGATACTAAACTCATTGGGGTAGGTTTGGCGATGCTTAGAAGATAAGGTCATGTCAAATAGGTATAAATCAAGGTCATTTGATGTCCTGAAACCCTTAAAATGTTTTAGAATTTGAAAGCAGCAAGGCAAATCAAAGCCTCGTTCATGGGGTTTTGATGAAGACTATTCCAATTGCATACATCATCTGTACACCTGAAGGTAAAAGTCATATGCAAAGGCAAAGGTCAAGGTCATTTGGCGTCATAGAAACGTTATAATGCCATACCTAGACCATTAATAGGTCAAACAGTGATCTCTGACTCTTCAGTATGCTGCACTTGTCACAATCTCATCATCTTGTTGCATTCCATAAATATTTGTCACTAAGATAAACACGACCTGCAAAATAATGTATACATAATACAGCCCACTCTGTACTTGAGTCATTATACTTTTAGACCATCAGTTCCTGTACGAGGTATAAGAATGTCCATAAAAGTTATATATCACAAGACACCAAATTTCTTTTTATTGCTCAGTGTAAACATGTATCTTACAGTGTAGGCAAATGCAAAAACGTTACATTTCTTCAAATATATGTTTTCATAAGGGGTAATCTTATATGCCTAGTAGGCCAAAACAAGGTGTCTGAGTTTACAATTCTCTTTGAAAATGCATCTGTAAGCGCATAATTTGCGCGGCATCCATATTAAAATAATGCGTTTCGGTTAGATTAATGTATAAGCTATAGCTGACTGTTGCTAGATTTCCCATTGTTGTAATTTAAAAAAGGATATGATATAAATTAGATTTGGTCGTGACTATTTCCAATACCGTTACCCACAAGTTTACATTGACACAGCTCACACAATAACGCTTTTTCAATCGATTGGAGAGCACAAAGCGCTGGATCAGGAGGACATCTACGCCAGAGTCATAGGTCTTCTAGTCAGCGACAGAGATCTCGACTTACCGCAGGTACTCTCAACCGAGCTGGCAGCCTACACACCCTCCATGTTCCATCCAGAAGGGAGCATGAGATTGGCGAGCGGCAAATCAACGCTCAAGAACAACTTTTCTGTGGAGGTCACATTGAGTGCTTGGGGCTCTCCGACTGCTCTAGTCAATGTGGCGGCCACCTGCGGAGTTGGAAAGATAACTGCTATATCAGTAGCAAAGAAGGGATTGAAACTCGACACTATCGGTAAAGTTGATTCAATATGGAGCAGGTCGAGAGGGAGGCAATTGCATTCATGGTTGCATGTTATGGTAGCACGCTGAAGTGTGACTCCATGACAGAGTGCCGTCAACGCAAGTGGGCGCTGAAAACTGGAACGAGTACTGCCAAACTATGCTCTCTCTCTCGCTCTCTCTCTCTCTCTCTCTCTCTCTCTCTCTCTCTCTCTCTCTCTCTCTCTCTCTCTCTCTCTCTCTCTCTCTCTCTCTCTCTCTCTCTCTCTCTCTCTCTCTCTCTCTCTCTCTCTCTCTCTCTCTCTCTCTCTCTCTCTCTCTCTCTCTCTCTCTCTCTCTCTCTCTCTCTCTCTCTCTCTCTCTCTCTCTCTCTCTCTCTCTCTCTCTCTCTACCACCAACAACTCAGGCATTTGTCCAGAATGTGCTCAGATACCATTTCCAGGTTGCACAATGATATGGAGCCCTAGAGTCGGACACCCTCCCCTCAACCCAGATCATTCCAACAAAGCCCTATGTCCTCGCACTGTTATCGGGGGAGTACCCCTAGCTCCTGAGTCTCTACTCAAGCTCGTACGATGCCGTTGTGAGTCAGAGCGACCCTGTAAAGGCAACACATGCAGATAATTATACTGGACGTCAAGTCGCATGCACCATGTTTTAAGCCTGTGGGGGAGGACTTGAATGCAACAACCCATTCAATAGGAAGGCGTCTACTGAGGAAGAAAGTGACGAGGATGTGTCAGATGAGAATCAGTAGGTTGTTAATGTGTCTAACGAGGATCAGGAGAAATTGTGCCATAATGTTAATGAGGCACATAATGAAGGCTTTTTGGTATATTTCTTGATATAATTGTGTCCAGTTGATCATCCAATAATTGTACTGTACTTGGATAGTGTTGCTACCTGGTGTGTTCTATCATGAAGTCGAAGTAATATTAAATAATAATAAGTCATAATAAGTAATCTTCAAATCGTCATGAAAACACCAGAATCGGAATCCGTGACTCCAAATATCGTCGTTCTATGTCAACTAGCTCCAAAATTATGGCATTTTAAAGCATTTTTTGCATTTCGGCAGTCATTTTGGCATATATATTGGATTGTTCTGCAATAAGAACTCAACCAATCTTGATGAGACCCTCTGACATAGATTCATTGCCCCCCAAAACCTATGTCTAGCCTCAAGATCACCTTCATAAGTCAATTCGTTCAGAAGTTATGTAATTTCTAGCATTTCGGCGGCCATCTTGTCGGCCATCTTGGATTCTGAAAAAGTCCACACGCAGTGGATTTTGTTACTAGATGACATGGACTAATAAAAAAATGCAAAGAAATGGTTTTAGGGAGACATCCAGCCTCTGCAATTACTGCGCACAATTATTAGTACATGCGTACGCATCATTGAAAATAACCAAGTACTCATTCATACAACTGAGTGAATTGGAGCAACGTGGAGTGAACGGACTTGTCCAAGGTTCGACACAGCAACAACAGAATTCGAACCAGTAAATTTTCGATCCAATCGAGAGTCTGACACTTAACCCTGTATCACCGCGTCCCTCAAGTGTTGTTTGAATACCCTCCCTTACCTTGCCACCGGGCCTATGAATTATGAACAGCGAGTCCAAACATTCCTGCAGCGAGGGCATTGTAATGGTCGACGGCACGCAATTTTTGTTCGCTCGTGTGTCAATTTCACTTAATCATCGCATAGGTAAATGTAAACAACGCTGAAAAAACTGAAAGTGATACGGAGCCACTTTTTTAATACGTTGTAGGTGGTTCTTCTTGCCGTCGCTTGGGGCGGGGTTGCGCTCTTCCTCTTCCTTAGCGGTGTCGTTAGGGCTCTACTGAATGTGACGTCATGTGTTCTTCGTCGAACCTTGGGAGCAAGTGCCACAGACACATTGCTTCTTTTTGCCACGGGAACATCCTGCAGCGTAAGAACCGGTTACATTATTTAAAATTAGTGTGTGAAATGGAAGAATGATGTAAATCTGGTTGACCACTCCATCTCGTGACCTATTGCCAAACGATAAGATGCCGAACATGTCCAAATGTCAAACATTCGGGATAACATTTTGTTGACATTCTGGCTTCAAATATCTTTCTTTGCTCTAGCGCGCGCGCGCGTGTGTGTGTGTGTGTGCGTGCGTGCGTGCGTGCGTGCGTGAGTACACTTGTGCATCAGTGTATGTGTGCGAAAGGTGCATTATATATGTGTACGCACATCTTCATTACTACTTTTGATTCATTGACTTATTTAAATTGTCCCTTCAGTACCTGATTGGTACTGACCTTTAACAACATACAGACATCGGTCCTCACGCATTGATACACAACGCGATATACATAATACATTTGTATTAGCACCCATTGCCCCTACGTGTGAAATTGACCCATTGCAGTGTAGTGTGAAAGTGACCCTGTGCAGTTACATCGTGTAATGTTATTAGTTAGTTAAGTCTTAACGCACGGTCTACCTTCAGTTGGAGGCGATTGTGAGTCTCAGGCGCTACCTCGTTGTTATGACTCATTCGGAGCTACATCTTCTAATGACGGTCTCAATGACAGCATCGTTTGGTCATCTCATCCCCCTCTACGTCGCATTAAAGGTAGGAAGTCCGTTCGTTTCTATACGTGGGAGTAGCTCGGCTATTTCCGGGAATGTCACGATTGAAGAGGCGGAACTTGTAATTATTACAATGTATTGTATTACCGAGAAAATGTGATAATAAATACGTATGCACGATTGTGAGTCCACGTTTATAATGGTCCGTGAAGTGAGAACAAACATAATGACGATAACTAGTTCAATGTGCAATCTTAATTGCACTTTATTTTGCAGATTAATTGATCGCACAACGGAATACGTTTGGGAATGCATAACATTATAATAATTGAAGGTATATTGTATAAAATATGACGCCGCGAAAAAGGAGTTCTGTTTGACGTACTGTCCCTTTTGCAAAGACATACAAATGCTCTCTATAGAAGAAGGCCAGAATACGGACGTCATCTGCACCGTGTTGCAAAAAGAACCTCTGCACTTGATGTAGTGAAAACATCCACTTCTGAATCATATTTGGCAGACGGAATTCACACTCGCATGTCAGACTGGAGCTTTGCACGGTTTGTGTAACCAACATTAGGCTACATTGCTGACATCTGGATAGACGATGACACAAGTTTAATATTTTGACGAGATTTGCATTCTCCTATTTTGTAGTGTGGCTAAAAACAGTTTCTAAAAAGGGGGGCTATTGGAGATTTGCATCGAAAATCGGGGAGACTCCCAGATATCCAGGGATAGTTGGCAGGTATACTCATATGTTAATGCGCATATCGTTTCTGCGCAGTTTCCACTCGAGTATATTGTCATCTTCAACATCCTCGCCGCCCCCGCCGTCGTCGCTGTCGCCAAACTCAGCCACCCTGAGACGCAACACCCAAGGTCATGGCACGACCTTGACATTGACCTATCTTTCTCCCCCGCACAGCTCGGCGATAACCTGCTGGAGAATGGAAAGACGAACGCAAGTGATATATCAGACAACACGAGGTACACCGATACAATATTTGTTTCGTTCGATTCCAGTAACACGATTTAATAAGATTAGCGACAGTAACTGGGAGCTAGGGTCTATATACAGACGGAGTCGACGGTTTCCAACAGTATTCCTACCAGAAGTTTACTATGTTGTAAATAATAAGTATATGAGCTGTTTTTCTTAGTGCAAGTTACGTTAAACATACCCAGCTGATCGGCGGCCGTTTAAGCAGGTTGGAGCAGTAGAGAATGTCTGCACGCGCCCCGATCGCGATAGAATTTCCGATCCTTATCGTGCCACGCGCTCTGCTCGATTGTCCAACAATTGATCCGAGCGCGTAGCGCGATCGGGATCGGGATCGGTAGAGGAGTCGAGATCGGGGCGCGCGCGCACACCCTCTAACATCAAAAACACCCGTAACGTTATTGACTATTGATTAACGTCTACATTCTGGTCAACATCCATTAAGGGAAACAAACGTTTCTATTCAATTGTAATTGTGTTATGATCATTTAAACGCATACACAACCGCATCCTGCTAGATGTGATTCACATCTACAGTCCGAATGAGTGAAGAGGTTCACCAGACTGGATGATTTAAATGGATCATATTTTACTTATGTCACTACCAATTTATCAGTTCTCTCCTGTGATCTCTCGACTGTTCTTAGCAACAATAACCAGAGAGCTAACGCTGGATGACGACACTGTAGTCATTCCGCGCAGAAATTTCACTCAAGTGTGTAATCCCCAGGTCGTGCTGTGGGTGGCTCTATACGAAATCGTCTTAGACATGTGAATGTCTGTACCGGCCCTCATCTCGACTCATGTAGTCTTCGGTTTTCCTTACCCAGATTGTTTCTTTTATTTCTTCGTTATCCATTCTGACTCTCTGTCTACAAATATGCCCCCTTATCAGTCGATATTACACTGTTGAGTCATGAGATCTGTGATGGCTGATTTACCCATCTACTTTTCCGATATTTTTGTTGCGTCTGGTGTACGTTCTGCGCGCCGAAGCTTTCTCGGTGTCTTCTTTATTTTCCTTGACGCGGGTTCCAACGGTACGTTTTGTTTCTCCGATGTACGTTGCAGATCTTACAGGATCTGGAAATCGCCCATTCGCAAATCCGTCATTATTCCTCTTCGATCATTGGTTTCACTAATGATTTCTTCGTAGTGTCGTGAGGCTACTTCGCTGTATTAACCTTGTATTTCTTCATGATCCGTTATAAGATTTCGGGTAATCCTTGGACATACGGACGTACCATAATAATATTTGCTGTTGTCCTTTCCCACCGTCTTCGTGATGTTGTCTACCTTCTTTCGTGACCTCTTTCTCTGTACGTTGACATTGTTAATTGCAGATCCCAGTATTTCGTTAGAGCTTCACTGGTGTGTTCTCTGCCTTTTCACTGATATACCTCCTCTGTTGCAAGTGTTTATCATCTGTCTAACAATGTACGTATTACCCTTGTGAAAAAACCATTAGGTATTGTTCTGTGTAGGTATACTTTCGTAAGATTAGCACGCTCATTTACATCGATTCCTTTCTCACTAACAAAGTGTCCAGAAAATACATCGTTTCTTTTGCTTGTTTGCATATTGTGTTACAACCTAAGTGAAAATATTTCCCCAAATTTACTGTAAGAGTTCATATGCAATTTTGGTATAACATTATCACTGTACAGAAACAGTACAATCGTCGCACACTTGAACATTGAGCGAAGTTCTGTGCATTAGGCAGCCGTTATTTTTGTTCCATACAGTAGCTATGGCCAGTCTCGTGCTGACGTCATCTTGCAAGACGGCAAAGCTATCTTAAAGGCCATTGTGATGTTGGTCGGCTTCGGTGCCGGGCTCTACGGCGTCCTCGCTCTCGTTGACATGGCACTGATACGATTACATCTGACGGTCAGTAAAGTGTGTGTATATGCGTGCGTGCGTTATGATTTAAGTTGTTATGATAAATTGTACAACTCCTTCACATATCGATAGTCTAATGATATGAGATTATACACGTTACTTTCTGTAGCTGGATACAATGTATGTTTGCTATGTATGTTTATTGGTGTAGATTATCTCCCGTGAGTCGACATAATTATTCTGAAAACGAACTTTAGTTCAGCGAAAGCTGAAACCTGGTCGACTTGTAGGCCTATGTGCATTCATTGTTTTGAGTAAAATCGGATTCGTGTGGAACCTTAAGATAACTGCTTTTTCCTCTGTGATGACTAGTGTTTGTATTACATCGGAATATCGCATGATAACTCATTCTGACGTTCGTTTCGACCCAAAATCTACCCTTGTAAACATGCTCTGAATGCATGGAAAGGGTCGGCCTGATTGGAATATATGTCATAAGTGACGTCACGATACCACGTGATCGCCTAGCTAATTACATTTTAATTTTCCGCGGGAATCGCTACACAAACGGGTTTAAAATCGAATTTATGCTACAAATGTATTTTTTTATTTGTTATATTATCAAATGTTACATATAATGTTAAACTTTGTGTACACATGGAAAGCGGATTTTAGCTAATGTTTTTATTTCCATTAAAGATGCTGGTCAAGTTAAAAAAAACTCGTTTTCACAATAAAATTATGCTGTTGCAAAGTTTACCTATCTAGTGTGTTATATTCATATAGTGCATTATTTATAACATAACGTGCAAATATACGGTTTTAGGTGTAGCGTATTTGAATTTGATAGGTGAATGTTTAAAACCAACCTTAGCGTTTTCAACTTGGGGAGGTAAGCGTTTTAACAAAAGTAGAAAATACTCTAGACTGTTTTCAACGTATGTTGGATACACTACCCTAGTGTTTTCTAGGTTATGTGTTTTGAACTTGCTGTAATGAACCTATAATTCGCTTGTTTCCTGGTGGTGAAGTTGCATACACAGGCCTTAATGTGCACCAGCGACTGACACAATTGTTCCCTTAAAAGGCATCCCTCCTCCACTACACAGGTGCCACCCCATTGTTACACTATGCCACCCCATTGTTACACTATGCCACCCCATCGTTACACTATGCCACCCCATTGTTATACTATGCCACCCCATTGTTACACTATGCCACCCCATTGTTACACTATGCCACACCATCGTTACACTATGCCACCCCATTGTTATACTATGCCACCCCATTGTTACACTATGCCACCCCATTGTTATACTATGCCACCCCATTGTTACACTATGCCACCCCATTGTTACACTATGCCACCCCATTGTTATACTATGCCACCCCATTGTTACACTATGCCACCCCATTGTTACACTATGCCACCCCATTGTTACACTATGCCACCCCATCGTTACACTATGCCACCCCATTGTTACACTATGCCACCCCATCGTTACACTATGCCACCCCATTGTTATACTATGCCACCCCATTGTTACACTATGCCACCCCATTGTTACACTATGCCACACCATCGTTACACTATGCCACCCCATTGTTACACTATGCCACCCCATCGTTACACTATGCCACCCCATTGTTATACTATGCCACCCCATTGTTACACTATGCCACCCCATTGTTACACTATGCCACACCATCGTTACACTATGCCACCCCATTGTTATACTATGCCACCCCATTGTTACACTATGCCACCCCATTGTTATACTATGCCACCCCATTGTTACACTATGCCACCCCATTGTTACACTATGCCACCCCATTGTTATACTATGCCACCCCATTGTTACACTATGCCACCCCATTGTTACACTATGCCACCCCATCGTTACACTATGCCACCCCATTGTTATACTATGCCACCCCATTGTTACACTATGCCACCCCATTGTTATACTATGCCACCCCATTGTTACACTATGCCACCCCATTGTTACACTATGCCACTGCTACTATTGCTACAACTCAGTTATACATTAATACAAAACGGACGGTGTCACATGTAATTGATAGGTTTGTGTGCGTCATTGTTATCTGAATTATTTTAATTCTGCTCTTGAGTAATGCAACCTAATTAATTGCAAGAATGAACGAACATTATCATATGTATAGTCAACTACTCTACACGAATACTGTCCATAATTTTAAGCAACTGAAATTTATATCATCATTATTGTGCAGCTGTAGTGCCCCGTGATTGGGCGAAGGCTTCAGCATATCGTTTCCAAACCTGCCTGTCTTCCGCTATTCTCTGCCAAATGGTGCTCTTCCAATACTCGTCTAGTTCGTCTCTCCACCGATTTGCCGGTCTTCCTCTAGATCGTTTCCCTTCGAAATTTATGTATACCTTAGAAAAGTGAGGATTTACCAGTTGAAAAAAAGTGCCAATGTTTCTTTACAAACACGATTTACTCAACCATCACCCAGTGCGAAAAGTAAAAAAATACAAGTTCACATGTTAATTAATTTTTCAATCTAAGTTGAACCCGCTCTTCTGATATATTTTGCAATTTTGTTTAACCTAATGCCGTTGCTAGCATTGTTTTGCAAACAAAAGTCCACAACACAAGTCCACACTACTCTGGCATAAAACAATCCATTTTTTAATCTAAGATTAACCTGCTCTTCTAAGTTATATTGTAATTTTATTTAACGTATTGACGTTGCTAGTATTTATTTACCAAAAAAGACAACGTCCTCAGTTGTTCCATTAATTGATAGATCTGCGTGTGAGAATGGATACATTCTGACACGTAAACATCTTTACTCTTACATCGCTTACGTTATCTCGTGTCGTCTAGTTTTACCATCGCTTAATGTTTCATAAAAAAGAGTTTACAAAAGACTACATGTTATACTATGTCAATATCATAAAACGCGTTGCAGGATATGTGTTTGTACACATTCATGCCGCTTACGGCAGCCTTGGGAATCGGTGGCAAATACATAGACCAGGTGGCCAGATTACTTGGAATGAAACTGTTGCTGCATGATGTCACATGCTACGCCAGTATCAGAGACTCTCTCGTCTTTGACCGACTCGATGTAGGTGTAATATTTGTTGACTATAGAGATTGTAGTTACCTTGATTTGTTATTTGGTACGTTACACAACACACACACACACACACACACACACACACACACACACACACACACACACACACACACACACACACACACACACACACACACACACACACACACACACACACACACACACACACACACACACACACACACACACACACACACACACACACACACACACACACACACACACATAATCAGCAACATGAGCAGTGCTACTGAAGTCATTATTACCAGAATCAGCTCATCACCAACACATATTTCGTCATAATAATAATAATAATACACTCTATCCTCCGAATTAGTTTGTCTATTTCCACTTATTGAACAAAGCGTGAACATGTTGTAATGACGTCATAGCCATAACTAATTAACTGGTATTTCTTCACAGAATCATAGCGCAGTGATATCATTCTTCGCGTGCAGCGGCGCAGCCAATGTCAACACATTAGTGCTACTCACCACCCTACTTGTATCACTGCATACTACGCGGAAGGATACACTGCTGTCGTTGGTGGGTCGAGCATTCGTCGATGCTAACGTCGTTGCTTTTCTGACGGCCTGTGTAGCTGGTACGTACGCCCTTTAATTAAATTCAAATCAAATATACGCAAACACCACATACATCTAAAACATTGCTTAGAAACAATACAAATACATTTTATCAACGGATATAGCAAAATAACTCTAAATAGCTAACCTTTTTGGTTTTGTTTTCAAATGAATCTTCAAGGGTAAATCAGAGTGCAGCCATCCAGCAAAACGAATGCATAAGAGAAAGAGCCGAGTGGAACTTGACGTCTGGGAGGAGATGGTTTACATCGCTTCAAAGTCGGCATATTAATGTATATAATGTATATATAGTTATTCTACATTGCACGGGAATAAAGGGCAGTCATATGTAGTTAACCTCCGTGAACCCCACCGCCCCGGAAGAATTTCGTAAACAAATCTAAATCTAGTTGACCCGGTAGATCGCATACACAATTCCAGCCCCTAAAATGTAAGACTAATGGAAATATGGCAGAGAGGGGACCGTATTGTTTTATAGTATAGATAATATAAAGCCAATTATCGTAGTGCTGCTTGTTAACAAATCAAATTATCAATCACTCAATTAATCAGTTAATCAATTAACGGGCTAATCATACAATTGTTTAATACTCAATGTGTTGATAGTTTCTTCGAATTTGTAGCGACAATCATCGTGATCTCACACTTTAATGCAATGGTCCGTCACATCGCTATCATATCACGTAACACACAAGACGCTTGTATGTTCTAGGCATATTCTACACCGATACACCGCTGTCGTTCATAGGATGAATGCTGGACGTCAACATCAGTCAAAGTTGATGACCATTTCTATGAAACAATATTAGTTTAGCGACAGACGCGATATACACATTGTTTTGTGGCAAGTTTCGTGCTTTGATGATGCGTTTGATTGACGACACATACATTCACAAACATGCAAAACCCTGGACTGTGTACATTTGTTAGAGGAAGATCGATAGCTAAGCCATGTGAATATTAATGTATGGTGGTCTGCCGTCTATGTATGTTCGAAAGATGTCTGAATGCAGGTTTGGTATTATTATTATTATATTAACTAAAAAAAGGACCATATTCCCGCTACATACTCAAATGCTACGACGTAAACTGGAGTTGTTTTGCAACGCGTTTACGTTAAACATAAAATTTATGTTTAACGAAAACACGTTGCAAAACAAATATTTAATAGCTATGTGCAACTGATCGTTGGACGGTTAGCGTAAGTCGTAACAATCGAAAAGAAGAGTTGCAAACAGTCGATCAAGGTCCTTCATTTTGGACTACATTTCTGCAGAACTGCGCAGCTCAATGCTCGAGTTGTGTGTGTGTGTGTTTGTTTATGTGCATGCATGTGTACTTGCGTGCGTGCGTGTAAAAGTGTGCGTGTGCGTGTGCGTGTGCGTGTGCGTGTGCGTGTGCGTGTGCGTGTGCGTGTGCGTGTTTACTCCTCAACATTTGTGATAGCAAACATAATTCATACTGTAATAAAAAACAGTTGTTCTCTTTAAAACAATGGTGGTCGTATTTCTGTTAAACAGGACGGTATGTTTAATTAAAGTTGCATTCCGAGACCGTCCGTCTTTCGGATATAAACTTACCCATAGACCAGATGTCACTTTCCTCAACGTCCTGAACGTTGTCGACATAACATGCAATTTTAAAATAAAACAGTGCAAAAGACAACCTATATCCGGTAACCAGCATAGTTGTTTTCGAATAGCATAAGTCAAAGTGACATACATGGTATAAAGTATGATTAAATAAGTAAACATCGTTCGCGTTTTATACACGCTTTCTATTAAAAAAAACTGCTTAAATGATAGTTCAACTCGGAATGCAACTTTAATCACGAAATTGTACATTAGTCTAAGAGAATCAATTGTGAAGCATGGGTTTAATCTGGTCTTAGTCTTTACAGTCTGTCATAGACGGCGAAAACATCAACGTAAAATGTTTGTTTATGTTTCCGATGTACACAGATGTTATTAAAGAAAATATGATCTGATAATGCATAGCTAATAATTAATGTGTAATGTATTTCGAAATAAATAAATATTTAACATGTGTTTAGTCTGGTATTGGCCTTCGTACTCTGTCATAGAAGAATACTCCAATGTAAGTTGTTGTCTTGTTTAATATACTGTGCATTGAAGCCTCCGTTGCGTTGCGTCTCAAAGACTACGACATCGGCCTTCTACCGCTACAGACTGCTGCTGAGGGCAGAGTCTTCTGGCGGGCTTGTCTTACTGGTGATTCAGCTAACTACATCGCCGCATGATGTCATGCCAGAAATCCAAGTCAACCCGCATGACTGCAGCTACAATAACTTTTGTATCTCGATACAGAAGCTGACCTCTACTATTACTACTACTAACTACTATGAAGCTTTCGTTGCGAAACAAACATAAATTGATAGAAGGTTTCTGGAGGGCCGTTCGTCTACCCGAGAGAATTAAGATGGCGCCACCGTAAACGAGTGTATGGGTATAAGTTATTTATTATTAGTGTTTTATATGTTTTCCTATCAATTATGAAATTTAATAATAGGAAGTGAGGTACGCGTTTATACACAACCCCTCCACGCGAATGCAAACATAGGTCATCTTGATTCACACGTGACTCACGTAGTATTGAATGTCACCATCGCCGTATGTCCACGAATCGTTAGGCACAATCAAAATAAGCGCACCCGTGTTAAATTAATCAATACTCAGAATAAATGTTATTGTAAGGGTGTGGAACATGGAAAGTAAGCACAAGTGATCACAGAAAGCTAGACATATTTCGCTTCAACTGTCTTAGAATGTTTCTCAAAATAAGATGGCCGGTAGTAATCTCCAACAAAGACATTCAGAAAATAACAACGGCAGAGAGGATCAGCACAAGTACAAAGAGGAAGATGGATATGGACAACGACCACTGGCTGACAGCATTCGCGTGAACACCCAAAGGAACAAGAAAAGTGGGGCGACCAAAAATAACATGGCGAATTCTGTAGAAAAAAACAGACAAACTGGGATGGACAACATGGACTGAATCAAAACGAGTAGCCGATGACAAAGTGAGAAAAAATGCGTTAAAAAGGAATTCAAAAGTGTTCAGTATTGTAATTCTCTTTAGTAATGATAGCCCTTCATTGTAATAGTACTGCGATTTTTTTAAATTTTAAGACGGCGGTACGTCGCTGTAAACCGAAATGTCCTCGTTTGCTCGCAAAGAATGTCCCCAACGGTGTAATAGAATGTGGTTGAAGGTCGCCTGTGGTGACTTTGACGTTGCACGTTTTGACAATATCAGCAAGACCAACGTTTGTACAGCGCTTACTTAATTAAGGAATGTATACATTGCACAAGAGCTAATGCAACGATTATCTATACCTAATGGACTGCTGACCATGTTATTCGTCGGACTATCTGTTGTTGCTGTTGGGGCAATGTAATGAACACATTATGAAACCTATTCATATAATGCACAGTTAACAAGAGAGGTATGTTGTTGGCTTGTACCAAAATGAACACACAGAACATTACTAACATAGACAATTTATTGTATAACAAACAATACACAGAGAGACATAAGAAACGTGTATTAGGTTCGCACGCATTTAAACAACCGGCGTATTTAAGAAAATGGTCGTTATGACCATTCCAAGAATCTGACTAACACTGAAATTAAATACATCAATAACCAGTTTACAATATATGTTAAACGAAGCACGTACATAAATGTATATTTGATAACCGAATGCAACCAGAGTCGGGAAGGAAGGGCTGTAATAAGTGGACATGGCCGACTAGTTGTGCTACTCCGTACAGTTTTTGAAATGAATATATAACTGACAATGATGCAACGATACTAGGTTGTACTTATTCCATATGCCTATTGAAATTCACAAGACAATATACCGTGTTCTGAATCGTTGTAGTCGAAGTTGAAATGCTCATCCGTTGCTGCGTACAGAATGACGTAAACAGTACATTCGTGGTCATTTTGGATGAGCTAGATAGTCCTGGCGTAGTCGGACACGATCGTGGTCATTTCGGAGGAGCTAGATAGTCCTGGCGTAGTCGGACACGATCGTGGTCATTTTGGATGAGCTAGATAGTCCTGGCGTAGTCGGACACGATCGTGGTCATTTTGGATGAGCTAGATAGTCCTGGCGTAGTCGGACACAATCGGTCATTCGCATTGCAATCAAATTAATTCAGGTGAATTGACCGTTGTTTAGTTGATCCTCGATGGACCAAGAACACTGTGACATTGCACTGAACAAAATCCAGCACAAATGTTCCATGTAGTATGATGGAAGCACGTACTGTTTGAGAATTGAAGTGAAGTTCGCAATACAGTGGAATCTCATTAATCCGGATGTCTCGTTAATGAGCAATTCAATAACTGGATAAGAAAATGTTTAAGAGACGATGCATCACGAGGATACAGTACTAGTTCGATAATACTGCCAAAGCGGAATTTTTGAAAAGAACAGTTCAGAAACCGAACGCTTTGGTTTGAGCAATTGTGCCAGTTTTCTGGAATGCATGGTATGCATCGTCATATACGAATAAATGTCCCAGAATGCCTTGCCTGCTGCTCTTTTTCACAACGATCGTCCAGACAGTTTCAGGAACAGGTAGTCTTCAAACCTGCAGCGAAAAATAAGAATTAATTAATTATTTCATTCCACATGAAACTCATAAAAATACAGACATATAAATATGTAACGATAAAAAAAGAATTAAAAAATATTAATTATGAATTATTAAAAATATTAAAGATGGAAAACACAAAGAAACCTTCATCGTATAACTATTAATATACAATATAAACATAACTTGAGATTATCAATGGGATTAAACGTATAATTTTATATGGAAATCCATATAGCTTATGATATATATTAAAAATATTAAAATTAAACATATCAATGTATTGACTGAAATAAAATCAAAATGTTTTTCTTCTAGCAGGAATGTATACTTATGCAATTGTTTACGCAATATATTGCAAAACTATTTAATACTAAGTATTAGCAATAATACACAACTGTTTTGCAAAGTGGAAAATCAGAATAATGATATTTGGGGAAATAGGTTGACAATCCGTACACCCTTCTAGGTTTATGTGTAAGTACTTGTATGCATATATGCGTGCTTAAGCGTGTGCGTGCGTACGTGCGTACGTGCGTACGTGCGTACGTGTGTTTGTGCATGGGCGCGCGCGGGGGTGTGTGTGTCTGTGTGTCTGTGTGTCTGTGTGTCTGTGTGTCTGTGTGTCTGTGGGTCTGTGTGTCTGTGTGTCTGTGTGTCTGTGTGTCTGTGTGTCTGTGTGTCTGTGTGTCTGTGTGTCTGTGTGTCTGTGTGTCTGTGTGTCTGTGTGTCTGTGTGTGCGTGTGTGTGCGTGTGTGCGTGTGTGCGTGTGTGCGTGTGTGCGTGTGTGCGTGTGTGCGTGTGTGCGTGTGTGCGTGTGTGCGTGTGTGCGTGTGTGCGTGTGTGCGTGTGTGCGTGTGTGCGTGTGTGCGTGTGTGCGTGTGTGCGTGTGTGCGTGTGTGCGTGTGTGCGTGTGTGCGTGTGTGCGTGTGTGCGTGTGTGCGTGTGTGCGTGTGTGCGTGTGTGCGTGTGTGCGTGTGTGCGTGTGTGCGTGTGTGCGTGTGCGCGTGTGCGCGTGTGCGCGTGTGCGCGTGTGCGCGTGTGTGCGTGTGTGTGTGCGTGTGTTTCGTTGCTGTTGTTGTGGTGCGTGCATGCGTTTTGCTTACATGCATGCATGTATCTGTGTGTATATACGTATGTATGTAAGCGATATGCCATGGATTGGTTCTTACGTTAGATCACCCAGCCCTCTCTCGAAGCTCGAGTTGTTATTTCTCTTAGACAGTGGCGGGAAAGTCAGCGCGTAGTCACTGCACTCCGCCGGACAGTGACTGGTCTCGCTGAAACATACACAGCTCTATTGATGACTCTAACAGAGCTACTGGAACAGAGCTGGGACATTCGGGTATGTAATATGGAGGAACCGTACTGTAAATTGTCGATGAACGGCCTCACGCTAGTGGAACCAGCAACTTCATGTCAGTCGATTGAACGACATTTGTTTAAACATTTAGGAAACCTATAAAATAAATACTCATACAAATGTAACAAGAAATGACATTACCGCTATAAGTAATGTAGTTGTGATTTTGTAGTCTTTGTGTTTCCCAAACGATATTTCTTTTCGAGAACCTAGGGGGCACCACGACAGTACAGGGATCCTTTCACCGTTGACCCATGTATAATTGTAAGTAGCTGACATTATAAATGTACGCCTGTCCGTGGCAAAACATTTTCCTTGTTTTTAAACTAGTTTTATTCAGGTTGGAAATGTATTTCAAGTCGTAACGTGTCCAAATCAGTTGTATTATTCGTAGTCATGAACACAAGGTAAGGTAAGGATGATTGACAGTTTCCATCCAGGAGAGGGCGCTATCCGTCAATTGAAACAATGACGCGGGCCCGAGTAACGTAGCTCTATTATACATTTACTAGCTCTCACTGTAGTTGTAATCGTGACAACCGTGATAAATGCCTATTGTAACAATAAACACCACCTTCCTTTCGTAAAACAGCAATAATGATACTCGTAACAGTGATCCGTATAACAATACCGTTGACGTACGGTCGTATCCGTGACGTACATGGAAGCAGCATATGTGAGTCATTGAAAAGAACTATATTAATTTAATTAGGCTAATAATTAATTGTGGCGATTCTGTGGAAGATGACGTGGAATAATATTAATAATAAGATAACTTATATTTCGCCTAATTCGTTGTAAGGCAAGCTCAGAGGCGCATCAAGACAACGTGATTGGTCAATCTCAAAATCCATAAGCAGTATTCCAGTTATCAACAGATGGGTCAAGGCGCTAGTGAGCTACGGTGGATAAGCAAGGTTGTAAAGATAAGTGTATAAATGACGACCGAATTCTGTAATATTTCCAACTGATCTAACACTAAGAGGGAGCATATTCCAAAGAGTTGGTTCAGCAACAGAAACAGGCGGGACTAATTACCCTTTCACGGGTGTTTACAAATCGGCGCAATCATTTAAGAAGCATAAACAAACGCATTTAAGAGAAATAAATAAGAAAAATAAATAAAGTTAGGAAGCATATTAATGTTCAGGATTCTGTCATTGTGCACCTTTAAGAGGGCAGTCAATGTTGAATGAAACTGTCTATATGCTGATTGTGACACATTAGTTAAGACATCTGTCCCAATGTGAGGCCGTAGGCGACTTGCTACAAACTTTTTCTAATATTTTGGAATTAAAGCAGAGGTTAGAAATAGGAATAAAATGTTTAGGTCTTGTTTAGGCAGATATGACTTCTCAAGAAGTTGAGTGACATGGGCGTATTTGAAATCATCAGGAAAACAGTAAGAGCAAAGTGATGCATTGATAATATTTGTTTAAGGTCCATTTAATGTATCGAGACATGCTTTTAGCAGTATTATTGGAAATGGATCAAGTTCACAAGACTTATTTGGGCAGGACACGATTATTTGTCTAACTTCACCAACTGTTGCAGGTTCAAGTGATACAAGTAGAGAATTTACTTGTGGAAAGTCCACATTAACATTACTTAAAATATAACCTGGAAAAGCAGAACGAATAATACTTATTTCATTTTTAAAGTGACTAGAGAACGAGTCACATAGATATTTAATTGATACATGATCAGGTAGCGATGGAGCAGACCATCTATGTAGAATGTTATTGATGCAGTTCCATAACTGACGCGGATTATCAGACTTATTTATTACAATATTTATATAATAATCTGATTTAGCTTTGGCCATTTGTCTGTTACAGAGGTGCCATTGCTTAGAATAGTGCGACCTATCCAAATTCGATCGTGATGTGAGCCACACACGCTCTAAATAACGATGACGTAGGTAGGTAGTATAATTTCGGAAATCATCCATGGAACATTTTGATTTCATAGGTGGATATACTCTCCGAAAAATGTTGTACGAGATCACTCTAACAGTGTTCGTGTTACTATTAACACGTTTCTGAAATGTGACGCACTAGAGGTTTTCCCGGTAGTTGTGTGTTTGAGACAACGTTTTGACGTATACGCGGGGCGCAATATTGCCGTAGTTAGAACATACGCGTTACAGGCCAGAGTTCAACACCCAAACATACATACATACATACATACATACATACATACATACATCGGGGTATTAAATTGAATAAAAAAACAATACCTGCAACGTATATTGCACAATTCTTTCTTGTTGGGCTGACGCTCGCGAGATGTTTCCTTGAATATGGATATCCAAGGCGTTGACGAAGTCGTCACGCCATCCGTGCCAGCTGTCGTCGCCAGTAGACATACGGCGAGACCGCAGAATACAACTTGGTAATGTAAGCTGTTCATCTTTCTGTACTTCTCTGCAAAGTGAAGAACATATTCTAAAATTGTGACTGAAATGACACATTCGCTGCCGAAGTTGAAATAAAAATCCAGCCTTTGAAAATAAGATACTATCGGAACATCGCAAATCAAATATGTAGATTAAATATCCTACCAAGAAGACCTTCGCATTGTCGCACGATACATCTACCGGCACACAACTCTTATTACTATGGTGAAAAGACGCAAATTACCCCACCAAGTCAATCGTCCAAGTTCCGTGAATGGAGGACGAAGAGGAGGTGGAAACAAATGTGTGAATAACACCATCAAACAATGGACAGAACTGAGGTTTGTCGATTGCCCTGAGGCCAAAGGAATCCGAGCGCCGTGAAACATTGTGAAGGAAGCGTCCACTACTGATATCCCATCGATAGCCTTAGTCAAAGGTCAGATCAAGGTTAAAATGGTTATAAAGATTTTGATAGACATACTCATTGCAGCAGTAATTCAGCAAAAGTGCATGTCGGCTATGAGAAGGTGCTCGTTGTCGCTGGTGACAAAGAAATACTGGGAAATCACATATAGTAAATATCTTAATGCTTGTAGTGCAGTGTGAATATTTTTCAAAGTAAACTGTACGTATATTATACCTGGTAAGGGAGAGCTAAGCATAAACAAACGATTTTAGGTCCTCAATAAGTCAAGAACGTCCGTGTTTACTTGCTATCTCCGGTTAATTTCTATGGGTCATATTAAAATTTGACAAAACATCATGCTTAGAAAGACACATTCAGTAAAAACTCAATTTAATAACAGTGACACAGAGATTAACGTGTGTGTGTGTGTGTGTGTGTGTGTGTGTGTGTGTGTGTGTGCGTGTGTGTGTGTGTGCGTGCGTGCGTCTGTACTAAAGTGCATGCTTAGGTGTTCCTGTGCGTCTGTGTGTAGCATCTACATAATAATAATATATGCAATTATGTGTTTAGAACTTTAGTTGACTAATAACATGTGACAAATGTGATCTCAGCAAACAGGGCGGAACAGCGGTTGACCGACAGGCACAGTAAACGTTGGTCTTCACCTAAAATGTCACGAATCGTAATTATAATCCGACTTCGTTACTGCTATATGATATGTAATAACATTGGCGCAGAATGAAACACATGGACACATAATCTCACATTTATTGTCTGAACTAGGTCACAACAATCTCGTTGACACAATCTGATTTCTTGCTGATGGATAACACGACGTCAAGACAAAGTGCACCCTCCTCCCCATAGGTTCAGTCCGCTTGCTAAAGTCACAACTAACCTATCCATCACGTGACCTGCTGCCTCGCAACAAGATCCGCCTGGCCATTTAAAATGGATTCGGAACAAACGGAGCGTTCGATCATTCCGTCGTATATTTTGTGAACATTCCGACATCAATTGTTTTTCTTTATATAAATAACGTAAGTAATAGTTGTTCAAAAGAAAATTCCATGCTGGAAAGATTACTTTACTAGATGTTATGCCGCACTAGTTAAGTAATGCATACACGTAGCAGATATAATGCCGCAATAGTAGTGTAATACACACGGAATGCACGAACGTACCACGTTCAGCAATCATTTTTGACGGACTGTTTTTTTGTTAGACAACACGTCATGTGATGGATATGTCAACTGACGGATCCATTACGTCGCTGATTGCCTACGTCACAATCATAATTATATGCGTGACCGTCGTCACGTTTTGCTTACCAATAATGTACAACACATTACTAGACCGACATGACATTTACTCAATCTGTCCCGAGTACTGGTCTCACTAAAACAAATCCCTATGTTTTGACGCAAATAAACACTTCTTGTTCTACGAAATCAGCAAAACATATTTTCGGCATCCAATTTGTGAAGCTTGAAGGCTTTGTTGCTAGGTAATAAGGCACGTGATGGAGAGGTCAATTGGCGCGGCAAGACATTGTTGGAGTAACGTTGGGCAGCTAGAGGCGGAATAGTGGACGGTGTATCTCGGAGACAACATGATAACTAATTATCCAGCGATCAACATGCCTGTAGCACGTTGCATGCCTTACTTTGTTTCACGAGTAGTACACAATCGGGGTTCATGCAGTACAATTTTTACGATGTGACAGTCAATGGCTCAAAATAGATCGGCAATATAGGGGAACGGCGTGCAAAACGGGCCCTTTAAGCGAGATTTGTCATAAAGTTGACACGTTTTACCTTAATGGATTTATCTCAACGGAATAATTTTCTCCACTTATCTGGCAACGTCTACGCGAAACTTTAGCTTATTCCTATTAAAATCACTGTATCTATGGGTTTTTTAAACACCACCCGATTTTTGACTCGCTAAAAAGATGCGTCCAAAACGGGCCATCCACTTATATTATTTGGTCACCATCACACATTTTGCAAACACATTGTGCAAACTCGCACCCTGAGCAGTTGGGTGTGTTCACGCCGCATAGTTATTAACATTTTTCCTTTTTTCCCCGTCCTTACTGTCCGAAAACAGTTGGTGCATTCTTGTTTCCACATGCACCCAGTTGTCTCGCTTGTTTTCGAAGCTTCGATATATCGCATAGCGAACGATCTCTTCCTAATCCGTACAGTGCCATTCGGGCTGCGTTAAGTGGCCCGCACACCAACGAGACTCGCTCGAGACGCAGTCGAGACGTGTTTTCGATGCGTCTCGACCGCTAATTTGCTATATCATATACTACATGGTGCACTTTTTGGAAAGATTAGTTATTTTAATATCTGAATGGTATATACTTTCAATTAAGCTTACTTCTTGTGAAAATATTAAATGTAATATTTAATTAAATATAATATTTATTTATATTACAGTTGTCCGATCCCGTCCATTATGCATTTTTTCCGCCTGTACTTCAACACCTTTGAATATATTCTTCGCATCGTGGAGCCTCATATGAGGAAAAGGAATACCCATCACACGATTTCAGGGCAGCTCCTTATTGGCAAATGAAACTGTTCCGTCTCGTCTCGACCGCGCCTCGTCGTGAACCCCCGCACACAAAGTCTTGAGACAAGACGCGGTCGAAACGAGATCAAGACTCCTCGAGACGCGCTCAAGACTCACCGAGACGCGCTGAAGACCCCTCAAGACGGTCTCTAGGCGTGTTGAGGACACCGCACACCAAGGAGACGCGGCCGAGACGCGGCCGAGACGCGGCCGAGACGCAGTCAAGACGCTTGTTTCTCGACCGCGCCTCGAACGAGTCTCCGTGATGTGCGGGATACTTTATGGTATCTGCTGCGTTGAATTATTTTTGTCAGACAATGTTCTCAAATTGAAATTGACGTTTGTACGGACAGAACGTTGTATGAGCGTGGTCTTTGCTCTGTTACTTGAATTTCGCTATGTTAACCGATCTCCTTTCATATAGGTGATACTCTCGCCATGGGGTTATTATCCTGGTTGGTAAGAAATGCAACTTGACAACATATTTGCATATTACACTACTTAATAATATAATAATACATTATATGTCCATACAGCTCATATTGACGTTATATAAAACATATATTAGTAACATTATTGTTTTGCTTAAGAACTTTATAATTATTATTGTATAGGTTGGTAATATGTAATACCCTATATATGTAATCTAATATACTATCATAATTCATTACAAATGTAAGTGTGTATATTGTATCAACACCATAATTACGGACCCCTATTGGCACAGCGGTCTGCTCACGGGGTCGTTTTAGAAGCACTCCACCGCCTCGCGTTGATCATCAATTTGAATACAAGTCCTGTATGTTTTAAAAATATAATAGCCAAATATCAGAGCATACACATTTGGCTTATGTATTCCACAGTTTCTGTTGTTTTCAACGCGCACAAACGGAAATTGGATATTTGTAAAATAATGGTAGAATTTTAAGAAAAGTATGAAGAACAATATTTTTGAGCTCACCTCTTTGAATGTGCATTTCGCGCTTCCGACCAATGTTCGATAAGGCCCATTTGTGAGTTACTTAGCAATGCCACCACAAAATTACCATTATATAGTACAATAACGCCAAAAGGCCGGGGACCCGTTTTGATCTGGATGGCAGTTTTGCACGCCGTTCCCTACAAGAATAACTTTCTACATATAGACAATGGCGGATGTTTGCTTGAACATCGTTTGCTTTGAAACCGTAGTGTGGTTGAAAAGTTCCCGCAGATGCAAAGTTGGTGATGCACAGATCTATATGGGTTGAACCGAGTTGAACAGGATACCGCACAAAGAACGTTTGTTTGTTTATGTTATTTGTGGCATCCGTTGCTGGTTTGCCGTTGTGTCGACACGTCAGGTCTAATTGCTTTGATTATGTTAACCAAGCGTTGCACTACTTCTTTTGGAAAACAATCGATACGCGTGTATGCCGTTTAAATCTAGACAAAATGCGTTAAGTCGATTATGCGTGTCTATTTCTGAATGCGCGATAGTGTGCTTATCAGCCAGAAGGCCTTTGCCATTATTAATTAGAAGGCTTTTTAAGTTGCTATTTTATACTTAGTACAGCGCATTCTTGGAAAAAAATTAATACTTATTGTAGTATAAATCTTCATCCGCATTTATGTATGTTTCGGTTAAGAGTTGTTGGCATTTTCATTGTAGACGTATCTGCATTCGTTTGCAAATAGCCAAGTACAAAATGTATTTAGTCAAATAACTGATACAATATTACGTACACATATTTGAATCATGAATAACCGAGCTGGCACCGACTCTTTAACAAATAAATATTTCCTCTCAAGTACAGTTTTAGTAAGAAGTTATATTGTAATATTTTCTTGCTAATTGTGGTAACACACGTTTACTGGTTGACATAAATAACAAAATTTCTAACATGTACAAAGGTGTTTCGTTTCAACTTCGCTTGTAGTAAACATGCTATTTATGCAACTGTGATACATTCTTACTAAGTATAACAAAATAAGTTTGCATACATACGTAGTATATTCACGAACAGTGTAGTTTAAAGAAAACCTCTACTTGTTATGGCAATGAAAATATAGTATAGGTTATCCTCTTGATTCCCTGTCTGCCAGGGGTGAGGTTGTCTTTGATTCTGATCCACAATTTACATTATCTTGTTTTTGTTCCCTCGCTAACCTTGCATTGCTCTCTCCACCAACCGTCACCATATACGTGTAAAAACAAAACTTCTATGTTCGAGCGGAAATATTTGTATGCCTCACCTATACGTTCGTGGTAGCAGATGGAGATCGCGTCTGAACGCCTTGTTGAGGTTTCACTTGTCTGGGCACGTTGCCTTGCCGATTCAGCGAGACCCTTAGTCCTTTATACAGAGCGCTGCAGAAAGGGGGCGGCCGACTGACGTGGAAGCGATAGAATACAACACCGGGTGGTCGGGCGCATCACAGGTAGAGCTGATTAATCGCTCACTTATTATTGGAACAACAACGCACGTATGGCGACCAGAGAGTTATTTGGTGCAACTGAAAAATTGCGGCTATTAAAGGTGTCATCTCAATACAATGTATCCTTGCACGCCTTGTTTCATATTTGTTTTGCCAAAAGTCGAACCTTTATTACCATCATGTGTATAATGCGAGAGTATTTACAATGGATTATCAAAAAGCTCGATTATGGGAAAAAAATAAACGACACTTTACTGCAATGTAAGTTCATTCATCTTCATCGTCCACATGTGTGTTCATAAACAATACTGCATAACATACTTACAAATGATAATGACACTGTAACATTAATCTGTAACGTATGCATCGTTATTAATATTGTCGACGTAGCCATATTAAAAATATGATATTTAAGTCATTCAAGAAAGGGTCTATCATGTGAAAACCTGCCCCATGCACGGATTGTTTGTCAAACACTGTGGATTGGTTGTCACACAATGTGGGCACTTGATTATGGAAAAAATTAAGTGTAAACATAAATGTGTTCAAGAAAACTAATTACACAATGAAAGACGCGTTCTGAAAGGTGCGTGATGGCGCACCAGTGAATTTGTAAAAAAAAATTGTGGCTAAAAGTGGCTAAAAACTGTGATATCAAAAGTGTCACGATAAGCGTAATTAATGTTTTATCTATATACTACATGAAACGTATTTGTTGGAGTTATGGTCTAATGTAGTATTACAGACCTTGATATGTATATGATAGATACCCAAATTATGAAATTGATTGAACATGTTTTCGATAATTCAACATTTTACAACTAGTTCTCATACGTGAACGATGTGACAACCAATCCTAAATGTTTTGTGACAAACTGTCTCCGCCATCAAGATCTGGTACAAAATTCTTGAAGTGACACGTGTTGTACCAATTTGATAGTTCCCAGTCGGGCCTATTCGATATGTCGATATCTCCAAGCACAACTAAAAGCTACTCGTTGCTATGTCATAAATATTAGATAATAAGGATCAACACATATTGACAAATTTAGTCGCGGAACTAAATTTATAAATGGGGGTTCATGTCTACAAAAACGGTCACTGCAGTGACAATCCCGAATGCTCTCGCTATCTATGGAAAACAGTACAGGAATTGTGACAACCGACCCGTGTAACATCCAATCCCGGCCCCCTATTTCGTGTTAAGAGTGAAAATGTGTAATGCGGAAATCAAGGTAACATTAATTTTACAGTTGAATATATGTCATGAAAGCGATAATAACTGCAGTCGTCGTTTGTGTTGTTTTCCACCCAAAACAGTAATATTGGTAGCACTCAAGTAGCGTTAGAAACTTCCTTTTTCGGGTACTGTCATATCAAACAAACGGCATTGTCACAACCGATAACGGTAATATGTCACCATGTATGGCGGTTGCCGTAATAAGCATCCCCCAACATGGTTAAAGCAAGTCTAATTTTCCGGCGGACGCCACACTAAAATAGCTGAAGAAGTGTTCTCAATATGCTAGGACTACGTATTACATCATATTAGCTAACCTAGAGCAAACATAGGAAATTATAGTTTGACAACAATTCTATTGTTCTGCTTGATTTCTCGAATTTGGCAACGAGACCGTTGCCCATATCTTGAGTACGCTCAATATATGTCAGAAGAGAAGTGGCTCTACTGACGCAGGATACAGTTAACTATCTATAAGGTGTGTGACACCGACATTTCGTGTAAGCATGTGATACCAGCAACTTTCGGGAGAAGTATTTGCACTTAAGTACATTTCTTTCAGTACTTGTCCCGGCTTTTTTAAATGACAAGTACTTTTAATTATTCAGTTGTACTTGCAAACATATCAAGTACATTTCAGATCTATTTCATAGATAATTGGGTATGTTGAATACCGAATTATATGTCACTATTGATTTGCATGTGTGGTGCACAGCGACATATATATATATATATACTGTGTATATATGTGGCCTACTTGTAATTATGTACAATTAAACTGGGTGCTAGTCCCTCGTATTGTTGTTTCGAGGTAGAGTTACGTGACATGAGCTACTTGTGCTCACAACAGTACTTCATGAAATATGCTCGATCGCCAACCGTGGATGCCAGGTTCATCGAATGTTTCTTAGATTTCCATTTACCAGTGTCAATCAGTGTAACAGATTAAAATAGAGTCGTACAATGCGCCACATGTTGCATTCATATTGAGCTGCACTTCTGACACAGCGCTATTGAGATAGCTGTGTGTAAATATAGACAGTTAACGTCAACTCGCTAATAAGAAAGCCGAGGCACATTTCCGCCAGCTGATTAGCAGTCTGGTGTTACGTGCACGTTCGTTAAGTTTCGTTGTGTAATTCTACATACACGTTTGACGCCCTATTGCGTTAAGCTATCTACGGTTTTACAAAATGGGTATAATGTAAATGAAAATGAATTGATCAAGTGCGTGTGGCGTTATGACCCTAATATAGTTCCATGCAACGCAGCATTAATTAAAGACTAGTGTAGGTTGGATATGAGGACGTACTCGTTCTCACAGGGGTGGAGCGCTGTAACGCAGCAGCGCAGCGGTAAGAGCTGCGGACTCTCGTCTGAAACAACGCGGGTTAGAATCCTTTGCGGTGGTGTCGAACCTTGGGGAAGTTAATTTACTCTATTGCTTCAGTTCACCCCATCTGTATGAAAGAGTACCTGGATATAGACAGTGGTGGATATGTGTGTGCGATTAGTGTTCGTGCATTAATTGCAGCGTGGCTGATTGCTTCCCAGAGAAGTCAAGATGGTGTTCGATTGAACAGGTCTGCCAGAGAGTAAAGTGTCTAGTGCTTTGAGCAGTCATAATAAATGGATACTGCGCTGTATAAGCTTTTACCTTCACTTTACAGATGAAAATAAATAGGTTTGAATAAATTATCTGATAACTGAACTAGTCCAAAATGTCCCCATCATTGTATTCATAACAAATCCCTTGTGGTAAAAGGGGTGCATTATGATTATCAGAATCGTGTTAGCGAATCAAAGGGGTTTTCCAAATGCACTAACAGCATGCACAGTTGCCGCCTCTTATACGGACGGTAACGACATAAATTAAGGCAATTTGCAGTGCATTTTGGACCAAAAACTGCCCTAAATTACATAGTTTCCTTATATATATGTTTTGTACACCATGTGATGAAGTACGGTGGAGTTAACATTTTGGGATAGATAGCACGAGGTAAGAATGATATATAAAGCTGAAATAATCAGGATTCAGTGAGTGCAGCAGCACCGAAGTCTTTCGGTGCGGTTATCTAGGCGTGCAATTTGAGGTTTGTGGTCAGCCTCAAGGGGGTTGCAAATAGACGTTTATTAGTCAGCGACAAGGAGTTTTTTGTCTAGGCCTCAAGGGTGAAGTTGTAAAGCGAGTTTTTGGAGAGCCTCAGTTCTCCACACTACCGTTATTCACTACCTTTCGACGCCAGTGGATTGAGGAGCTTGGAGCGGTGAGAACACAGCGCAGTGATCTGGGAACAGGAACCATCAGTGTCACTGACGTCACAACATTCTCAGAAAGAGGCTCAGAATATTGCCGATTGCGTGTGTGCGTTTGATGACGTCAATGCAGTTGAAAGTTGGTATTACGCAGAAGATCAGAAAAATAAATAAAGTATTTATTAATAGCTGGTTGTATAGGGGTCACGTGGAAATTACGAAAGCAAGAAGGGGGGCAACATTGATTGTTTACGTTTTGTGAATACTGCGTAGTTCCCTGCGCAGGTAGGATGTAAACCATGTACACAACTACACAGACGCCATATTTACATGGGAGGGGGTCTAGTTTTCTTATACCATTATGGGGATGTAAATTGGTGGTGATCCCAATTTTTTAGAAATTTTTAATTACTAAATAAATTTGATAAACACGTTGTAATTGAACATATGCCAAACGCACTCTATTTGGATTTGGATTCACTATTTGTTATTTTCTAATAATCGTTCGTGTTTTTTCAAGCTTTGTCGCTAACTTTCATTAAACAACATGTCTACACATGTACATATCCGGTAACAATATGAAGCATGGTTCCAACAAAAATATTTTGTTAGATATTGTATTGTTAATATATGTATCGCTATGAAATATATTTGCTGACCATATTTGGACATATTTGTCATGATAGCCTACCCTTCACAACCATACAACATTGTTACAACAGCATTTTAAAATAGATGGAAAATTACATCAATTTGAAGGACCCAAGTGTTGTGACTTTCTATCAACTGTTAAAAGTTACGTAAGTGTGCACATCTGAAGCTAAAGCGCTTAGGCAACGCGGATTAGCTTCAGAGAATATAACAATAAATTAACAAAATCACCATTTCCATTTTCACACCATCCACTCGATACGGGCCAACCACAGCACAACTGCGCCTACACATTGTCAAGCTTGCGCTGTGCACGAGTATGTTCCTACAACTTCATAATGTGTGAATCTGATCACTTGTCTTCTAAATGCCTGGAGAGATTGACACTTTTCGCCCGACCAAACATCGACTAACCCGGTCACTATCGACGTAGTGGAAAGTTTTCAAGTTTACGTGATTATGACGTCACACCAGCTTCGCGTATGACTCAGTCAGTGACGGCCTGTGTAGTGGACACAGTGCAGTGATGAGAATCTGGTTTGGTCTGGTGTTGCCCCTCATTTGGTTGGGCGAAAAGTGACAGTGTATCCAGGCCTTAATGTTACACGATTTTGTGAATGACTGGTCACACGTACTACCTGTGAACGGGTTCATGACTGTGCGAATCCTTTCATGGGTTATGCTGTTCTTTAGTAGGGGTGACTTTGCACACATATAATATTTATATTGAAAGCGAATGTGGGTGTACGTAGCTAACATTAATGACTGAATTACATTGCACGCGTGTAACGCAAGAGTACGGCTTCACTTGTGCTTGAATCATCCTGTGATGAGCAGTATCCAGACTTCGCTGTCTAAATGATTTTCCTCTGTACAGCTTCACATATCTACGAATATTTTCATATACGGTACGGTTACTTGAACACCGATCACCCACATTGGAGACGACACGATTAAGATATAGTTCAGGAAGCGTGCATTGAGGTTCGGAGAGGCTCTGTCTTGGTTTATGTCAGATTGACAGTGCTGAGAATAGCCTCGGATTGATATGATCCCTCAAAGGGAAAATCTACACTGACATCACGTGTATCTTCTCGCGATTGATGGGAGACTTCAAAGTGAATATCGCCAGTGACGTCATGTTTATCTTCGGTCTCCATGATCAAGAGGACTCACCAGAGAATCAATGTTATAGAATGTTTATATGTTGCAAGGTGTAATGGTGATTGCCTTAACAACGCACAGGTCACTGGCAGAAACTTCACAATGCGTAGAGACAACAGAGACTGGCTGCTTGAATAATCTATTTTCAACGACGTATGTTGACTGAGCTGACAGTTAATAATAATAATAATAAGATAACTTCTGTTGCGCCTAAATCCTTGGAAACCAAGCTCAGAGGCGCATCAAAACAAAAGAGTTGGTCAATCTCAAAATCCATAAGTAGTTTTCCAGTTGTCAACAGATGGGTCAAGGCGCTAGGGAGCTACGGTGGATAAGCAAGGTTGTAAATATACGTTTTTAAATGACGACGGAATTTTGTAATATTTTCAACTGATCTAACACTAAGAGGAAGCATATTCCAAAGAGTTGGTGCAGCAACAGAAAAGCTCTAGTTCCAATGTTAGTGTTGACTCTAGGAACAAAAAGTAGGTCAGAACTAGATGATCGAAGCTGGATAGATTTTCTTACAGGAGTAAGCAATAAATGCAAATAAGATGGTTGCTTATTGGACAGTGCCTGGTATGTAATGGTACAGATCTTAAATATTATACGATATCGTACAAGAAGCCAATGTAAAGACTTCAAAAGTAGCACAGAGCGAGAAAAACGAGGAGATCTTGTAACTACTATTGCTAGACAATTTTGGACACGCTGAAGTTTTGTGATATCCTTGCTAGCGATATTATAAAGGAGGGAATTGCAGTAGTCAAGTCTGCTGCTAACAAGCGCTGTTGCAATAGTCTTAGCAACAGAAAATGACATATACCGGCGAATACGGCGAAGATCACGAATATGATAAAAACAGCAGCGACATGTTTGAGATATATGTTGTCGGAAATTGAAGTTACTATCAAAGATTACTCCTAGATTCCGCACCGAGGTTGCTGGCGTGATATACTGATTCAAAATAAGCGTCCAGTTTACAACGCTGCATTGGAATACCAATAATGATCAATTCAGTTTTATTTGCATTTAATTTCAACTTGCTGTCAATCATCCAATAGAAGATATCTTGAAGGCAATCACTAAGTTGGTTAAGGGAGCGATTTGTATCCGGGGTAGCCAACGAAATGTAGATCTGAGTATCATCAGCATAAAGATAAGTTATGTCTTTGTATAACAGAGCTTAGTGGCGTGGTGTAAAGAGTAAAAAGCAAAGGCCCAAGAACAGAACCCTGGGGAACACCAAATAAAGCCGGCAGTGCAGCTGAAAAGCAGTTCCCAATCTTTATAGTTTGGTATCTATCAGTTAGATACGAAGAAAACCAGCTTAGAGCTGTGCCAGATATGCCGTACCACTTTAATAGGCGTTCAATGAGAATGCTGTGATCAACCGTGTCAAACGCGGCAGAGAGATCTGGTAAGGTAAATGCAGTCACTTTACCATTATTAATGTTCAAGTTAATGTCATTATGAACCTTTAAGAGGGCAGTCTCTGTTGAATGAAACTGCTTATATGCTGATTGTGACACATTAGTTAAGACATTTGTGCTAATGTGAGACCTTAGACGACTTGCTAGTATTTTAGAAATGAAGCTGAGATTAGAAATAGGTATATAATTGTTTAGGTCTTGCTTAGGCAGAGATGACTTCTTAAGAAGTGGTGTGACATGGGCGTATTTAAAATCATCAGGAAAACAGCCAGAGCAAAGTGATGCATTTATAATATTTGTTATAGGTCCAATTAGTGTATCGAGACATGCTTTTAGTAGTATTGTTGGAAATGGATCAAATGCACAAGATTTATTTGGGGAGGACATAATTATTTTCCTAACTTCATCAACTGTTGCAGGTTCAAATGATACAAGTTGAGAATTTACTTGTGGAAAGTCCACACTGACATTACTTATATTATGACGTGGGAAAGCAGAACGAATGATACTGATTTTATTATTGAAGTGACTAGAGAATGAATCACATAGAGACTTAATTGACACATGATCAGGTAGCGATTGTGTAGGCCGTCTGTGTAGAATGTTATTGATGCAGTTCCATAACTGACGCGGATTATCAGACTTATTTATGACCATATCTGTAAAATAATCTAATTTAGCTTTAGCCATTTGTCTGTTACAGAGGTGACATTGCTTAGAATAGCGCGATCTATCTAATGGCGAGCATGATTTGTGCCATACACGCTCTAAATAACGACGACGCCTTTTAGATAGTATAATTTCGGAAGTCATCCATGGAGCCGGTGGCCATTCTGACACCCATTTGGATTTTATAGGTGCATGTTTGTCAAGTAGTGCATTGAGTACTTGACAGTACTGTTTATATAAGTCAGATAGATGTTTTTTTGGATCTGTGATAAGGTCAGATATAAGGATATCAGCCATTAAAGCTGTAATGTCAATCCTATGAATGGCTCTGTAAGACACACTGTGTTTCGATTGTAAAGGGGCTATGGAAACATTAATATTGGGAATGACAGTATGGTGGTCTGATAACCCATCTGAAACAGTAGGTGCTTGGATATTATTACAAGTTGAACGGGTTATCAAGAGGTCAAGCCAATGGCCATGTATATGTGTCGAAAAGGTATCATGTTGTTTCAAATCAAATTATGCCAGAATATCATCAAACGTAGTTGTAGTTGAAGAAGGTATATCCAAATGTAGATTAAAATCACCAAGAATGTAACATTCTGAATGAATAACTGCCAGATTTTCCAACATATCCTGAAAGTCTTCAAAGAAATTGGCCGGATGTCCTGGAGGGCGATAGATACAAACAAAGTGTGCGGAGAAAGAAGAATCTGAAATTTCAGCACAGATGGACTCAAAACTAGAGTATTCAGGGTTAGAATGTAATTTAACTTTGAACTGCTGTGATATAAAAAAGCCAACACCACCTCCACGGCCGGCTAAACGTGGTCGATGGTGAAAGGTGTAACCAGAAGGGGAAACGTCAGCAATGCATGCATGTGTATCATGTGGTCTAAGCCAGGTCTCAGTTACAGCTAGAATGTTTATTTTCTTTGAAATTAATAAATCACAAAGTGAGGCTGTCTTATCTCGTACAGATCTAACGTTTGTAGTGGCCACCCGAATGTTTCGTCTAACAGATGGCCCAGGATTGAGACTTACATCTCCTGCTAGTAATGACATTATTGCTAATTTCAATGTAGGCGTAGAGCGGGGGATTGGCAGTAACTTTCTATTATAACAAACATGAAGACATGGCAGACTATGCAAAATTGAAATAGAATGATGAATTTTAGTGTGATTAGGAAAAAGCACATTAAAATGATTAGATCTCAATGGTTTGCATAAAACAAAATCGATATCCCTTACAGCAACAGGGAAAGACAAGCAGAAAACACCTAATAGGAATAATGGTGACATAATTATGTTAGATTATTATCATATTTAGTAGAAAATAATAGACCAAAACCATATCATTGTATATCATATAGATAATAAATAGTAAAGAATGTTAAACCCAGAGCTAAGGCGAAGCCTACGGCGTAACTGCCGTAAGTAAAAACTAAATTATATTTACAAGATCAGTAGAGTCTCAATTTTAACAATAAAGCCTACTTTATTTAATAAGAAAATGTTGAACCGGGGCCAACTCCGGTAACTAAATTGAGACTTACAGGCCTATTAAGGGAGGAAGAACTATTTATATTTATTATAATTCACTCAGTCAGCCGTAGCCTTAGTCTTAGATAGGCAGAAACTGACTGTAGTATCAATCCCTCAATGGCAATTAACTGCACCATGATTCCTTTTTAAATACCGTATTTATTGTAATAATATAAAATGCCAATAGTAATCTAAAAGGTAAATTGAAAAAACTCACAGGCAGCATGTTTTGTAACTTCATCATTTAACAGTTGATAGTTGCCTGGTGCCGAAAGACGACTTTAGACAACTGCACCGACGTTTTGTTTATCTTCTGTCGCCGTCGTAGACTTGACGTGTGGCCATCAACTGAAAGTAAAACATACATTATGTTAGTACGCGTGAAGACTTTCGTGCATGTGGCACCATCTAGTGGACACAATTGACAGGGGCTTAACCGTAAAGACCGTCTGCGAGCACACCGCCACGTATACACACCACAACAAGTTATGCAAAGACACATACGATTCAAGTATCACACAAAAAGGCAGATTTTGATTACAGGTCATATTGGGCACGATGATATTGTTTAAGAATGCATTGTGTTAAAGGTTACTCTTCAGTGTTGTGTTTATTGCTAGAAAGTACTTTCCATGAGAAATTCAACTTAGTGATTGATTAATGAAAATGTTCACGAATCCATAAAAGATAAAATAACCTGATCGGGTAATCCCGCGGTTAGATCCCAGATTGTTTAATAAAAATAATAATAATAATAACACAACTTGCCGACACATGTTACAACCTATCATAATAATAGAGGAAATGTTTATTCTCAGAGCAAACAAATTCAAGGAAATGGCACGTGTCCCATACAAATCCAGGACATAATCACACAAGACAAAATCCCATAACGCGAAACGCAACAAAACCCAAAATACAACAATAAGTTGTAATTCTGTAAGTTTGATGTCCCAGTTACAACAATTGTGTAAGGTAATTACGTTTCAATAGCTTGCCATGATGCCGATAGTGGCAACAATGTTGTTCTCTTTACACCGCAACCATGCAAACTGTCGTCTGGTAGTGTATTTTTTCTTAATTTAAATTAATGTCAAACGAATAGAAAAAAATGTATATGTGTACTTTTTATAACTAAAAAGAAACAGTGTTGACTTTCAATTAAATACCTTGACCAAATGTACGTAAAATTACAAAGCACACTTTACTTATATGTATTTACAAATAAATACTATATCATATGATTACTGAACATTCTTCAGGATAGTTCGTTTTCAAATTCGAAACTTTCATTTTTCATATCCAAGAATCATGTTAAATTACCTGGTAGAGGCTTTCGTTGACGTGTCACGTCGACTTCATCAGTACCTATGACGCTGAATTTATATCATATGATTCTGTTTGCTGTGTTATTTTATATTCATGGATTATGCATTACGCGTTGTTTCCTGTGGGCTTATATCAGGATACCACACATAAACAATGTGTTAGGCAAATGTTAGGTAAACTGTACATACGCTGTGGTAAACTGTACATACGCTGTGGTAAACTGTGCATACGCTGTGGTAAACTGTACATACGCTGTGGTAAACTGTACATACGCTGTGGTAAACTGTACATACACTGTGGTAAACTGTGCGTACGCTGTGGTAAACTGTATATACGCTGTGGTAAACCGTGCGTACGCTGTGGTAAACTGTTCATACGCTGTGGTAAACTGTACGTACGCTGTGGTAAACTGTACATACGCTGTGGTAAACTGTACATACGCTGTGGTAAACTGTTCATACGCTGTGGTAAACTGTACACACGCTGTGGTAAACTGTACATACGCTGTGGTAAACTGGTCATACGCCGTGGTAAACTGTACATACGCTGTGGTAAACTGTACATACGCTGTGGTAAACTGTACATACGCTGTGGTAAAATGTGCGTACGCTGTGGTAAACTGTACATACGCTGTGGTAAACTGTACATACGCTGTGGTAAACTGTACATACGCTGTGGTAAACTGTACATACACTGTGGTAAACTGTGCGTACGCTGTGGTAAACTGTATATACGCTGTGGTAAACCGTGCGTACGCTGTGGTAAACTGTTCATACGCTGTGGTAAACTGTACGTACGCTGTGGTAAACTGTACATACGCTGTGGTAAACTGTACATACGCTGTGGTAAACTGTTCATACGCTGTGGTAAACTGTACACACGCTGTGGTAAACTGTACATACGCTGTGGTAAACTGGTCATACGCCGTGGTAAACTGTACATACGCTGTGGTAAACTGTACATACGCTGTGGTAAACTGTACATACGCTGTGGTAAAATGTGCGTACGCTGTGGTAAACTGTACATACGCTGTGGTAAACTGTGCGTACGCTGTGGTAAACTGTACATACGCTGTGGTAAACTGTGCGTACGCTGTGGTAAACTGTACGTACGCTGTGGTAAACTGTGCGTACACTGTGGTAAACTGTACATACGCTGTGGTAAACTGTACGTACGCTGTGGTAAACTGTTCATACGCTGTGGTAAACTGTACGTACGCTGTGGTGTTGGACAATATGAAACCCTACAAGAACACAGTAACACAGTCGTTAGAATATTGATCTCTCAGCCGAGAAAACCGGCATTCAAATCCTGTGCTGACATATCGAATCTTGGGCTTAGTACCTTGTATAAGTATATGGCTATGGACACTGGCAGGTATTTGCATATTAATAGTGTTTGCGCATTAATTGATGCATGGCTGAATGCTTTCCAGATACTTCGAGAAAGTGTTTGACGGAACAGGTCTGCCAAGCCTGGATATTGCTCCATAGGCTATATTTATCAAACATTTCCTCTACTTTACATTTATATTTACATACATATTTTTGGCCCAAGTTGGTTGGGACCACCAACTTGGTCCAATGTCCCAAAAAAGTGTACAAATAGGATTTTGCAGGTCCAAAATTAAACGTTTGATTCAAGCAATTATTTTTTGTACATATAAAGATGCATATTTTTCCATAAATAGTTCAATGTAATATGAGTTATTTTTGTTATGACTGCAACTTGAAGTAAACCTTGATTTGCATCGCTTGTCAAAACAAAATTACTTCACTACATACAATTTGAGCATTTTAGATTACATGTAAACGGACAAATCTTTCTGGATCATCTAATATATATGCCATTTAATAAGAATCAAGTGGCATAAGATAGCATTTGACTTTTATTTCCCTTATGGATACTTTGGTGATTACTAATACTGTGTTGTTTCATGGAAAGGCCTATTTTTAATTACTGCAGCTCTTTCAGAAACGTGTTTGGAAGTATAACTGAAACGTAATCAGTAACACTGATCAGTTACCTTTGACTATGCTAACTGTCAAATGTGTCCGCAGATTGGAACTACGTAAAGTGTGATCTAGGGAATGAACATACTTTGATGACGCTGGACACACAATATAGCTATTGTTAGATAGAGCCATTATTCTTAATCAAAAATGTAAAATATTTAGGAAAACGTATTAAAACATAATGTGGCATACAACTGTACACATGTATGGAGTTTGTATTATTTGTACTATTTCACTTCCTTACATGATTCTTCATTTCATAATCATTTAGTATCTTGTTTAATTATCTGATCTACAACATGTTTGACGGATAATCAATGTACATCAATCTATTGTATCGATGCTGGTGTCTATAAAACATTGACCAATCATGATATTGTGATTTGCAATACAGTTTTTAAACGTTCATTTCTCACCTCTAACACGTGGATAGCAAACGTGTTGTCATCCAGTCGACAATGAGTGAACGACCTACGCTGCTAGTGTTAGTAGTGTACGGCTATGTTCGCATAAACATAAAGTAAACATTCTCATTAGAAACATTTATATAAACATATTTCATTTGGCTTATCATTATATAATAATATAACATAATAATGAGTCAACTTGTAAAGCGCCATAAATCTAGACAGAAGCCCATTGAGAGGCGCTAAAATAGATTAATACATCACTATTAAAACTAGCTAGTTAAATAAATGATAATAAAATAAATAAATTAAATAATTTGCTAAAACAGTGATGCATAATGCATTGCCAATAAGATTATGTGGTAAAAAGATATATCATTAATTAAAATGTGACATAATATGTGCATCATAAGACATAGATAAATTAGTTAAATGATAATAAATTATTTAAAAACACTATGTCATGTACGAGATCACAGACTAAACTAAACATGGAATGCTACACAGAAGAGGTGGGTTTTTAAAAGTAGCTTGATTGTGGCTAGCGCTGTGACTGTCTTTAATTCTAATGGAAGGGTGTTCCACTTCCTTGGGGCCGAAATTAAGTAGGAGCGATCGTCGTATCTGCTGTTGGATGGCGGCACACGCAGGTCGTTGTTGTTGGCAGAACGTAGCGCACGCGCTGGTCGGTACGCATCGAGCAAGTCGGTGATGTACGACGGTGTAATATCATGTTGGGCTTGGAACAAAACCAGCAGTACTTTGTACACGATACGCTGTTTCACCGGAAGCCAACGGAGCTTATTTAGCACAGGGTGATGTGCTCTCGCCTGTTGCAGCGGACTACCAATCGAGCTGCTGAGTTCTGCATTCTCTGCAGTTTAGAGATAAGAACGTCTGGGATGCCGAACAGCATAGCATTCCCGTAGTCGAGTCACGAAATCACCAGTGAATGTATTATTCCAGCCGCTGCTTTCTCCGAAAGACACGATCGCATGGAAGCAGTGTTACGCAGGTGATAGTATACGGCACGACATACGTGTTGCACATGGCGTACCATCGACATTTCAACGTCGAACACAACGCCGATGTTGTAGGCACACGGACTAGGAGTGATATCACAGTCGCCGATCTTTGTCATGGTGATGTTGAGTTTTTTCTGGTTGGTGCGTGATGCCAAGACGAGCGCGACTGTTTTGTCCTCAGTGACTTTCAGTAGATAGGTGTTCATCCACGCGCGGAATTCGTTGACGCAGTGTTCGATTGTATGCAACGATCACAGTCTGTAGTTTTCATCAGTGATGTCAAATTTGATGTACAGCTGCGTGTCGACTGCGTACATGTGATAGTTCACGTTGTGTTAGTTGATGATATCGCCGATTAAGAACGTGTAGATGGTGAAAAGCAATGGCCCCAATGCTGAGCCTTAGAGGACACCGTAAGCGATATTTGAATGGTCGGAAGCACCGCCTGGTATTATCACGGATTATATTAGGTATTGCTGTTCAACTATCATGAAATATGAAAATCACACTGAACAGTAATAAATACATAAACCACAAAGTAATTACAAAACATAAAATAATCATTATAATATAGCTAATTTACATGTTTAACATGATGTAATAATTTTAACAAGAAGGATAGTATATTTCAAGGGTACTTACAATATGTTGTAAAATATCAACAGTTTTAGATGAAGCTTGCATAATGTTTCCATAATATCAAATTGTAACAAAAATGCTGAATTAAAAATAAGTGTTTAGCCAACACACTTGATACTTTTTATTACAATAACAATAGAAGATTAATTTTAATACACTACTCCAACTAAACAATATTAACTGGACAGCAAGTACTTGCAAACCAGTCAGGGAATCTTTATTATAGTTAAAAAATATGGTATATGTTAGTAAACAAAGAATAACCAGTTTGTGTTTACAAATGCTATGTTCAGGAGACTAGTGCAGCTGTCCATTCTAAATATGTGGTCTACTTATATGCAGTTACTGTGCCATGTCCATCATTCGGTCTGAGTTTTACATTTTGATGTTTTACCCATCATTAATTAATTGACAAAATAATCAGCTCTGGCTTAGTAAGTCAACTTTGCCTTCAGTTGACAGTGATCATATAAATCATTGTGCACAATTTCCACGCCTACAGTCTATGATGATGATGCAATTAATGTCACGATATCTTTGAGTGTCAAAGTTGATTGTAACGATAACTGTATTTAGAATACATTGACGCATTTATAGTTTTGTTGAGCGCAGTGGCACAGTGGGTAGAGCATCGGACTCTCAATCGAGAGAACCCAGGTTCGAATCCTGTGCTGCCGTGTCGAACACCGGACAATTTCATCCACTCTACGTTGCTCCAGTTCATCAGTTGTACCTGGCTATAGACAGTGGTGAATATAGTGAGACATAAACACTACAGTGCCAGCCACATGAAAACAATGACAATGTATTGCGACAATAATCATAAAACTGATATTTCTATACACGAAACGCGGTGATAGAGTACGTGGGGAAATAAAGGGGAAAAGCCTACGATGCACTTTGAAAATGAATAACTAAAAGTGTTGGGTTATTTTGTTTCTTTTTAAAAGATTTAGATTCTAATGTCTATAATGAAAGTGAGGATGCCTAAATGATGTTTAGATATCTAACAATTTATGTGCATTTTGCAGTTTTGATTTGTGTGCTCTTTTGGGTCACTCAAGTTCAACTTTCGAAAATTAATTACTCACATCCTAAAAAACATGATCATTACAGGCAATGGTTTGCTCCCTTTGTTATTAATAAATGGATACGTCACCACATATCAATAGAAACTGATATAAATATATAGCAGCAATTAAACAACTACCGAATGGGTGGAGCTTAACATGTAAACATTTAGTGCGCATGACCAGAGCCTGTCAACCTCTTGTGTACAAGGACTCTACGCACTCATTAACAATGGCGCCACTGTACAGACTTTCTGTGAAGCTCACTAATTTTATGTAGCGAGTTATGGGAAGTTATGGGAAGTCGCCGTCTGCGACGTCGAGTTTTAGTTGAGTTTGTTTTGTAAGCTTTGATTGTTATAGGAATGTAAGAGGATTGTTTTTGTAATGTAGGGTGTGTATAAGTATGTAAGACATGTGAGAAGGCGTATCCTGTAGCCGTAGGTGGTGGTTTCCACGGTTAGGCCAGAAAGTAAAAGGTCCCCAAAGAATCTTACTAAGTCCCTAAGCTAACAGGATATGAGTGGACATCATCTGGTGAATTAGAGCATGGTCGAGGAAACTATGATTGGTTATGTCGCTGTACTGTATAAATGTGTTTAAAACGAAGCCTTAATTATATTTGAGCGATAATAAGGATATGTTCGGGTATTTCCTACATTAGTTACACAATTAAGTTACATATCAATTATTACAACACACATTAAAGCCCCTGAATCCGATATCCCATTGATCTTTCTCCGGTGTGGCACACCAGATTTAACAGTGAAAACTGAAGAGTATCACACTGTCGCAAATGCGTAATCATTATATACGATACGATTTTGTCCGATGTGGCCATTAAAGTGTTTAGTGTGCCAAGCGGCGATCATATACCAAGAAAAAAAGCACGTTAATTAATTTCTAAGGAATTGTACGTCGTTGGTGAACATAATCCGAGAATGGCGGTTTCGTTTGCGGCAATTTCCCGCAAATCGGCTCATTGTGTTAGAATGAGGATGCGAGCACTGTTACCCGCTACGCTGCGCCACTACCGTACCGGCACTAGCCTCAACCGGATATCCCACGTTTTGGCCGTTTTGTTCTTGTGCGTGAGTTCCAAATTTATTGAGTAAACGTGTTTCATTTATTACATTTTGTATTGTGATGGGAAAGTACGATCGATTAACTTTGCTGGTGCTTCGACAAGAACTTGGAAAGCGAGGGGCGAAACGATCAGGCCGCAAAAAGGAGTTGATTGAACGGTAAGTTGCACGCTGAACGATAATATGATAATTTGGAATAATTTATAGAGACATATCCAGACAACGACGTGTAAACACTGAATTTTGAATAATTTATTACAGATGAACTGTTGAGTAGCAACAGGTTCCGTTAATTGGGTATGCAGTGCCCACTAGTAATGAACAGATAGGTCAGTCAAGTGAATAGCCCGGGTCTGGTTACGTAAGGTTACGTAATTGCTATTGAATACCCCGAGGCTGAGTTGCCTGGCTGAATAGGTGTTGATAGCGCATTTAGGAGTACACACAAAGTGTGTCATTATCTTGGCTTAACATGGGTGTCATCTTTAGTAAGTAGGTGTGAACGTGTGTCGAGTGTGCACTCAAGCCAGAACTGAGATTAGCGGCATGCCCAATGTTTATTCTTGCAAACAAGTCTTGTAATAAGAGGCTTACTTGTGTTATTCGCTGTAACCTCGACTGCAATTTTGAGATAAATTAATATGCTTGTGAGCACTGGTTTGTCTTGTGTATAATAAATATATATGTATCGATGTACAGGAGTTATGCCACTAGGTACTACCAGTGTTAGTGTTTTCCTTGAGGACTGTATAGTGCTACTAGTTGTAGTATAATTTACACTGCATTTTTTTCAGATTGGAGGCATATGACCGGAATAGCAATTTTGGTTGTACCACCAGTGATCTCAACCGTGATGATGACTGGCACATGTCCGTACCCCTTACAACGAACTACAGAGATATTACAGGGAACACTATTCTCCCACCCATATCATCTCGCACAGTCGACCAGTTCCTCCATCCATTAGGAACCAGCCTCAACAGAAACGCAAGAGAACTTTATGATGACAGGTAGTTGAAACAATTTATTTAAAGCATGTAAAATCTGTAGACAATAACTGTAGTCATATACTGTTGATAAAGTACTATACTTTATTTGTACAAAGACATGCACACACACACATACACTTTGGTAACAAATATTATTATGAATGTTTATTGTTGCCATTTATTTTAGCAGGTAACCTTGTGTCTAGTAGTTTCAATACTGAAAAGTTTCTACATTTCAGCTGATGCATTATCTTCTAGGGGTATCTGTTTTACACATGTGAACAAGTGTACACTGAACATTTAAGTTAATAAATCATCTTTCAGGTTTATCCGTTTCATGCGGTTCTGCAAGACGGATGGGACTACATTCTTGAAGACACAGTGCGGTGCCAAGATGCGTCGCACTACCACGTACGACATAGACCTAAGCCTGGACGAGCATGGCAACATACTGCAGACACAGTGTGAATGTGCTGCTGGCATGGGCCCGTATGCACACTGCAAACACATTCGTGCTGCTTTCTTGCCATTGTTAGACAATGCATCGGGTAAAGCAATGACGCTTGAGCTGACATGTACAGAGACTGTGCAGTCTTTCCACATGCCACGCCGCCTGCACAACGGGTCACCTGTCAAGGCAGAACACTTAGACATGTCCATGAACAAAAGCAATATCATCTTTAACCCAATACCACTAGCACACCGAGTGGACAGCCAAACAACATACACACGAGTGACCAATGCCACTATAAATTTTGCAGCTTCATCAACTGTTAACCCAGCTCTAATGCACATCACCACTCCTGCAAACATGCATGCATTTGACAATGACCACGACTACTGCACACTTACACCATCCGAACACTATTTACAAGTTGACACACTCACAAATATTTCACAAGAACAGGCAACACAAATCGAACAAAACACAAGAGGGCAGGCGGTTGTAGGCTTGTGGCATGCAGAGCGCACAAAACGCATGACTGCCTCACGATTTGGCAGAATCTGTAAAATCACCAAGAGAACTGATGCAGACAAATTTGCCCGCAGTCTACAACAAGCAAAAAGCATATCGGCTGCACCACTTGAACATGGCAGGAAATATGAGAGTATTGCACTAAAAGGTTACATTGAGAAAACAGGCAATGATGTAACAACAAGTGGTCTGGTCATATGTTCAGAGCGACCTTATCTGGCCTGCTCTCCAGATGGCATTGTAGATGACACAACAGTCATAGAGATCAAATGCCCTTATGTCTCCAGGGACAAGCCTATCACACCAGTCACAGTGCCATACTTGGTACTTACAAAAAATGGCAAACTAGTGTTAAATAGAAATCATGATTATATGTATCAAGTGCAAGGAAACATGCACATTACCAAAAAAAAACAATGTCATCTGGTGATTTTCACCCTGGTAGACCTAGTCATTGTTGATGTTCTGTATGATGACACCTTTGTAAATGACATGTTAACCAGATTAGAAACATTCTTCCACGACCACTACCGGAAGGAGTATCTGAACAAGCATTTTTACTTGCAATGGTAAATCATGATGTCTGACAAAGGGTTCAATGTGCAGGTTTATTACACACTGCAGGTTGAAATGGTTTAAGTGGAATTATAGTCAAAATTAATGTTCTTATTAATTTCATAGTAACTTTTTTTTGCTGCATAAAATATGGTGAAATGTATATAAATAATGTCATAAATGGGCATAAACCAGAAAGTTATTTAAATTAAATTTAGGCAGTCAGGTAGCTATGTTTGAATAAAGATACTTGTAACCATGTTTGACCTTTGTTTTATGCAGTTTTAGAAACTATGCATGCTCGATGATTGCCCAACATGAAGCAGACAAAAATGATGCGTGAACCCAAGATTGTTTCAACTTCATTCAAGGGTGAAGTTAGGATTTTGTACGTTTTTGCCAGGCCAATGACACGTTCAACGTGCACACGTTTGCATGCTATTTTCCTGTCATTGATGATTGCTTTTGTTGAGAGCTGATTTTTTTTCCTGAGAAATGTTGGTATGTTTACTTGGATGTTGAATGGGGCAAAAATGTCCTGCACATTGAACCCTTTGTCGGACATGATAGAGTCACCAGGATCGCATTTCTGTGGCAAGTCTCCTCGCTCCACAAGAATGCGATCACTGGCAGACCCTCCATATGCAGGTGTGATGTAGGAGGTCAGTCCTCCTGGTGTGATGCCTATTAGTGCTTTTAGTGTATTTCTGTTTTTGTAACTAGAGTATGTGACTTGCTGTGCAGTGGGTTTTCCTGGCTTTTTTATGGGAACTTCTACACCATCAACAATTACCCGGGTGCTTGCATACAAACGCTTGAAGTCACTTGGCATGTATGCATTTACCAGTTCTTTCGTTGGCCAAATGTCTAGTTCCTTCCAGGAACAAAACAAAGTTGATCCAGGTGACAAAAATGTTTCCAATGGTAAATTCTGAAACACTGAACCAGAATGCTAGTTCTTGGTTTGGTGTGTGGAGGCGCAGCTTGATTAATGTTAGAAGTAGCTGGTTCTCAACCGATATCTTCTGCGGCGTTCTCCAACGGTACTCCAGGTAATGAGCTGCCGGACCAAGGCTCTGGAGTACGTACTGGAAATGACGGTAGTCATCCAGACCAGTATAATACTGGAGCATCTTCGGATTGCTCATCAGTTCCTCGATGGACAGCTTGGAGAAGTGTGGTGTCTGACTCGCTTCATCCACTGGCACAGAACAGGGTGTGGCAGCTTCCTCGTCGACAGCGATGGGGTTGTCGTCAATCACTATCTCCTGCACATCCAGATTGGGATCGAATGTTGGTTCTTCTTCTTCTATGGACATGCGAAGTTTTGCTCGTGCTGTCCGTTTCTTCGCCGCACAGTCGGATGGCTCTTGTACCCATTGAAATACTGATGGCACAGCATTTTTCTGTAATGTGCGACGTGTGCGTGGGGTGCCTGAAAGCAGACCTCATGCTTTTGTATCAGATGATAAAAACCCGCCCACTCTCTCCCCCCTCTTTCTTTCTCACTCTCTCTCACTCTCTCTCTATATATATAGATAATATTATATATATATGTACATAACTTAGAAGATATCCATCCATCTAGTCAGTTTTCCAAGAATAAATCTACACAAATAATCATAACCGATTCTTCAACTTCAGGGACTATCCATGCCCATCAGTATCATCAATGACTATCTACCACTGCCACTGGCATTGCTGTTGTATTGATAATAAACAATATCCATATATTAGACATTGTCATCATTATTTATATTCAAATAATAGTGTTATGTTTGTGTAGTATTATTTCAATAAGGTACATATAGGCCAGGGCAGATGATATCTGAGACTATAATTTTACTAGGTCTAAGCAACTATTCTAATAAATCATTGAAAAATGGGTAACGTCATGATTTGCCAAGCCCAGGCCAAGAGAGAGTGGTCCTTGGACTTTCTACGTCTTATAAATTTATTCGAAGTTGTCATTATAAATAATGTTACTACTGTCATTATTTTATTCTGTACATACAATAAAATAAATAATTACCGTGTAATGTATCGTTGTCTTGTATGTAATCGCTTGGTGAAAAGTGATTATAGCATACGACCATATATGGCTTCGGAGTCCAGCGCGACCCCTTCTTGTCAGCAGCACGTCGAATTGCATGCACCCACTTATTCCTAAGCTCTATGTCAGCTGGGAACTGATGGCCTCCCCGATGAGAACACTCGGGTACCGCACACCTTGTAGGCATTGTAAATTAGATTCTATTCATGTGCGACGATGCGAATAATTGTCCGAACATTTACAGCGCGAACATGCCGTGCCTCGTTTTCGCGTGACATGGTAGTGCCGGTACGGTAGTGTCACCCCCCTGGTGACAAATGTGGCTGCACGCTGGAACGTTTCGTATTTCAACAGAGTCGTTTTTAGCCGCCTATTATTAATTATTTCATCAAAATTTCGTAAGTGAACAGACATAACTATGACAATTAATTCACTCATAACACCTTATACTAAAAATATTGCCATATATCACCGAAGTAATATAAGCAATGTTCGTGCGAAACTAACTATTTTTACAAGGCATATCAAATGAACTGACCAATAGGGTATCGGATTTAGGGGCTTTAAGTTACATTGATTGTTCAAAAGTACGACATGTTTTCTAACGTACCAATCTACTGTAGATCAGAAACCACATAATTATAATAGTTACTATTCGACATCGAACATTGGCAGTTAGTGTCGCCATCTATTGCTTTATCTAAACTATACTTAGTATTTCTGAAAGCCGGAAGATGGCGATACTATCGGCTGTGGCCATGGACGGCAATCCCACTTCGCCAGTCGTGAAAGGGGAAAAAGTGAATTTGTTGGTGTTGTGCACCAAAAAGTGTTAATACAAACTAACCATTTGCAACTATAATACAAATGTTCACGTCACTCGTTTATTAGAAAAACCTTGCTGAACACACACCTGCTCTATTTCATGGGCAACGCCGTTGTTGTCTACAAACCTACGTAATGTGGTCTTGCCTCGTTCTCGCGTATTTTACAGCACGTTTCTACAACTCCGACGGATGGCGCTGCTAGGCCATGCACCTGTATACACGTGCGCTGGTTGCCTGTTTACATAAGACGGCGTGTCATTAGGTTACGCTTCTTCAGATGAAAACTATATTAGTTTAGAGTTAGCTGGATATTTAACGAATACAAGTGCCAGTGATTACGTAAGATCTTGTATGTGTCAGTCTTTTCCCTGATATGGAGGTACTGTGAAGGCAGTCAATCCATGAATCGTCTATCTTGCGTGTCCCCAGTAAATTGCAACCATGGAATATGCGTTTGTAATATATTCCCATGTGTGTTTGTGTGCGTGCGTGCGTTCGTGCGTGCGTGTGTGATTACCTTACCTTACCTAACCTCTTCGGGCCTTGTGGCCCATAATGCTGCTGAGCGATTCCCCCATCTCGCTCTGTCAAAGGGTATGTGTCTGGCTTTGCTCCAAGTTGCCCAGCCCAGTTGTTTTCGTTCCTTTTTCACTGTGGTTCTCCACGTTGTTTTTAGTCGACCAACTGTTTTTGTTCCTTCCGGCGTCCATGTCAGTGCTGTCAGGTCCTTCTTTCTCAGCACATGCCCGATCCAATTCCACCTTCTTCTCTGTATTTATGTGTTGATCTTCTCTTCTGCTGTTATATTCTCAATGTCTTTGTTCGAAATTACTACTAGCCATCTAATTTTTTAAATTCTTCTGAGACAGTTGAAAGGGAAAATGTCAAGTTTTTTTATATCGGTTTTGTTTACTTTCCATGTTTCACATCCATACAGTAACACTGATTTGACCAGAGTATTGTATAATCTGAGTTTAGTTTTTTAATGTGTACACATTTGAGCTCCATATCTGCTTGAGTTTCATGAATTATGTCCTCGCTTTTCGTATTCTGTAGTTAATATCGTTACCTCCTCCTCCTTGCTTGTGGACGTTTACGCCAAGGTTTCTCTACTTCATTCAGTTGTTGGTCATCAATCTGTATTCTGTTGTTGCATTTGTTGCTTATCCTCAGTACTTCAGTTTTCTTTTTTATCGATTTTTAGGCCGGTTTTTTATGCGAATGCATTCATCTTTGTTGCCTATGCTTGCATGTGTCTGTAACTTGATGACATACGGGCAATGTCATCTGCGAAGTCCATGTGATTATAAACCTATAATTATAGCCTGCATGTGTGTGAATTGTATTGTTGTAAATACAGTTGTAGCATCATTGCTAGGTCAAATAAAGCTAACTGCTGCAAACTTGTCGCGTATTTATTCATGAGCGTGCATTTCACAAAAGATGTATAGACGATGTTCCATTTCAGTTCACTCTTTAGTAAGACAGTGTTTCGTGGCAGTATACACTAATGTTGAACTCTGTTCGATTCTCAGCCACAATGGAATATCCACCAGGTGTGTTCTTTATAAATATATTAAGGTAATAATATAATAATCTCAGTAAAAAGCATGTGTTCGTAGATGATTCCTCGCGCGCCAGGGGGCGCTGCTGATCACATCAGTTTCGGTATATATACCCCCTGGAAGAACGCCTTGCAAAACTCGGAATATAAGCTAAGCCAATAACATCGCTTCCCGACAAATTCCGGTGATCTCATTTCAGCCACATGAGCTTGCTAATGTTATATGGAATGTTGGGGAAGTAGAAGGAATTATTTGAATACACAATACCACTCAGCCCCTCATGAGAATGTTGTGATTCCATTAAGTCGCTGGCTTCGTCTTAGAATTGAGGTGCGGGTGGGGCGGGTGTCTGCACTGGCCTCAAGGGTGGTACAGTTGCGGCGAAGCTAATTACTACTTTGAATCAGATGACTTCCATACATTGCGTAGGATATCTGCCAGGGGTAGTGTGCGTTGTCATCAACCTGGCTTACGAGGATGATAGAGGACACACTTTCAAATTGTATTTGTCGTTGAGCTACTACTCAATTCTTTAAACAAATGTTGCACATCCATTCACTCTTTGTAAAGAGAATGACGGTATGTTGTTGAGTAACTGCGTCCTAGATGCGGAAAACGTAGTGATTAACTACCCATGCACATTGAACGCAACAGTGTTTACAAACTCAATAAATTCATACGTACACACACTCACACGCACACCAAGGTAGGACGATAGGAAGGGAGTTGGGGAGGGAGGGAGGGAGGGAGAGAGGGAGCGAGGGAGGGAGGGAGAGAGGGAGAGAGGGAGAGAGGGAGAGAGGGAGAGAGGGAGAGAGGGAGAGAAGGAGAGAGGGGGAGAGGGGGAGAGAGGGAGAGGGGGAGAGGGGAGAGAGGGGGAGAGAGGGAGAGAGGGAGAGAGGGGGAGAGGGAGAGAGGGTGAGAGGGAGAGGGAGAGAGGGATAGAGGGAGAGAGGGAGTGAGGGAGAGAGGGAGAGAGGGGACAGGGAGAGAGGAGAGAGAAGAGAGAGGGAGAGAGGGAGAGAGGGAGAGAGGGAGAGAGGGAGAGAGGGAGAGAGCGAGAGAGGGAGAGAGGGAGAGAGGGAGAGAGGGAGAGAGTGGGAGAGAGAGTTATAATAAAAGAAATAATGCATTCAATAAACACAGCTATTCATTATCAAGTGGGCTTAATGCAAGATGTCTATGTAAACCACTTAATGTTGTTGTGTGTGCGGACGTTAAAACGCCTTCTGCAAAGACTTGGCTTAAGGCGGAGACAAGTAATGGATTACTCTAGGGTTGCAACAGCAAAGCAGGTATTTTCAAGTTTAAATAAGCACCAGTTTGTATGTTGCACAATCTCACGGCTAATGATGTTGATGTAACACAAGAAGTAAAAACAAAGTTCGTAAACGAAGTAGTTATATGCAACTGATCGTTCGACAGTTAGCGTAAATCGTAACAATCGAAAACAGTCGATCAAGGCCCTTCATTTTGGACTACATTTCTGCAGAACTGCCCAGCCCAGTGCTCGAATTATGTGTGTATGTTTGTTTGTGTGTTTGTACGTATGTGCGTGCGTGTGAACGTGTGCGTGTATGTGTTTATTCCTCAACATTTCTGATAGCAAACGTAATTCATACTGTCAGAATTTTTTTTTCTTCAAAATTGTGCTCTTTAAAACAGTGGTGGTCGTACGTCTGTGTTTAGGACGGTATGTTTAATTAAAGATGCATTCTGGGATCGTCCATCTTTTAGATATAAACTTACCCATACACTATATATCACTTTCTTCAACACCCTGAACGTTGTTGACATAATATGCAATTTTTTAAATAAAACGGCCCAAAAGAAGAAATATATCCGGTAACCAGCATAGTTTGTTTTCAAATAGTATAAGTCAAAGTGACATACATGGTATCAAGTGTGATTAAATAAGTAAACATTGTTCGCGTTTTATACACACAATCTAACAATCTAAGAAACTGCTTAAATGATAATTCAACTTAGAATGCAACTTTAATCACGAAATTGTAAATTAGTCTACGAGGAACAATTGTGAAACATGGATTTAATCTGTTCTTAGTCTTTACTGTCCGCCAATAGACGGCGAAAACATGAAAATAAAATGTTTGTTTATGTTTCTTATGTACAAAGGTTTTATTATAGAAAATATGACCTGATAATGTATAGTTAATCATGAATGTATAATTTATCTCGATACATAAATATTTAACCTGTGTTTAGTCTTGTGTTGGCCTTCATAATCTGTCTAGTCTAGACGAATATACCAATGCAAGTTGTTGTCTTGTTTAATATGCGATGATATCGATGTGTTTTATGTGCACTGAAGCCTCGGTTGCGTTGCGTCTCAATGACTACGCCATCGGCCTTCTACCGCTACAGACTGTTGCTGAGGGCAGAGTCTTCTGGCGGGCTTGTATTTACTGGTGGTTCAGCTAACGACATCGATGCATGATGTCATGCCAGAAATCCAAGTCAACCCACATGACTGCAGCTATGACAATCATTGTGTCTCGAGACAGAAGCTGACCTCTCCTACTACTACTACTACTACTACTAACTACTATGAAGCTTCCGTTGGGAAACTAAAATAAATTTATAAAGGTTTCTGGAGGGCCTTCGTCTAACTGAGAGAATTAAGTGATGATAAGTTACTCAGATGGCGCCACCGTAAACGAGTGTATGGGTATAAGCTATTTATTATTAGTGTATTATATGTTTTCCTATCAATTATTAAATTGAATAATAGGAAATGAAGTATGCGTTTATACATAACCCTATCACGCGTATGTAAACATAGGTCATTTGCTTCATACGTGACTCACACAGTATTGAATGTCACAATCGACGTATATTGACGAATCGTACGGCACAATCAAGATAAGCGCACCCATGTTAAACAATTCACTACTGAAAGTCAATGTTATTGTGAGGGTGTGAAACATAGAAAGTAAACAAAAGTGACAATATAAAACTAGACACAGTTCGCTTCAACTGTCTAAGAAGGGTTCTCAAAGTAGATGGCCGGTAGTAATCTCCAACGTGGTTAAAGGTCGTCCGTGGTGACTTTGACGTTGTAAGTTTTAGCAATATCAACAAGACCAACGTTTATCGCAATGTCTGTTGTTGCTGTTGGGGCAATGTAGTGAATACATTATGGAACCAGTTCATGTAATGCACAGCTAACAAGAGAGCTATGTTTTTGGCTTGTCCCAAAATTAACCCACAGAACTTTATTATCATAGCACAATTTATTGTATAACAAACAATACACAGACTGACACAAGGAAAGTGTATTATGTTCGCATTTAAACAACCGGCGGATTTAAGAAAGTGGTCGTTATGACCATTCCAAGAATCTGACTAACACTAAAATTAAATACATCAATGACCAATTTACAAAATATGTGAGGCGAAGTACGTATATAAACGACACAATCGTTCATTCGCATTGCAATCAAATTGATTCACGAGAATCGACCGTTGTTTAATCAACCCTCGATGGACTAAGAACACTGCGACATTGCACTGGGCAAAAACCAACACAAATGTTACATATAGTATGATGCAAACACACACTATTTGAGTATATCGAAGTGAAGTTCGCAATACGATGTAATCTCATTAATCCGGATGTCTCGTTAATGATCAATTGATAAATGGCTAAGAAAATGTTTAAGAGACGATGCATCTCGAGGATACAGTACTAGTTCGATAATACAGCCGAAGCGGAATTTCTGAAAAGAACACATTTCAGAAACTAACGCTTTACTTTGAGCAATTGCGCCAGTTTTCTGGAATGCGTGTTGTGCATAATCACATTGAATAAATGTCCCAGAATGCCTTGCCTGCTGCACTTTTTAGAACCATCGTCCAAACAGTCTCAGGAACAGGTAGTCTTCAAACCTGCAGCAACAAATAAGAATAAATGAATAATTTATTTGCACACCAAAATCAAAAAAATACAGATGTATAAATATGTAACGAGAAAACATTATAACAAAATATTAATTTAAATAGTAGTAATAATCATGATAATTTACTATTACATAAAAAGATGGAAAAACACAAATCCTTCATCGCATCAATATTCATATACAATATAAACATAAATTGAGTTTATGAATGGGATTAAACATATAATCTTAAATGGAAATCCATCAATAGTTTATCATGTATGTTAAAAATCATAACAATATATTAAAATTAAATACATCAATGTATTGACTGAAGTAAAATCACAATGTTTACACAGCACAATGTTTTTCGTCTAGCAGGAATGCATAAATCCATTACGCTATTGTATGTTTATGCAATTGTTTACGCAATGTGTTGCAAGACTCTTTAATAGTAAGTATTAACAATCGTACATAACTGCTTTGCAATGTGGAAAACGGAATAATAATATTTGGGGCAGTAGGTTGACAATCCGTATACCTTTCAATTTTTGTTATGTATGTACGTGTATACATCTATGAGTGTCTGTGTGTATGTGTGTGTGTGTATGTGTGTGTGCGTGTGTGTGTGTTTCGTTGCTATTGTGGTGGTGGTGGTGCGTGTACGCGTTTTGCTTACACGCATGCATGTATGTACGTATGTATCGTGTACACGATATGCCATGAATTAATTCTTACGTTAGATCACCCAGCCCTCTCTCGAAGCTCGAGGGGTTATTTCTCTTAGACTGTGGCGGCAAAGTCAGCGCGTAGTCACTGCACTCCGCCGGACACCGACTGGTCTCGCTGAAACATACACAGCTGTCTTCATGACTCTAACAGAGCTACTGGAATAGAGCTGGGACATTCGGGTATGTAATATGGAGGAACCGTACTGTAAATTGACGATCAACGGCCTCACGCTAGTGGAACCTGCAACTTCATGTCAACCGATTGAAAGACATTTGTTTAAACATTTAGGAAACTTACTGGATAAATTATCTTACAAATGTCACAAGAAATTGCATTACCGCTATAAGTAATGTAGTGGTGATTTTTAATCATCGTGTTTCCCAAACGATATTTCTTTTAGTACGGAAACCGTGGGGACACCATGACAGTAGAGGGATCCTTTCACCATTGACCCATGCACAATCGCGAGTAGCTGACTTTCTAAATGTACGCCTGTCCGTGGCAAAACATATTCCCTGTGTATAAACTAGTTTTATTTAGGGTTGAAATGTATCTCTAGTCGTACCGTGTCCAAATCAGTTGTATTATTCGTAGTCATGAACACAAGGTAAGTACAACAATGATTGACAGGTTCCATCCAGAAGTGGACGCTATCCGTCAATTGAAACAATGGCGCGGGCCCGAGAAACGTAGCTCTATTATACATTTGGTAGCTCTGACTGTAGTTGTAATCGTGACAACCGTGATAGATGCCTATTGTAACAATAAACACCACCTTTGTTTCGTCACACAGCAATAGTGACACTCGTAACAGTGATCAGTATAACAATACCGTTGACGTACGGTCGTTTCCGTGACGTACAACATAGAAGCAGCATATGTGAGTCATTGAAAAGAACTATATTAATTTAATTATGCTAATTATTAATTGTGGCGACTCAGTGGAAGATGCCGTGGAATAATATTAATAATAAGACAACTTCTATTCCGCCTAAATCGTTGTAAAGCAAGCTCAGAGGCGCATCAAGAAAATTGTTTGGTCAATCTTAAAATCCATAAGCAGTATTCCAGTTATCAATAGATGGGTCAAGGCGCTAGGGAGCTACGGTGGATAAGCAAGGTTGTAAAGATAAGTGTTTAAATGACGACGGAATTCTGTAATATTTTCAACTGATCTAACACAAAGAGGGAGCATATTCCAAAGAGTTGGTGCAGCAACAGAAAAAGCCCTAGTTCCAATGTTAGTGTTCACTCTAGGAAAAAAAATTAGGTCAGAACTGGATGATCGAAGCTGGATAGGTTTTCTTACTTCTTACAGGAGTAAGCATTGAATAATAGTAATAATAATTATTATTACAAAGTTTATTTACACACCATCAAATCCGGGACTAATGACCCGTTCACGGGTGTTTACAAATCGGCAATCATCTAAGAAGCATAAAAAACGCATTTAGGGGAAATAAATATAGTTATGAAGCAAAATCCTAGTATATATATATATATATTACATATATATATATATATATGTGTGTATATATATATATATAATATACATATATATATATATTATATATATATATATAGATAGTTAAATAGATAAACATATCTATATTAAAATTACTGGTAATTGCCACAAGATGGTTGCTTACTGAACAGTGCCTGGCATGAAATGGTACACACCTTAAATATTATACGATGTCGTACAGGAAGCCAATGCAAAGACTTCAAAAGTGGTACAGAGCGAGAAAAACGAGGACATCTTGTAACTACCTTCGCCAGACAATCTTGGACACGTTGACATTTTGTAATATCCTTATTAGCGATATTATAAAGGAGGTATTTACAACAGTCAAGTCTGCTGCTAACAAGTGCTGTTGCAATAGTTTTAGCAAAATAAAATTACATATACCGGCGAATTCGGCGAATATCTCGAATATAATAAAAACAGCAGCGTCACGTTTGAGATATGTGTTGTCGGAAATTGAAATTACTATCAAGCACCACTCCTTGATTCCACACCGCGGTTGCTGGCGTGATATGCTGATTCAAAATATGCATAGGGAAGAAACCATCAAGTTTACTACGCTGCATTGGAGTACCAATAATGATAAATTCAGTTTTATTTGCAATTAATTTTAATTTGCAGTCATTCGTCCAGTGGAAGGTATATTGGAGGCAATCACCATAGTTGGTTAAGGGAGCAATTTGTATCGGGGGTAGCCAATGAAATGTAGATCTGAGAATCATCTGCATGAAGATGATGATCCAAATTATGTCTTTGTATAACAGAGCTTAGTGGCGTGGTGTAAAGAGTAAAAAGCAAAGGCCCAAGAATAGAACCCTGGAGAATACCAAATAAAGTTGGCAGTGCAGTCGGAAAGCAGTTCGCAATTTTTATGGTTTGGCATCTATCAGTTTGGTATGAAGAAAACCAGCTTAGAGCTGTGCCGTACCACTTTAGTAAGCGTTCAATGAGAATGTTGTGATCAATCGTGTCAACAGCGGCAGAGAGATCTATTAAGATAAGTGCAATCACTTTACAATTATTATTGTTCAATATTCTGTCATTGTGCACCTTTAAGAGGGCAGTCTCTGTTTAATGAAACTGTATATATGCTGATTGTGACACATTAGTTAAGACATCTGTCCTAATGTGAGGCCGTTGACGACTTGCTACAAACCTTTATGGTGTTTTGGAATTAAAGCTGAGGTTAGAAATAGGAATATAATTGTTTAGGTCTTGTTTAGGCAGATATGACTTCTTAAGAATGTGAGTGACATGGGCGTATTTGAAATCATCATGAAAGCAGCAAAAGCAAATTGATATTTTTATAATATTTGTTTAAGGTCCATTTAATGTATCGATACATGCTTTTAGCAGTATTACTGGAGATGGATCGAGTTCACAAGACTTATTTGGGTAGGACATAATTATTTTTCTAACTTCATCAACTCTTGATGGTTCAAGTGATACAAGTTGAGAATTTACTTGTGGAAAGTCCACATTAACATTACTTAAATTATAACCTGGAAAAGCAGAACGAATAATACTGATTTTATTTCTAAAGTGACTAGAGAACAAGTCACGTAGATATTTAATTGATACATGATCAAGTAGCGATGGAGTAGGCCGTTTATGTAGAATGTTATTGATGCAGTTCCATAACTGTCGCGGATTAACTTATGTATTACAATATTTGTGTAATAATCCGATTTAGCTTTGTCTGTTACAGAGGTGACGTTGCTTAGAATAGTGTGACCTGTTTATAGGTGAGCGTTATTTGCGCCATACACGCCCTAAATAACGACGACGCCTTTTAGATAAAAATCATCAATGGAGCCGGTGGCCTTTCTGACACACATTTGGATTTCATAGGTGGATATACTCTCTGAAATGTGTTGTACAAGATCACTCTAACGGTGTTCGTGTTACTATTAAAATGTTTCTGAAATGTGACGCACTAGAGGTTTTCCTGGTAGTTGTGTGTTTGAGACAACGTTTTGATATATACGCGGGGCGCAATATTGCCGTAGTTAGAACATACGCGTTACAGGCCAGAGTTCAACACCCAAACATACATACATACATACATACATACATACATACATGCATACATACATACATACATACACACATGGATACATACATATATACATACATACGTATATACGTAAGTGCATACGGACATGCGTACGTATGAGTGACCGAAACAGTCTTGTTAAAACAATTATGGGGTATTAAATTGAATAAAAAACAATACCTGCAAAGTAGATTGCACAATTCTTTCTTGTTGGGCTGACGCTCTCGAGATGTTTCTTTGAATATGGATATCCAAGGCGTTGACGAAGTCTTCACGGCATCCGTGCCAGCTGTCGTCGCCAATAGACATACGGCGAGACCGCAGAATACGACTTGGTAATGTAAGCTGTTCATCTTTCTGTACTTCTCTGCAAACTGAAGAACATATTCTAAAATATTTACTGAAATTACACATTCGCTGCCGAAGTTGAAATAAAAATCCAGCCTTTGAAAATAAGGTACTATCGGAACATCGCAAATCAAATATGTAGATTAAATATCCTACCAAGAAGGCCTTCGCATTGTCACACGATAAATCTACCGGCACACAGCTGTTATTACTATTGTGAAAAGACGCAAATTTCCCCACCGAGTCAATCGTCCAAGGCACCGTGAATGGAGGACGAAGAGGAGGAAAAAACAAATGTATGCGAAACAATATCAAACAATGGACAGAACTGAAACATTGTGAAGGAAGCGTCCTCTACTGGTGTCCCATCGATAGCCTTAGTTAAAGGTCAGATCAAGATAAAAATGGTTATAAAGATTTTGATAGACATACTTTCTTCAAACTGAAGGTAGGCAGTAGAACCAGTGGGCACATTGCAGCAGTAAATCAACAAAAGTGCATGTCGGCTATGAGAAGGTACTCGATGTCGCTGACGACAAAGAAATACTAGGGAATCACATGTAGTAAATAAGTGAATGCTAGTAGTGCAGTGTGAATATGTTTCAAAATAAACTGTACGTACATTATACCGGTAAGGGAGAGCTAAGCATAAATAAACGGTTTTTAGTTCCTCAGTAAGTCAAGAACGTCCGTGTTCACTTGCTATCTCCGGTTTATTTCTATGGCTCATATTAAAATTTAACAAAACATCATGCTTGAGACAAAAATACACGTGTTCACGACCGTGGATGGCGTCGCGCATTGATCAATATACGTGCAAATGACATTATCATTATGTTCGGTTAGAGCTTAGAAAGACACATTCAGTAAAAACTCAATTTAATAACAGTGACACGGAGAGTAACGTGTGTGTGTGTGTGTGTGTGTGTGTATGTGCGTGTGTGCGCGTGCGTGCGTCTGTACTAACGTGCATGCTTCCTGTGCGTCTGTGTGTAGCATCTACATAATAATAATATATGCAATTATGTGTTTAAAACTTTAGTTGACTAATAACCCGTGACAAATGTGATGTCAGGAAACAGGACGGAGCAGCGATTGACCGACAGGCATAGCTAACGTTTGTCTTGATCTAAAGATGTCACGAATCGTAATTATAATCTGACTTCGTTACTGCTATATGATATGTAATAACATTGGCGCAGAATGAAACACATGGACACATAATCTCACATTTATTGTCTGAGCTAGGTCATAACAATCTCGTTTACACAATCTGGTTTCTTGCTGATGGATAACACGACTTCAAGACAAAGTGCATCCTCCTCCCCATAGGTTCAGTCCGCTTGCTAAAGTCACAACTAACCTATCCATCACGTGACCTGCTGCCTCGCAACAAGATCCGCCTGGCCATTTAAAATGGATTCGGAACAAACGGAGCGTTCGATCATTCCGTCGTATATTTTGTGGACATTCCGACCTCAATTGTTTTTCTTTATATAAATAACGTAAGTAATAGTTGTTCAAAAGAAAATTCCATGCTGGAAAGATTACTTTACTAGATGTTATGCCGCACTAGTTAAGTAATGCATACACGTAGCAGATATAATGCCGCAATAGTAGTGTAATACACACGGAATGCACGAACGTACCACGTTCAGCAATCAGTTTTGACGGACTGTTTTTTTGCTAGACAACACGTCATGTGATGGATATGTCAACTTACGGATCCATTACGTCGCTCTTTGCCTACGTCACAATCATAATTATACGCGTGACCGTCGTCACGTTTTGCTTACCAATAATGTATAACACATTACTAGACCGACATGACATTTACTCAATCTGTCCCGAGTACTGGTCTCACTAAAACAATGCCCTATGTTTTGACGCAACTAAACACTTCTTGTTCTACGAAATCAGCAATATATATGTTCGGCATCCAATTTGTGAAGCTTGAAGGCTTTGTTGCAAGGTAATAAGGCACGTGATGGAGAGGTCAATTGGCGCGGCAAGACATTGTTGGAGTAACGTTGGGCAGCTAGAGGCGGAACAGTGTACGGTGTATCTCGGAGACAACATGAAAACTAATTATCCAGCGGTAAACATGCCTGTAGCACGTTGCATGCCTTACTTTGTTTCACGAGTAGCACACGATCGGGGTTCATGCAGTCCAATTGTTACGATGTGATAGTCAATGGCTCAGAATAGATCGGCAATATAGGGGAACGGCGTGTAAAACGGGCCCTTTAAGCGAGATTTGTCATAAAGTTGACAATTTTTACTCTAATGCATTTTTCTCAACGGGATAATTTTCTCCACTTATCTGGCCACGTCAGCGCGAAACTGATTTTTGACTCGCTAAAAAGGTGCATCCAAAACGGGCCCCCTGTACATCCACTTATATTATTTGGTCATTATCACACATTTTGGAAACACATTGTGCACACTCGGACCCTGAGCAGTTGTGGTGTGCTCACGCCGCATATTATTCACATTTTATCCTTTTTTCCCCGTCCTTACTGTCCGAAAACAGTTGGTGCATTATTGTTTCCACATACACCCAGTTGTCTCGCTTGTTTTCGAAGCTTCGATATGTCGCATAGCGAACGACGGTCCTTAGGCCTGTCGAGGACCCCGCACACCAAGGAGACGCGGCCGAGACGCGGCCGAGACGCGGTCAAGTCGCGTGTGTCTCGACCGCGCCTCGAGCGAGTCTCCGTTGTGTGCGGGATACCTTATGGTATCTACTGCGTTGAATGATTTTTGTCAGACTATGTTGTCAAATTGAAATTGACGTTTGTACGGACTGAACTTTGTCTGAGCGTGGTCTTTGCTCTGTTATTTGAATTTCGATTTGTTGACCGATCTCCTTTCATATAGGTGATACTCTCGCTATGTGGTTTATTATCATGGTTGGTAAGAAATGCAACTTGACAACATACTTGTACATCACACTACTTAATAATATAATAATACATTATATGTCCATACAGCTCATATTGACGTTATATAAAGCATATATTAGTAACATTATTGTTTTGCTTAAGAACTTTATTATTATTATTGTATAGGTTGGTAATATGTAATACCCTATATATGTAATATAATATAATATCATAATACGTTACAAATGTAAGTGTGTATATTGTATCAACATCATATCGACAATAGCGGACTCCTATTGGCATAGCGCACTGCTCACGGGGTCGTTTTATGCGCACTTCACCGGCTCGCGTTGATCGTCAATTTGAATACAAGCCATGTATGTTTTAAAAATGTAATAGACACATATCAGAGCACACACATTTGGCTAATGTATTCCACAGTTTCTGTTGTTTTCAACTAGCAAAAACGGAAATAGGATATTTGTAAAATAATGCTAGCATTTTAAGAAAAGTATGAAGAACAATATTTTTGAGCTCACCTCTTTGAATGTGCATTTCGCGCTTCCGACTAATGTTCGCTAAGGCCCATTTATGAGTTACTTAGCAATGCCACCACAAATTTAGCATTATATAATACAATAACGCCAAAAGGCTGGGCACCCGTTTTGCACGCAGTTCCCCTACAAGAATATCTTTCTATATATAGAAAAGGGCGGATGTTTGCTTGAACATCGTTTGCGTTGAAACCGTAGTGTGGTTGAAATGTTCCCGCAGATGTAAAGTTGGTGATGAACAGATCTATATGCTTTGAACCGAGTTGAACAGGATACCGCACAAAGAACGTTTGTTTGTTCATGTTATTTGTGGCATACGTTGGTGGTTTGCCGTTGTGTCGACACGTCAGGTCTAATTGCTTTGATTGTGTTAACCAAGCATTGCACTACTTCTTTTGGAAAACAATCGATACGCGTGTATGCTGTTTAAATCTAGACAAAATGCAAGTCGATTATGAGTGTGTATTTTTGAATGCGCGATAGTGTGCTTATCCACCAGAAGGCCTTTGCCACTATTAATTAGACGGCTTTTTAAGTTGCCATTTTATACTTAGAAAAGCGCCTTCTTGGAAGAAATAAATGCTTATTGTAGTACAAATCTTCTTCCGCATTTATAATAATTATGTGTTTCGGTTAACCAGACGGAGTTGTTGGCATTTTCATTGTAGACGTATCTGCATCGGTTTGCAAATATCCAAGTACAAAATGTATTTAGTCAACTAACTGATACAATATTACGTACAAATATTTGAATCATGAATAATTGAGCTGGCACCGACTCTTTAACAACTAAATATTTCCTTTCAAACACGGTTTTAGTAAGAAGTTTATTGTAATATTTTCTTGCAAATTGTGGTAACACACGTTTACTGATTGACAAAAATAACAAAATTTCTAACATGTACAAAGGTGTTCACTTCACTGGTAATAAAAATGCTATTTGTGTGACACATTCTTACTAAGTATTGGAAAATAAGTTTGCATACATACGTTGTATATTATATTAGTTATGGCAATGAAAAACAGCATGTGTATAGGTTAGGTTATCCTCTTGATTCCCTGTCTGCCAGGGGTGAGGTTGTCTTTGATTCTGATCCTCAGTTTACACTACCTTGTTTCTGTTCCCTCGCTAACTTTGCATTGCTCTCTCCACCAACCTTCACCATATACGTGTAAAAACAAAGCTTCTACGTTCGAGCGGAAATATTTTATGCCTCACCTATACGTTCGTGGTAGCAGATGGAGATCGCGTCTGAACGCCTTGTTGAGGTTTCACTTGTCTGGGCACGTTGCCTTGCCGATTCAGCGAGACCCTTAGTCCTTTATACAGAGCGCTGCAGAAAGGGGGCGGCCGACTGACGTGGAGGCGATAGAATACAACACCGGGTGGTCGTGCGCATCACAGGTAGAGCTGATGTTAATTGCGCACATACAACATTTATTATTGGAACAACTACGCACGTATGGCGACCAGAGAGTTATTTGGTGCAACTGAAAAATTGCGGCTATTAAAGGTGTCATCTCAATACAATGTATCCTTGCTCGCCTTGTTTCATATTTGTTTTGCCAAAAATCGAACCTTTATTAGCATCATGTATATAATCTGCTAGTATTTACAACGGATTATCAAAAAAGCTGGATTATGGGAGAAAAATAAACGACACTTTACTGCAATGTAAGTTCATTCATCTTCATCGTCCACATGTGTGTTCATAATAAAATACTGCATAAAATACTTACAAATGATAATGACTCTGTAACGTTAATATGTAACGTATGCATCGTTATTAATATTTTCGACGTAGCCATATTCAAAATATGATATTTAAGTCGTTCAAAAAAGGGACTCTCATGTGAAAACCTGCCCCATGCATGGACTGTTTGTCAAACACTGTGGATTGGTTGTCACACAATGTGCCCACACTTGATTATGGAAAATTAAGTGTAAAAATAAATGTGTTCAAGAAAACTAATTACATAATGAAAGACGCGTTCTAAAGGTGCGTGATGGCGCACAAGTGAATTTGTAAAAAAAAATTGCAAGTGTCACGCTAGGCGTAATTAATGTTTTAACTATATACTACATCAAAGTTATTTGTTGGAGTTATGGTCCAATGTACCATTACAGACCTTGATATGTATATGATAGATACCCAAATTATGAAATTGATCAAACAGGTTTTCGATAATTCGACATTTTACAACTAGTTCTCATACGTGAACGATGCGACAACCAATCCTAAATGTTTTGTGACAAACTGTCTCCGCCATCAAGATCTGGTACAACATTCTTGAAGTGACACGTGTTGTACCAATTTGATAGTTCCCAGTCGGGCCTATTCGATATGTCGATATCTCCAAGCACAACTAAAAGCTACTCGTTGCTATGTCATAAATATTAGATAATCAGGATCACCACATCTTGACAAATTTAGTCGCGGAACTAAATTTATAAATGGGGGTTGTCTACAAAAACGGTCAGTGCAGTGACACTCCCGAATGCTCTCGCTATCTATGGGAAACAATAGAGGTATTGTGACAACCGACCCGTGTGACATCCAATCCCGGCCCCCTATTTCGTGTTAAGAGTGAAAATGTGTAATGCGAAAATCAAGGTAACATTAATTTTACAGTTGAATATTTGTCATGAAAGCGATAATAACTGCAGTCGTCGTTTGTGTTGTTTTTCCCCAAAAAACTAATATTGGTAGCACTCAAGTAGCGTTAGTAACTTCCTTTTTCGGGTACTGTCATATCAACAAACGGCATTGTCACAACCGATAACGGTAATATGTCACCATGGATGGCGGTTGCCGTAATAAGCATCCCCCAACATGGTTAATGCAAGTCTAATTTTCAGGCGGACGTCACACTAAAATAGCTGAAAAAGTGTTCTTAATATGCTAGGACTACGTATTACATCATATTAGCTAACCTAGAGTAAACATAAGACATTATAGTTTGACAACAATTCTATTGTTCTGCTTGATTTCTCGAATTTGGCAACGAGACCGTTGTCCATATCTTGAGAACGCTCAATATATGTCAGAAGAGAAGTGGCTCTACCGACGCAGGATACAGTTAACTGTCTATGAGGGGTGTGACACCGACATTGCGTGTAAGCATGTGATACCTGCAACTTTGGGGAGAAATATTTGCACTTAAGTACATTTCTTTCAGTACTTGTCCCGGCTTTTTTTAAATGACAAGTACTTTTAATTATTCAGTTGTACTTGCAAACATATCAAGTACATTTGAGATCTATTTCATCTACATATTTGGGTATATTGAATACCGAATTATATGTCACTACTGATTTGCACTGCACAGCGATATATATATATATATACGGTGTATACATGTGGCCTACTTGTAATTATGCACAATTAAACCGGGGGCCTAGTCCCTCGTATTGTTGTTTCGAGATAGAGGTACTTGACATGACCTACTTGTGCTCGGAACAGTACTTGATGAAATGTGCTGGATCGCCTACCGAGGATGCCAGGTTCATCGAGTGTTTCTTAGATTTGCATTTACCAGTGTCAACCAGTGTAACAGATTAAAATAGAGTCGTACAATGCGCCACGTGTTGAGCTGCACTTCTGACACAGCGCTATGGAGATAGCGGTGTGTGAATATAGACAGATTGTGTCAACTCGCTAATAAGAAAGCCTATGTTTGTTACCCGAGGCACATTGGAGCGTTTGATGACGTCAATGCAGTTGAAAGTTGGTATTACGCAGAAGATGAGAACATAATTAGAGTATTTATTAATAGCTGGTGGTATAGGGGTCACGTGGAAATTAAGAAAGCAAGAGGGGGGCAACATTGATTGTTTTGCGTTGTGTGAATACTGCGTAGTTCCCTACGCAGATAGGATATAAACCATGTACACAACTACACCAACGCCATGTTTACATGGGAGGGGGTACTGTTTTCTAATACCATTATGCGGAGGTAATTTGTTGATGATTCCAATTTCCTATAATTTAGTAATTACTAAATAAATTTGATCAACACCTTGTAATTGAACATAATGCCAAACGCACTCTATTTGGATTCACTATTTGTTGTTTTCTAATAATCGTTCGTGTTCTTTCAACAAATGGGAAGAGCTTGCGCTTTGACGCTAACTTTCATTCAACAACATGTCTACACGAGTGCATATCCTGTAGCAATATCAAGCATGGTTCACACAAAACTATTTCGTTAGATATTGTACTGTTAATACATTTATCGCAATGAAATATATTTACTGACCATATTTGAATATATTTGTCATGATAGCCTACACTTCACAACCATACAAAAACATTGTTACAACAGCATTTTAAAATAGACGGAAAATTACATCAATTTGAAGGATCTAATTGTGGTGACATTCTATCAATTATTAAAAGTTACGTAAGTATGTACATCTGAAGCTAAACCGCTTAGGCAACGCGGATTTGCTTCTGAGAATATAACAATAAATTAACAAAATCATCATTTCCATTTACACACCATCCACTCGATACGGGCCACCCACAGTACAACTATGCTTACACATTGTCAAGCTTGCGCTGTGCACGATTATGTTCTTACAACTACATAATGTATGAATCCTATCACTTCTCTTCTAAATGCCGGGAGATTTTGGCACTTTGCTGAGAATAGCCTCGGATTGATATGAACCCTCAAAGGGAAAATCTACACTGACAGCACGTGTATCTTCTCGCGATTGATGGGAGACTTCAAAGTGAATCTCGCCAGTGACGGCATGTTTATCTTCGGTCTCCATGGTCAAGAGGACTCACCAGATAATCAATGTTATAGAATGTTTATATGTTGCAAGGTGTAATGGTGATTGCCTTAACAACGCACTGAACACTGGCAGAAACTTCACAATGCGTAGAGACAACAGAGACTGGCTGCTTGAAGAATCTGTTTTCAACGACGTATGTTGACTGAGCTGACAGTTGATAGTTGCCTGGTGCCGAAAGACGACTTCAGACAACTGCACCGACGTTTTGTTTATCTTCTGTCGCCGTCGTAGACTTGACGTGCGGCCATCAACTGAAAGTAAAACAGACATTATGTTAGTACGCGTGAAGACTGTCGTGCATATGGCACCATCTAGTGGACACAATTTACAGGGGCTTAACCGTAAAGACTGTCTGCGAGCACACCGCCACGTATACACACCACAACAAGTTATGCAAAGACACATACGATTCAAATATCACACAAAAAGGCAGTTTTTTATTACAGGTCATATTGGGCACGATGATATTGTTTAAGAATGCATTGTGTTAAAGGTTACTCTTTAGTGTTGTGTTTATTGCTAGAAAGTACTTTCCATGAGAAATTCAACTTAGTGATTGATTAATGAAAATGTTCACGAATTCATAAAAGATAAAATAACCTGATCGGGTAATCCCGCGGTTAGATCCCAGATTGTTTAATAAAAATAAAAATAATAATAACACAACTTGCCGACACATGTTACAACCTATCATAATAATAGAGGAAATGTTTATTCTCAGAGCAAACAAATTCAAGGAAATGGCACGTGTCCCATACAAATCCAGGACATAATCACACAAGACAAAATCCCATAACGCGAAACGCAACAAAACCCAAAATACAACAATAAGTTGTAATTCTGTAAGTTTAATGTCCCAGTTACAACAAATGTGTAAGGAAATTACGTTTCAATAGCTTGCCATGATGCCGATAGTGGCAACAATGTTGTTCTCCTTACACCGCAACCATGCAAACTGTCGTCTGGTAGTGTATTTTTTCTTAATTTAAATTAATGTAAAACGAATAGAAAAAAATGTATATGTGTACTTTTTATAACTAAAAAGAAACAGTGTTGACTTTCAATTAAATACCTTGACCAAATGTATGTAAAATTACATAGCACACTTTACTTATATGTATTTACAAATAAATACTGTATCATATGATTCTGTCTGCTGTGTTATTTTGTATTCATGGATTATGCATTACGCGTTGTTTCCTGTGGGCTTATATCAGGATACCACACATAAACAATGTGTTAGGCAAATGTTAGGTAAACTGTACATACGCGGTGGTAAACTGTACATACGCGGTGGTAAACTGTACGTACGCTGTGGTAAACTGTACATACGCTGTGGTAAACTGTACATACGCTGCGGTAAACTGTACATACGCTGTGGTAAACTGTACGTACGCTGTGGTAAACTGTACATACGCTGTGGTAAACTGTACATACGCTGTGGTAAACTGTACATACGCTGTGGTAAACTGTACATACGCTGTGGTAAACTGTACATACGCTGTGGTAGACTGTACATACGCTGTAGTAAACTGTACATACGCTGGGGTAAACTGTACATACGCTGTGGTAAACTGTTCATACGCTGTGGTAAACTGTTCATACGCTGTGGTGTTGGACAATATGAAACCCTACAAGAACACATTAACACAGTCGTTAGACTATTGATCTCTCAGCCGAGAAAACCGGCATTCAAATCCTGTGCTGACATATCGAATCTTGGGCTTAGTACCTTGTACAAGTATATGGCTATGGACACTGGCAGGTATTTGCATATTAATAGTGTTTGCGCATTAGTTTATGCATGGCTGAATGCTTTCCAGATAATTCTTGAAGGTGTTTGACGGAACAGGTCTGCCAGGACTGGATATTGCTCCATAGGCTATATTTATCAAACATTTCCTCTACTTTACATTTATATTTACATACATATTTTTGGCCCAAGTTGGTTGGGACCACCAACTTGTTCCAATGTCCCCAAAAAGTGTACAAATGGGATTTTGCAGGTCCAAAATTAAACGTTTGATTCAAGCAATTTTTTTTGTACATATAAAGATGCATATTTTCCAAAAATAGTTCAATGTAATACGAGTTATTTTTGTTATGACTGCAACTTGAAGTAAACCTTGATTTGCATCGCGTGTCAACAACAAATTACTTAACTACATACAATTTGAGCATTTTAGATTACATGTAAACGGACAAATCTTTCTGGATCATCTAATATATATGCCATTTAATATGAATCAAGTGGCATCAAATAGCATTTGACTTTTATTTCCCTTATGGATACTTTGGTGATTACTAATACTGTGTTGTTTCATGGAAAGGCCTATTTTTAATTACTGCTGCTCTTTTAGAAATGTGTTTGGAAGTATAACTGAAACGTAATCAGTAACATTGATTAGTTACCTTTGACTATGCTAACTGTCAAATGTGTTCGCAGATTGGATCTACGTAAAGTGTGATCTAGGGAATGAACATACTTTGATGACGCAGGACATACAATATAGCTATTGTTAGATAGAGCCATTATTCGTAATCAAAAATGTAAAGTATTTAGGAAAACGTATTAAAACATGATTTGGCATAAACTGTACACATGTATGGAGTTTGTATTATTTGTGCTATTTCACTTCCTTACATGGTTCTTCATTTCATAATCATTTACGTATCTTGTTTAATTATCTGATCGACAACATGTTGACGGTTAATCAATGTAAATCAATCTATTGTATCGATGCTGGTGTTTATAAAACTTTGATCAATCATGATATTGTGATTTGCATTAACATCTTTAAACGTTCACTTTTAAACGCTCATCTCCAACACGAGGGTAGCAAACTTGATGTCATCCGCTCGACAATGAGTGAACGACCTACGCTGCTAGTGTTAGTAGTGTACGGCAATATTCGCTAAGTAAACATTCCCATCAGAAACTTTTATATAAAACTAATTCCGTTGGCTTCACATTATATAATAATATAATATAATAATGAGTCAACTAGTAAAGCGCCATAAATCTAGATAAAAGTCCATTCAGAGGCGCTAAAATAGATTAATACATCACTATTAAAACTAGCTAGTTAAATAAATGATAATATAAATCAATCAATTAAATAAATTACTAAAACCGTGATGCATAATGCATAGGCAATAAGATTATGTGGTAAAAGGATATACCATTAATTAAAACGTGACATAATATATGCATCATAAGACATAGATAAATTAGTTAAATGATAATAAATTATTTAAAAACACTATGTCATGTACGAGATCACAGACTAAACTAAACATGGAATGCTACACAGAAGAGGTGGGTTTTTAAAAGTAGCTTGATTGTGGCTAGCGCTGTGACTGTCTTTAATTCTAATGGAAGGGTGTTCCACTTCCTTGGGGCCGAAATTAAGTAGGAGCGATCGCCGTATCTGCTGTTGGATGGCGGTACACGCAGGTCGTTGTTGTTGGCAGAACGTAGCGCACGCGCTGGTCGGTACGCGTCGAGCAAGTCGGTGATGTACGACGGTGCAATATCATGTTGGGCTTGCAACAAAAGCAGCAGTACTTTGTACACGATACGCTGTTTCACCAGAAGCCAACGGAGCTTATTTAGCACAGGGTGATATGCTTTCGCCTGTTGCAGCGGACTACCAATCGAGCTGCTGAGTTCTGCACTCTTTGCAGTTTAGCCATAAGAAAGTCTGGGATTCCGAACAGCATAGCATTCCCGTAGTCGAGTCGCGAAATCACCAGTGAATGTATTATTCGAGCCGCTGCTTTCTCCTATAGACACGATGGTATGGAAGCAAAGATACGCAGGTGATGGTATGCGGAACGACATACGTGTTGCACGTGACGTACCATCGACATTTCAACGTCGAACACAACGCCGATGTTGGAGGCACACGGACTAGGAATGAAGTCACAGTCGCCGATCTTTATCATGGTGATGTTGCGTTTCTTCTGGTTGGTGCGTGATGCCAAGACGAGCGCGACTGTTTTGTCCTCACTAAATTTCAATAGATAGGTGATCATCCACGCGCGGACGTCGTTGACGCAGTGTTCGATTATCAGTGATGTCAAATGTGACGTACATCTGCGTGTCGTCTGCGTACATGTAATAGATCACGTTGTGTTGTTTGATGATATCGCCGTTTAGGGACGTGTAGATGGTGAAAAGCAATGGCCCCAATGCTGAGCCTTGGAGGACACCGAAAGCAATATTTGAATGGTCGGAAGCACCGCCTGGTATTATCACACTGAACAGTGAAAATCACACTGAACAGTGATAAATACATCAATCACAAAGTAATTAAAAACATAAAATAATCATTATAATACAGCTGTATTACAATTTTAACATGATGCAATAATGTAAACAAGAAGCATAGTATATTACAAGTGTATTTACAATATGTTGTAAAGTAGATGATGAAGATGAAGCTTGCATAATGCTTCCATAATATTAAATTGTAATAAAAATGCTGAATTGAAAATAATTGTTTAGCCAACACACTTGATACTTTTTATTACAATAACAATAGAAGATTAATTTTAATACACCAATCCAACTAAACAATAATAACTGGACAGCAAGTACTTGCAAAACAGTCAGGAAATGTGTACTGTAGTTAAACAAATAAATTATGGTATATGTCTGTAAACAAACAATAACCGCTTTATGTTTACAAATGCTATGTTCAGGAGACTAGTGCAGCTGTCCATTCTAAATATGTGGTCTACTTATATGCAGTTACTGTGCCATGTCCATCATTCGGTCTCAGTTTTACCTTTTGATGTTTTTACGCATCATTAATTAATTGACAAAATAATCAGCTCTGGCTTAGTAAGTCAACTTTGCTTTCAGTTGACAGTGACCACAAAAATCATTGTGCACAATTTCCACGCCTACAATCTATGATGATGATGTAATTAATGTCACGATATCTTTGAGTTTCAAAGTGGATTGTAGCGATAACTGTATTTAGAATACATTGAAACATTTATAGTTTTGTTGAGTGCATTGGCACAGTGGGTAGAGCATCGGACTCTCAATCGAGAGAACCCGGGTTCTAATCCTGTGCTGCGGTGTCGAATAACTGCGGTGTCGGGCAATTTCATCCACTCTACGTTGCTCCAGTTCATCAGTTGTATGACTGAATACCTGGCTATAGACAGTGGTGAATATAGTGAGACATATACATTATAGTGCCAGCCATATGAAAACAATGACAATGTATTGCGACAATAATCATAAAACATATATTTATATACACGAAACGCGGTGATAGAGTACGTGGGGAAATAAAGGGGAAAAGCCTACGATGCAATTTGAAAATGAATAACTAAACGTTCTGGGTTATTTTTTTTATTTTTAAAAGATTTAGATTCCAATGTCTATAATGAATGTGAGGATGCCTAAATAATGTTTAGATATCTAACAATTGATGTGCATTTTGCAGTTTTCATGTGTATGCTCTTTTCTGTCACTCAAGTTCAACTTTCGAAAATTAATTACTCACATCCTAAAAAAACATGATCATTACAAACAATGGTTTGCCCTCTTTGTTATTAATAAATGTATACGTCACCACATATCAATAGAAATTGATATAAATGTATAGCAGCAATTAAACAACTACCGAATGGGGCTTAACATGTTAACATTTAGTGCATGACCAGAGCCTGCCAACCTCTTCTGTGCAAGGACTCTACGCACTCATTAACAATGGCGCCATTGTACAGACTTTCTGTGAAGCTCGTTAATTTTATGTAGCGACGCGTCGACACAATATCGATGTTTCGGAAACCGCAGAGTTATGGGAAGTCGCCGTCTGCGACGTCGAGTTTTAGTTGAGTTTGTTTTGTGAGCTTTGATTGTTATAGGAATGTAAGAGGATTGTTTTTGTAATGTAGGGTGTGTATAAGTATGTAAGACATGTGAGAAGTCGTAGCCTGTAGCCGTAGGTGGTTGTTTCCACGGTTAGTTACACGATTAAATTACATATTAATTATTACAACACACACATTAAAGCCCCTGAATCCGATATTCCTTTCATCTTTCTCCGGTGTGGCACACCAGATTTAACAGTGAAAACTGAAGAGTATCACACTGTCGCAAATGCGTAAAGTCTATTGTAATCATTATATACGATATGATTGTGTCCGATGTGGCCATTAAAGTGTTTAGTGTGCCAAGCGGCGATCATATACCAAGAAAAAAAGCACGTTAATTAATTTCTAAGGAATTGTTCGTCTTTGGTGAACATAATACGAGAATGCTGGTTTCGTTTGCGGCAATTACCCGCAAATCGGCTCAGTGTGTTAGAATTCCTTGCAACCAAACTATATTTGACGAACGTTTCGTATTTCAACAGAGTCGTTTTTAGCCGCCTATTATTAATTATTTTATAAAAATTTCGTAAGTGAACAGACATAACTATGACAATTAATTTATTCGTAACACCTTATACTAAAAATATTGCCATATATCACCGAAGTAATACAAGCAATGTTCGTGCGAAACTAACTATTTTTACAAGGCATATCAAATGAACTGACCAATAGGGTATCGGATTCAGGGGCGTTAAGCTATATTGATTGTTCAAACGTACGACATGTTTTCTTACGTACCGATCTACTCTAGATCAGAAACCACATAATTATAATATTTACTATTCGACACCGAAGATTGGCAGTTAGTGTCGCCATCTATTGCTTCATCAAAATGTAGCAGGCACTATAGTTACACACTATAGTTGTCATAGCGCTGCCACACTGTGGCAGGTATTTAGTAAAATTGATAGGTATATTTGACACATTAGCCATCAAGGGATTGAGGTTTCAACCTAGGCAGAATCCTTGCACTGGCTGGTAAAGCCACATGTTTGTACGTAGACTCTGTTATTAAAACATAATTATACCTCTTTACATTCTCTCTCGAACTACCGAACTGAGCAAACCGCGAGAAAAACTATACATAGTATTTCTGAAAGCCGGAAGATGGCGATACTATCGGCTGTGGCCATGGACGGCAATCCCACTTCGCCAGTCGTGAAAGGGGAAAAAGTGAATTTGTTGGTGTTGTGCACAAAAAAGTGTTAATACAACCTAACCATTTGCAACTATAATACAAATTTTCACGTCACTCGTTTATTAGAAAAACCTTGTTAAACACACACCTGCTCTATTTCATGGGCAACGCTGTTGTTGTCTACAAACCTACGTAATGTGGTCTTGCCTCGTTCTCGCGTATTTTACAGCACGTATATACAACTCCGACGGATGGCGCTGCTAGGCCATGCACCTGTATACACGTGCGCTGGTTGCCTGTTTACATAAGACGGCGTGTCATTAGGATACGCTTCTTCAGAAGAAAACTATATTAGTTTAGAGTTAGCTGGATATTTAACGAATACAAGTGTCAGTGATTACGTAAGATCTTGTATGTGTCAGTCTTTTCCCTGATATGGAGGTACTGTGAAGGCAGTCAATCCATGAATCGTCTATCTTGCGTGTCCCCAGTAAATTGCAACCATGGAATATGCGTTTGTAATATATTCCCATGTGTGTTTGCGTGCGTGCCTGCGTTCGTGCGTGCGTGTGTGATTACCTTACCTTACCTAACCTCTTCGGGCTTTGTGGCCCATAGGGCTGCTGTGCGATTCCCCCATCTCGCTCTGTCAAAGGGTATGTGTTTGGCTATGCTCCAAGTTGCCCAGCCCAGTTGTTTTCGTTCTTTTTCCACTGTGGTTCTCCACGTTGTTTTTGGTCGACCAACTGTTCTTGTTCCTTCCGCGTTCATGTCAGTGCTGTCAGGTCCTTCTTTCTCAGCACATTTCCGATCCAATTCCACCTTCTTCTCTATACTTATGTGTTGATCTTCTCTTCTGCTGTTATATTCTCAATGTATTTGTTCGAAATTACTACTAGCCATCTAATTTTTTATATTCTTCTGAGACAGTTGAAATGGAAAATGTCAAGTTTTTTATATCGGTTTTGTTTACTTTCCATGTTTTAGATACATACAGTAACACTGATTTGACCAGAGTATTGTATAATCTGAGTTTAGTTTTTAATGCGTACACATTTGAGCTCCATATCTGCTTGAGTTTCATGAATGATGTCCTCGCTTTTCGTATTCTTTAGTTAATATCGTTACCTCCTCCTCCTTGCTTGTGGACGTTTGCGCCAAGGTTTCTCTACTTCATTCAGTTGTTGGTCATCAATCTGTATTCTGTTGTTGCATTTGTTGTTTATCCTCAATATTTCAGTTTTCTTTTTATCGATTTTTACGCCGGTTTTTTATGCGAATGCATTCATGTTTGTTGCCTAAGCTTGCATGTGTTTGTAACTTGATGACATACGGGCAATATCATCTGCGAAGTCCAAGTGATTACGAACGATAACTATAGCCTGCATGTGTGTGAATTTTATTGTTGTAAATACAGTTGTAGCATCATTGCCAGGTCAAATAAAGCTAAGACAGTGTTTCGTGGCAGTATATACTAATGTTGAACTCTATGCGATACTCAGCCACAACGGAATATCCACCAGGTCTGTTCTTTATAAATATAATAAGATAATAATAATATAATTTCAGTAAAAACATGTGTTCGTAGATGACATCCTCGCTCGCCAGAGGACGCTGCTGATCACATCAGTCTCGGTATATATACCCCTTTGCAGATCGCCTTGCGAAACTCGGACTATAAGCTAAGCCAATAATATCGCTTGCCGCAAATTCCGGTGATCTCATTTCAGCCACATGAGTTTGCTAATGTTATATGTAATGTAGGGGAAGTAGAAGTAATTATTTGAATACACAATACCGCTCAGCCCCTCGTGAGAATGTTGTGATTCCATGAAGTCGCTGGCTACGTCTTAGAATTAAGGTGCGGGCGGGGCGGGTGTCTGCACTGTCCTCAAGGGTGGTACAGTTGCGGCGAAGCTAATTACTACTTTGAATCAGGTGACTTCCATACATTGCGTAGGATATATGCCAGGGGTAGTGTGCGTTGTCGTCAACCTGGCTTACGAGGATGATAGAGGACACACTTTCAAATTGTATTTGTCGTTGAGCTACTACTCAATTCTTTAAACAACTGTTGCACATCCATTCACTCTTTGTAAAGAGAATGACGGTATGTTGTTGAGTAACTGCGTCCTAGATGTTGAAAACGTAGTGATTAACTAACCATGCACATTGAATGCAACAGTGTTGACAAACTCAATAAATTCATACGTACACACACGCACATGCACACGCACGCCAAGGTAGGACGGTAGGAAAGGAGTTGGGGAGGGAGGGAGAGAGGGAGATAGGGAGATAGGTAGAGAGGGAGAGAGGGAGAGAGGGAGAGAGGGAGAGAGGGAGAGAGGGAGAGAGGGAGAGAGGGAGAGAGGGAGAGAGGAAAAAAGAGGGAGAGAGGGAGAGAGGGGGAGAGAGGGAGAGAGGGAGAGAGGGAGAGAGGGAGAGAGGGAGAGAGGGAGAGAGGGAGAGAGGGAGAGAGGGAGAGAGGGAGAGAGGGAGAGAGGGAGAGAGGGAGAGAGGGAGAGAGGGAGAGAGGGAGAGAGGGAGAGAGAGAGAGAGGGAGAGAGGGAGAGAGGGAGATAGGGAGAGAGGGAGAGAGGGAGAGAGGGAGAGACGGAGAGACGGAGAGACGGAGAGAGAGTTATAATCAAAGAAATAACGCATTCAATAAACACATCTATTTCATATGAAGTGGGCTTAATGCATGATGTGTATGTAAACCACTTAATGTTGCTCAGTGTGCGGACGTTAAAACGCCTTCTGCAAAGTCTTGGCTTAAGGCGGAGACAAGTAGTTGACTACTCTACGGTTTTCAACATCAAATCAGGTACTTAAGTATAAATAAGCATCAATTTGTATGTTGCATAATCTCACGGCTACTGGAAATAATTAAAATCTATATTGATGTAACACAAGAAGTAAAAAGAACGTTCGTAAATGAAGTAGTTATATGCGACTGATCGTTCGACGGTTAGCGTAAATCGTAACAATGGAAAAGAAGCGTTACAAACAGTCGATCAAGCCCCTTCATTTTGGAATACATTTCTGCAGAACTGCCCCGCCCAGTGCTCGAATTGTGTGTGTGTGTGTTTGTGTGTTTGTACGTATGTTTGTGCGTGTGAACGTGTGCGTGTATGTGTTTACTCCTCAACATTTCTGATAGCAAACGTAATTCATACTGTCATAAATTTTTGTTTTCAAAATTGTTCTCTTTAAAACAGTGGTGGTCGTACGTCTGTGATTAGGACGGTATGTTTAATTAAAGATGCATTCTGGGATCGTCCATCGTTTAGATATAAACTTTCCTATACACCAGATATCACTTTCTTCAACACCCTGAACGTTGTTGACATGATATGCAATTTTTAAAATAAAGCTGCCCAAAAGACGAAATATATCCGGTAACCAGCATAGTTTGTTTTCGAATTGTATAAGTCAAAGTGACGTACATGGTATCAAGTGTGATTAAATAAGTACACATTGTTCGCGTTTTATACACACAATCTAACAATCTAAGAAACTGCTTAAATGATAATTCAACTCAAAATGCAACTTTAATCACGAAATTGTACATTAGTCTACGAGAAACAATTGTGAAGCATGGATTTAATCTGGTTTTAGTCTTTACTGTCCGCCAGTAGACGGCGAAAACATGAAAATTAAATGTGTGTTTATGTTTCATATGTACAAAGGTATTAGTATAGAAAATATGACCTGATAATGTATAGTTAATCATGAATGTATAATATATTTCGATACATAAATATTTTATATGTGTTTAATCTGGAATTGGTGTTTTATATGTTTTCATATCAATTATTAAATTTAATAATAGGAAGTGAGGTTTGCGTTTATACACAACCCCTCCACGCGTATGCAAACATAGGTCATCTTGATTCATACGTGACTCACGTAGTATTGAATGTTACCATCGCCGTATATCGACGAATCGTTAGGCACAATCAAAATAAAGGCGTAAATGTTATTGTATGGGTGTGGAACAAAGCAAAAGTGATAATAGAAAACTAGACACATTTCGCTTCAACTGTCTTAGAAGGTTTCTCAAAATAAGATGGCCGGTAGTAATCTCCAACAAAGACATTAAGAAAATACCAACGGAAGAGAGGATCAGCACATGTACAAAGACGAAGATGGGTATGGACAACGACCACTGCCTGACAGCACTCGCGTGAACACCCAAAGGAACAAGAAAAGTGGGGCGTCCAAAAACAACATGGCGAATTCTGTAGAAAAAACTAGACAAACTGGGATGGACAACATGGAGTGAATCAAAACGAATAGCCGATGACAGAGCGAGAAGAAATGCATTAAAAAGGAATTCAAAAGTGTTCAGTATTGTAATTCTCTTTAGTAATGATAGTCCTTCATTGTAATAGTACTGCGAATTTGCAAATTGAAAGACGGCGGTGCGTCGCTGTAAACCGAAATGTCCTCGTTCGCTCGCAAAGAATGTCCCCAACGGTGAAATAGAATGTGGTTGAAGGTCGCCTGTGGTGACTTTGACGTTGCACGTTTTGGCAATATCAGCAAGACCAACGTTTGTTGCTTACTTAATTAAGGAATGTATACATTGTACAAGAGCTAATGTAACGATTATCTATACCTAATGGACTGCTGTCCATGTTATTCGTCGGACTATCTGTTGTTGCTGTTGGGGCAATGTAATGAACACATTGTGAAACCTATTCATTATAATGCACAGTTAACAAGAGAGGTATGTTGTTGGCTTGTACCAAAATGAACACACAGAACATTACTAACATAGACAATTTATTGTATAACAAACAATACACAGAGAGACATAAGAAAAGTGTATTAGGTTCGCACGCATTTAAACAACCGGCGTATTTAAGAAAATGGTCGTTATGACCATTCCAATAATCTGACTAACACTGAAATTAAATACATCAATAAACAGTTTACAAAATATGTTAAACGAAGCACGTACATAAATGTATATTTGATAACCGAATGCAACCAGAGTCGGGAAGGAAGGGCTGTAATAAGTGGACATGGCCGATTAGTTGTGCTACTCCGTACAGTTTTTGAAATGAATATATAACTGACAATGATGCAACGATACTAGGTTGTACTTATTTCATATGCCTAATGAAATTCGCAAGACAATATACCGTGTTCTGAATCGTTGTAGTCGAAGTTGAAATGCTCATCTGTTGCTGCGTACAGAATGACGTAAACAGTACATTCGTGGTCATTTTGGATGAGCTAGATAGTCCTGGCGTAGTCGGACACGATCGTGGTCATTTTGGATGAGCTAGATAGTCCTGGCGTAGTCGGACACGATCGTGGTCATTTTGGATGAGCTAGATAGTCCTGGCGTAGTCGGACACGATCGTGGTCATTTTGGATGAGCTAGATAGTCCTGGCGTAGTCGGACACGATCGTGGTCATTTTGGATGAGCTAGATAGTCCTGGCGTAGTCGGACACGATCGTGGTCATTTTGGATGAGCTAGATAGTCCTGGCGTAGTCGGACACGATCGTGGTCATTTTGGATGAGCTAGATAGTCCTGGCGTAGTCGAACACGATCGTGGTCATTTTGGATGAGCTAGATAGTCCTGGCGTAGTCGGACACAATCGGTCATTCGCATTGCAATCAAATTAATTCAGGTGAATCGACCGTTGTTTAGTTGATCCTCGATGGACCAAGAACACTGTGACATTGCACTGAACAAAAATCAGCACAAATGTTCCATGTAGTATGATGGAAGCACGTACTGTTTGAGTATTGAAGTGAAGTTCGCAATACAGTGGAATCTCATTAATCCGGATGTCTCGTTAATTAACAATTCAATAACTGGATAAGAAAATGTTTAAGAGACGATGCATCACGAGGATATAGTACTAGTTCGGTAATACAGCCCAAGCGGAATTTTTGAAAAGAACAGTTCAGAAACCGAACGCTTTGGTTTGAGCAATTGTGCCAGTTTTCTGGAATGCATGTTATGCATCGTCATATACGAATAAATGTCCCAGAATGCCTCGCCTGCTGCTCTTTTTCACAACGATCGTCCAGACAGTTTCAGGAACAGGTAGTCTTCAAACCTGCAGCGAAAAATAAGAATTAATTAATTATTTCATTCCACATGAAACTCATAAAAATACAGACATATAAATATGTAACGATAAAAAAAGAATTAAAAAATATTAATTATGAATTATTAAAAATATTAAAGATGGAAAACACAAAGAAACCTTCATCGTATAACTATTAATATACAATATAAACATAACTTGAGATTATCAATGGGATTAAACGTATAATTTTATATGGAAATCCATATAGCTTATGATATATATTAAAAATATTAAAATTAAACATATCAATGTATTGACTGAAATAAAATCAAAATGTTTTTCTTCTAGCAGGAATGTATACTTATGCAATTGTTTACGCAATATATTGCAAAACTATTTAATACTAAGTATTAGCAATAATACACAACTGTTTTGCAAAGTGGAAAATCAGAATAATGATATTTGGGGAAATAGGTTGACAATCCGTACACCCTTCTAGGTTTATGTGTAAGTACTTGTATGCATATATGCGTGCTTAAGCGTGTGCGTGCGTACGTGCGTACGTGCGTACGTGCGTACGTGCGTACGTGCGTACGTGTGTTTGTGCATGGGCGCGCGCGGGGGTGTGTGTGTCTGTGTGTCTGTGTGTCTGTGTGTCTGTGTGTCTGTGTGTCTGTGTGTCTGTGTGTCTGTGTGTCTGTGTGTCAGTGTGTGTGCGTGTGTGCGTGTGTGCGTGTGTGCGTGTGTGCGTGTGTGCGTGTGTGCGTGTGTGCGTGTGTGCGTGTGTGCGTGTGTGCGTGTGTGCGTGTGTGCGTGTGTGCGTGTGTGCGTGTGTGCGTGTGTGCGTGTGTGCGTGTGTGCGTGTGTGCGTGTGTGCGTGTGTGCGTGTGTGTGTGCGTGTGTTTCGTTGCTGTTGTTGTGATGCGTGCATGCGTTTTGCTTACATGCATGCATGTATCTGTGTGTATATACGTATGTATGTAAGCGATATGCCATGGATTGGTTCTTACGTTAGATCACCCAGCCCTCTCTCGAAGCTCGAGTTGTTATTTCTCTTAGACAGTGGCGGGAAAGTCAGCGCGTAGTCACTGCACTCCGCCGGACAGTGACTGGTCTCGCTGAAACATACACAGCTCTATTGATGACTCTAACAGAGCTACTGGAACAGAGCTGGGACATTCGGGTATGTAATATGGAGGAACCGTACTGTAAATTGTCGATGAACGGCCTCACGCTAGTGGAACCAGCAACTTCATGTCAGTCGATTGAACGACATTTGTTTAAACATTTAGGAAACCTATAAAATAAATACTCATACAAATGTAACAAGAAATGACATTACCGCTATAAGTAATGTAGTTGTGATTTTGTAGTCTTTGTGTTTCCCAAACGATATTTCTTTTCGAGAACCTAGGGGGCACCACGACAGTACAGGGATCCTTTCACCGTTGACCCATGTATAATTGTAAGTAGCTGACATTATAAATGTACGCCTGTCCGTGGCAAAACATTTTCCTTGTTTTTAAACTAGTTTTATTCAGGTTGGAAATGTATTTCAAGTCGTAACGTGTCCAAATCAGTTGTATTATTCGTAGTCATGAACACAAGGTAAGGTAAGGATGATTGACAGTTTCCATCCAGGAGAGGGCGCTATCCGTCAATTGAAACAATGACGCGCGCCCGAGTAACGTAGCTCTATTATACATTTACTAGCTCTCACTGTAGTTGTAATCGTGACAACCGTGATAAATGCCTATTGCAACAATAAACACCACCTTCCTTTCGTAAAACAGCAATAGTGATACTCGTAACAGTGATCCGTATAACAATACCGTTGACGTACGGTCGTATCCGTGACGTACATGGAAGCAGCATATGTGAGTCATTGAAAAGAACTATATTAATTTAATTAGGCTAATAATTAATTGTGGCGATTCTGTGGAAGATGACGTGGAATAATATTAATAATAAGATAACTTATATTTCGCCTAATTCGTTGTAAAGCAAGCTCAGAGGCGCATCAAAACAACGTGATTGGTCAATCTCAAAATCCATAAGCAGTATTCCAGTTATCAACAGATGGGTCAAGGCGCTAGTGAGCTACGGTGGATAAGCAAGGTTGTAAAGATAAGTGTATAAATGACGACCGAATTCTGTAATATTTCCAACTGATCTAACACTAAGAGGGAGCATATTCCAAAGAGTTGGTTCAGCAACAGAAACAGGCGGGACTAATGACCCTTTCACGGGTGTTTACAAATCGGCGCAATCATTTAAGAAGCATAAACAAACGCATTTAAGAGAAATAAATAAGAAAAATAAATAAAGTTAGGAAGCATATTAATGTTCAGGATTCTGTCATTGTGCACCTTTAAGAGGGCAGTCAATGTTGAATGAAACTGTCTATATGCTGATTGTGACACATTAGTTAAGACATCTGTCCCAATGTGAGGCCGTGGACGACTTGTTACAAACTTTTCTAATATTTTGGAATTAAAGCAGAGGTTAGAAATAGGAATAAAATGTTTAGGTCTTGTTTAGGCAGATATGACTTCTCAAGAAGTTGAGTGACATGGGCGTATTTGAAATCATCAGGAAAACAGTAAGAGCAAAGTGATGCATTGATAATATTTGTTTAAGGTCCATTTAATGTATCGAGACATGCTTTTAGCAGTATTATTGGAAATGGATCAAGTTCACAAGACTTATTTGGGCAGGACACGATTATTTGTCTAACTTCACCAACTGTTGCAGGTTCAAGTGATACAAGTAGAGAATTTACTTGTGGAAAGTCCACATTAACATTACTTAAAATATAACCTGGAAAAGCAGAACGAATAATACTTATTTCATTTTTAAAGTGACTAGAGAACGAGTCACATAGATATTTAATTGATACATGATCAGGTAGCGATGGAGCAGGCCATCTATGTAGAATGTTATTGATGCAGTTCCATAACTGACGCGGATTATCAGACTTATTTATTACAATATTTATATAATAATCTGATTTAGCTTTGGCCATTTGTCTGTTACAGAGGTGCCATTGCTTAGAATAGTGCGACCTATCCAAATTCGATCGTGATGTGAGCCACACACGCTCTAAATAACGATGACGTAGGTAGGTAGTATAATTTCGGAAATCATCCATGGAACATTTTGATTTCATAGGTGGATATACTCTCCGAAAAATGTTGTACGAGATCACTCTAACAGTGTTCGTGTTACTATTAACACGTTTCTGAAATGTGACGCACTAGAGGTTTTCCCGGTAGTTGTGTGTTTGAGACAACGTTTTGACGTATACGCGGGGCGCAATATTGCCGTAGTTAGAACATACGCGTTAAAGGCCAGAGTTCAACACCCAAACATACATACATACATACATACATACATACATACATACATACATACATACATACATACATACATACATCGGGGTATTAAATTGAATAAAAAAACAATACCTGCAACGTATATTGCACAATTCTTTCTTGTTGGGCTGACGCTCGCGAGATGTTTCCTTGAATATGGATATCCAAGGCGTTGACGAAGTCGTCACGCCATCCGTGCCAGCTGTCGTCGCCAGTAGACATACGGCGAGACCGCAGAATACAACTTGGTATTGTAAGCTGTTCATCTTTCTGTACTTCTCTGCAAAGTGAAGAACATATTCTAAAATTGTGACTGAAATGACACATTCGCTGCCGAAGTTGAAATAAAAATCCAGCCTTTGAAAATAAGATACTATCGGAACATCGCAAATCAAATATGTAGATTAAATATCCTACCAAGAAGACCTTCGCATTGTCGCACGATACATCTACCGGCACACAACTCTTATTACTATGGTGAAAAGACGCAAATTACCCCACCAAGTCAATCGTCCAAGTTCCGTGAATGGAGGACGAAGAGGAGGTGGAAACAAATGTGTGAATAACACCATCAAACAATGGACAGAACTGAGGTTTGTCGATTGCCCTGAGGCCACAAGGAATCCGAGCGCCGTGAAACATTGTGAAGGAAGCGTCCACTACTGATATCCCATCGATAGCCTTAGTCAAAGGTCAGATCAAGGTTAAAATGGTTATACAGATTTTGATAGACATACTCATTGCAGCAGTAATTCAGCAAAAGTGCATGTCGGCTATGAGAAGGTGCTCGTTGTCGCTGGTGACAAAGAAATACTGGGAAATCACATATAGTAAATATCTTAATGCTTGTAGTGCAGTGTGAATATTTTTCAAAGTAAACTGTACGTATATTATACCTGGTAAGGGAGAGCTAAGCATAAACAAACGATTTTAGGTCCTCAATAAGTCAAGAACGTCCGTGTTTACTTGCTATCTCCGGTTAATTTCTATGGGTCATATTAAAATTTGACAAAACATCATGCCTGAGACAAAAAGACGTGTTCACGGCCGTGCATGGCGTCGCGCATTGATCAATATACGTGCAAATGACATTATCATTACGTTCGGTTAGAGCTTAGAAAGACACATTCAGTAAAAACTCAATTTAATAACAGTGACACAGAGATTAACGTGTGTGTGTGTGTGTGTGTGTGTGCGTGTGTGTGTGTGTGCGTGCGTGCGTCTGTACTAAAGTGCATGCTTAGGTGTTCCTGTGCGTCTGTGTGTAGCATCTACATAATAATAATATATGCAATTATGTGTTTAGAACTTTAGTTGACTAATAACACGTGACAAATGTGATCTCAGCAAACAGGGCGGAACAGCGGTTGACCGACAGGCACAGCAAACGTTGGTCTTCATCTAAAGATGTCACGAATCGTAATTATAATCCGACTTCGTTACTGCTATATGATATGTAATAACATTGGCGCAGAATGAAACACATGGACACATAATCTCACATTTATTGTCTGAACTAGGTCACAACAATCTCGTTGACACAATCTGATTTCTTGCTGATGGATAACACGACGTCAAGACAAAGTGCACCCTCCTCCCCATAGGTTCAGTCCGCTTGCTAAAGTCACAACTAACCTATCCATCACGTGACCTGCTGCCTCGCAACAAGATCCGCCTGGCCATTTAAAATGGATTCGGAACAAACGGAGCGTTCGATCATTCCGTCGTATATTTTGTGAACATTCCGACATCAATTGTTTTTCTTTATATAAATAACGTAAGTAATAGTTGTTCAAAAGAAAATTCCATGCTGGAAAGATTACTTTACTAGATGTTATGCCGCACTAGTTAAGTAATGCATACACGTAGCAGATATAATGCCGCAATAGTAGTGTAATACACACGGAATGCACGAACGTACCACGTTCAGCAATCATTTTTGACGGACTGTTTTTTTGTTAGACAACACGTCATGTGATAGATATGTCAACTGACGGATCCATTACGTCGCTGATTGCCTACGTCACAATCATAATTATATGCGTGACCGTCGTCACGTTTTGCTTACCAATAATGTACAACACATTACTAGACCGACATGACATTTACTCAATCTGTCCCGAGTACTGGTCTCACTAAAACAAATCCCTATGTTTTGACGCAAATAAACACTTCTTGTTCTACGAAATCAGCAAAACATATTTTCGGCATCCAATTTGTGAAGCTTGAAGGTTTGTTGCTAGGTAATAAGGCACGTGATGGAGAGGTCAATTGGCGCGGCAAGACATTGTTGGAGTAACGTTGGGCAGCTAGAGGCGGAATAGTGGACGGTGTATCTCGGAGACAACATGATAACTAATTATCCAGCGATCAACATGCCTGTAGCACGTTGCATGCCTTACTTTGTTTCACGAGTAGTACACAATCGGGGTTCATGCAGTACAATTTTTACGATGTGACAGTCAATGGCTCAAAATAGATCGGCAATATAGGGGAACGGCGTGCAAAACGGGCCCTTTAAGCGAGATTTGTCATAAAGTTGACACGTTTTACCTTAATGGATTTATCTCAACGGAATAATTTTCTCCACTTATCTGGCAACGTCTACGCGAAACTTTAGCTTATTCCTATTAAAATCACTGTATCTATGGGTTTTTTAAACACCACCCGATTTTTGACTCGCTAAAAAGTTGCGTCCAAAACGGGCCATCCACTTATATTATTTGGTCACCATCACACATTTTGCAAACACATTGTGCAAACTCGGACCCTGAGCAGTTGGGTGTGTTCACGCCGCATAGTTATTAACATTTTTCCTTTTTTCCCCGTCCTTACTGTCCGAAAACAGTTGGTGCATTCTTGTTTCCACATGCACCCAGTTGTCTCGCTTGTTTTCGAAGCTTCGATATATCGCATAGCGAACGATCTCTTCCTAATCCGTACAGTGCCATTCGGGCTGCGTTAAGTGGCCCGCACACCAACGAGACTCGCTCGAGACGCAGTCGAGACGTGTTTTCGATGCGTCTTGACCGCTAATTTGCTATATCATATACTACATGGTGCACTTTTTGGAAAGATTAGTTATTTTAATATCTGAATGGTATATACTTTCAATTAAGCTTACTTCTTGTGAAAATATTAAATGTAATATTTAATTAAATATAATATTTATTTATATTACAGTTGTCCGATATCGTCCATTATGCATTTCTTCCGTATGTACTTCAACACCTTTGAATATATTCTTCGCATCGTGGAGCCTCATATGAGGAAAAGGAATACCCATCACACGATTTCAGGGCAGCTCCTTATTGGCAAATGAAACTGTTCCGTCTCGTCTCGACCGCGCCTCGTCGTGAACCCCCGCACACAAAGTCTTGAGACAAGACGCGGTCGAAACGAGATCAAGACTCCTCGAGACGCTCCCGAAATATAAAACATGCTTGATCCTCGAGACGCGCTCAAGACTCACCGAGACGCGCTGAAGACCCCTTAAGACGGTCTCTAGGCGTGTCGAGGACACCGCACACCAAGGAGACGCGGCCGAGACGCGGCCGAGACGCAGTGAAGACGCTTGTTTCTCGACCGCGCCTCGAGCGAGTCTCCGTGATGTGTGGGACACTTTATGGTATCTGCTGCGTTGAATTATTTTTGTCAGACAATGTTCTCAAATTGAAATTGACGTTTGTACGGACAGAACGTTGTCTGAGCGTGGTCTTTGCTCTGTTACTTGAATTTCGCAATGTTAACCGATCTCCTTTCATATAGGTGATACTCTCGCCATGGGGTTATTATCCTGGTTGGTAAGAAATGCAACTTGACAACATATTTGCATATTACACTACTTAATAATATAATAATACATTATATGTCCATACAGCTCATATTGACGTTATATAAAAGATATATTAGTAACATTATTGTTTTGCTTAAGAACTTTATAATTATTATTGTATAGGTTGGTAATATGTAATACCCTATATATGTAATCTAATATAATATCATAATTCATTACAAATGTAAGTGTGTATATTGTATCAACACCATAATTACGGACCCCTATTGGCACAGCGGTCTGCTCATGGGGTCGTTTTAGGAGCACTCCACCGCCTCGCGTTGATCATCAATTTGAATACAAGCCCTGTATGTTTTAAAAATATAATAGCCAAATATCAGAGCATACACATTTGGCTTATGTATTCCACAGTTTCTGTTGTTTTCAACGCGCACAAACGAAAATTGGATATTTGTAAAATAATGGTAGAATTTTAAGAAAAGTATGAAGAATAATATTTTTGAGCTCACCTCTTTGAATGTGCATTTCGCGCTTCCGACCAATGTTCGATAAGGCCCATTTGTGAGTTACTTAGCAATGCCACCACAAAATTACCATTATATAATACAATAACGCCAAAAGGCCGGGGACCCGTTTTGATCTGGATGGCAGTTTAGCACGCCGTTCCCTACAAGAATAACTTTCTACATATAGACAATGGCGGATGTTTGCTTGAACATCGTTTGCTTTGAAACCGTAGTGTGGTTGAAAAGTTCCCGCAGATGCAAAGTTGGTGATGCACAGATCTATATGGGTTGAACCGAGTTGAACAGGATACCGCACAAAGAACGTTTGTTTGTTTATGTTATTTGTGGCATACGTTGGTGGTTTGCCGTTGTGTCGACACGTCAGGTCTAATTGCTTTGATTGTGTTAACCAAGCATTGCACTACTTCTTTTGGAAAACAATCGACACGCGTGTATGCCGTTTAAATCTAGACAAAATGCGTTAAGTCGATTATGCGTGTCTATTTCTGAATGCGCGATAGTGTGCTTATCAGCCAGAAGGCCTTTGCCATTATTAATTAGAAGGCTTTTTAAGTTGCTATTTTATACTTAGTACAGCGCATTCTTGGAAAAAAATTAATACTTATTGTAGTATAAATCTTCATCCGCATTTATGTATGTTTCGGTTAAGAGTTGTTGGCATTTTCATTGTAGACGTATCTGCATTCGTTTGCAAATAGCCAAGTACAAAATGTATTTAGTCAAATAACTGATACAATATTACGTACACATATTTGAATCATGAATAACCGAGCTGGCACCGACTCTTTAACAAATAAATATTTCCTCTCAAGTACAGTTTTAGTAAGAAGTTATATTGTAATATTTTCTTGCTAATTGTGGTAACACACGTTTACTGGTTGACATAAATAACACAATGTCTAACATGTACAAAGGTGTTTCGTTTCAATTTCGCTTGTAGTAAACATGCTATTTATGCAACTGTGATACATTCTTACTAAGTATAAAAAAATAAGTTTGCATACATACGTAGTATATTCACGAACAGTGTAGTTTAAAGAAAACCTCTACTTGTTATGGCAATGAAAATATAGTATAGGTTATCCTCTTGATTTCCTGTCTGCCAGGGGTGAGGTTGTCTTTGATTCTGATCCACAATTTACATTATCTTGTTTCTGTTCCCTCGCTAACCTTGCATTGCTCTCTCCACCAACCGTCACCATATACGTGTAAAAACAAAACTTCTATGTTCGAGCGGAAATATTTGTATGCCTCACCTATACGTTCGTGGTAGCAGATGGAGATCGCGTCTGAACGCCTTGTTGAGGTTTCACCTGTCTGGGCACGTTGCCTTGCCGATTCAGCGAGGCCCTTAGTCCTTTATACAGAGCGCTGCAGACAGGGGCGGCCGACTGACGTGGAAGCGATAGAATACAACACCGGGTGGTCGGGCGCATCACAGGTAGAGCTGATTAATCGCTCACTTATTATTGGAATAACTATGCACGTATGGCGACCAGAGAGTTATTTGGTGCAACTGAAAAATTGCGGCTATTAAAGGTGTCATCTCAATACAATGTATCCTTGCACGCCTTGTTTCATATTTGTTTTGCCAAAAGTCGAACCTTTATTACCATCATGTGTATAATGCGAGAGTATTTAAAATGGATTATCAAAAAGCTCGATTATGGGAAAAAAATAAACGACACTTTACTGCAATGTAAGTTCATTCATCTTCATCGTCCACATGTGTGTTCATAAAAAATACTGCATAACATACTTACACATGATAATTACACTGTAACATTAATCTGTAACGTATGCATCGTTATTAATATTGTCGACGTAGCCATATTAAAAATATGATATTTAAGTCATTCAAGAAAGGGTCTATCATGTGAAAACCTGCCCCATGCACGGATTGTTTGTCAAACACTGTGGATTGGTTGTCACACAATGTGGGCACTTGATTATGGAAAATTAAGTGTAAAAATAAATGTGTTCAAGAAAACTAATTACACAATGAAAGACGCGTTCTGAAAGGTGCGTGATGGCGCACCAGTGAATTTGTTAAAAAAATTGTGGCTAAAAGTGGCTAAAAACTGTGATATCAAAAGTGTCACGATAAGCGTAATTAATGTTTTATCTATATACTACATAAAACGTATTTGTTGGAGTTATGGTCTAATGTAGTATTACAGACCTTGATATGTATATGATAGATACCCAAATTATGAAATTGATTGAACATGTTTTCGATAATTCAACATTTTACAAATAGTTCTCATACGTGAACGATGTGACAACCAATCCTAAATGTTTTGTGACAAACTGTCTCCGCCATCAAGATCTTGTACAACATTCATGAAGTGACACGTGTTTTACCAATTTGATAGTTCCCAGTCGGGCCTATTCGATATGTCGATATCTCCAAGCACAACTAAAAGCTACTCGTTGCTATGTCATAAATATTAGATAATCAGGATCAACACATCTTGACAAATTTAGTCGCGGAACTAAATTTATAAATGGGGGTTCATGTCTACAAAAACGGTCACTGCAGTGACAATCCCGAATGCTCTCGCTATCTATGGAAAACAGTAGAGGAATTGTGACAACCGACCCGTGTAACATCCAATCCCGGCCCCCTATTTCGTGTTAAGAGTGAAAATGTGTAATGCGGAAATCAAGGTAACATTAATTTTACAGTTGAATATATGTCATGAAAGCGATAATAACTGCAGTCGTCGTTTATGTTGTTTTCCACCCAAAACAGTAATATTGGTAGCACTCAAGTAGCGTTAGAAACTTCCTTTTTCGGGTACTGTCATATCAAACAAACGGCATTGTCACAACCGATAACGGTAATATGTCACCATGTATGGCGGTTGCCGTAATAAGCATCCCCCAACATGGTTAAAGCAAGTCTAATTTTCCGGCGGACGCCACACTAAAATAGCTGAAGAAGTGTTCTCAATATGCTAGGACTACGTATTACATCATATTAGCTAACCTAGAGCAAACATAATAACTTATAGTTTGACAACAATTCTATTGTTCTGCTTGATTTCTCGAATTTGGCAACGAGAACGTTGTCCATATCCTGAGTACGCTCAATATATGTCAGAAGAGAAGTGGCTCTACCGACGCAGGATACAGTTAACTGTCTATAAGGTGTGTGACACCGACATTGCGTGTAAGCAAGTGATACCAGCAACTTTGGGGAGAAGTATTTGCACTTAAGTACATTTCTTTCAGTACTTGTCCCGGCTTTTTTTAAATGACAAGTACTTTTAATTATTCAGTTGCACTTGCAAACATATCAAGTACATTTCAGATCTATTTCATAGATAATTGGTTATGTTGAATACCGAATTATATGTCACTATTGATTTGCATGTGTGGTGCACAGCGACATATATATATATACTGTGTATATATGTGGCCTACTTGTAATTACGTACAATTAAATTGGGTGCTAGTCCCTCGTATTGTTGTTTCGAGGTAGAGGTACTTGACATGAGCTACTTGTGCTCGGAACAGTACTTCATGAAATATGCTCGATCGCCAACCGTGGATGCCAGGTTCATCGAATGTTTCTTAGATTTCCATTTACCAGTGTCAATCAGTGTAACAGATTAAAATAGAGTCGTACAATGCGCCACTTGTTGCATTCATATTGAGCTGCACTTCTGACACAGCGCTATTGAGATAGCTGTGTGTAAATATAGACAGTTAACGTCAACTCGCTAATAAGAAAGCCGAGGCACATTTCCGCCAGCTGATTAGCAGTCTGGTGTTACGTGCACGTTCGTTAAGTTTCGTTGTGTAATTCTACATACACATTTGACGCCCTACTGCGTTAAGCTATCTACGGTTTTACAAAATGTGTATAATGTAAATGAAAATGAATTGATACAGTGCGTGTGGCATTATGACCCTAATATAGTTTCATACAATGCAGCATTAGTTAAAGACTAGTGTAGGTTGGATATGAGGACGTACTCGTTCTCACAGGGGTGGAGCGCTGTAACGCAGCAGCGCAGAGTTAAGAGCTGCGGACTCTCGACTGAAACAACGCGGGTTAGAATCCTTTCCGGCGGTGTCGAACCTTGGGGAAGTTAATTTACTCTATTGCTTCAGTTCACCCCATCTGTATGAAAGAGTACCTGGATATAGACGGTGGTGGATATGTGTGTGCGATTAGTCTTCGTGCATTAATTGCAGCGTGGCTGATTGTTTCCCAGAGAAGTCAAGATGGTGTTCGATTGAACAGGTCTGCCAGAGAGTAAAGTGTCTAGTGCTTTGAGCAGTCATAATAAATGGATACTGCGCTGTATAAGCTTTTACATTCACTTTACAGATGAAAATAAATAGGTTTGAATAAATTATCTGATAACTGAACTAGTCCAAAATGTCCCCAACATTGTATTCATAACAAATCCCTTGTGGTAAAAGGGGTGCATTATGATTATCAGAATCGTGTTAGCGAATCAAAGGGGTTTTCCAAATGCACTAACAGCATGCACAGTTGCCGCCTCTTATACGGACGGTAACGACATAAATTAGGGCAATTTGCAGTGCATTTTGGACCAAAAACTGCCCTAAATTACATAGTTTCCTTATATATATGTTTTGTACACCATGTGATGAAGTACGGTGGAGTTAACATTTTGGGATAGATAGCACGAGGTAAGAATGATATATAAAGCTGAAATAATCAGGATTCAGTGACTGCAGCAGCACCGAAGTCTTTCGGTGCGGTTATCTAGGCGTGCAATTTGAGGTTTGTGGTCAGCCTCAAGGGGGTTGCAAATAGACGTTTATTAGTCAGCGACAAGGAGTTTTTTGTCTAGGCCTCAAGGGTGAAGTTGCAAAGCGAGTTTTTGGAGAGCCTCAGTTCTCCACACTACCGTTATTCACTACCTTTCGACGCCAGAGGATTGATTAGCTTGGAGCGGTGAGAACACAGCGCAGTGATCTGGGAACAGGAACCATCAGTGTCACTGACGTCACAACATTCTCAGAAAGAGGTTCAGAATATTGCCGATTGCGTGTGTGCGTTTGATGACGTCAATGCAGTTGAAAGTTGGTATTACGCAGAAGATCAGAAAAGTAATTAGAGTATTTATTAATAGCTGGTGGTATAGAGGTAACGTGGAAATTACGAAAGCAAGAAGGGGGGCAACATTGATTGTTTACGTTTTGTGAATACTGCGTAGTTCCCTGCGCAGGTAGGATGTAAACCATGTACACAACTACACAGACGCCATATTTACATGGGAGGGGGTCTTGTTTTCTTATACCATTATGGGGATGTAAATTGGTGGTGATCCCAATTTCTTAGACATTTTTAATTACTAAATAAATTTGATAAACACGTTGTAATTGAACATATGCCAAACGCACTCTATTTGGATTTGGATTCACTATTTGTTATTTTCTAATAATCGTTCGTGTTTTTTAAAGCTTTGTCGCTAACTTTCATTAAACAACATGTCTACACATGTACATATCCGGTAACAATATCAAGTATGGTTAAAAAAAAAAATATTTTGTTAGATATTGTATTTTAATACATTTATCGGTATGAAATATATTTGCTGACCATATTTGGACATATTTGTCATGATAGCCTACACTTCACAACCATACAACATTGTTACAACAGCATTTTAAAATAGATGGAAAATTACATCAATTTGAAGGACCCAAGTGTTGTGACTTTCTATCAACTGTAAAAAGTTACGTAAGTGTGCACATCTGAAGCTAAAGCGCTTAGGCAACACGGATTAGCTTAAGAGAATATAACAATAAATTAACAAAATCACCATTTCCATTTTCACACCATCCACTCGATACGGGCCACCCACAGCACAACTGCGCCTACACATTGTGAAGCTTGCGCTGTGCACGAGTATGTTCCTACAACTTCATAATGTGTGAATCTGATCACTTGTCTTCTAAATGCCGGGAGACATTGACACTTTTCGCCCGACCAAACATCGACTAACCCAGTCACTATCGACGTAGTGGAAAGTTTTCAAGTTTACGTGATTATGACGTCACACCAGCTTCGCGTATGACTCAGTCAGTGACGGTCTGTGTAGTGGACACAGTGCAGTGATGAGAATCTGGTTTGGTCTGGTGTTGCCCCTCATTTGGTTGGGCGAAAAGTGACAGTGTATCCAGGCCTTAATGTTACACGATTTTGTGAATGACTGGTCACACGTACTACCTGTGAACGGGTTCATGACTGTGTGAATCCTTTCATGGGTTATGCTGTTGTTTAGTAGGGGTGACTTTGCACACATATAATATTTATATTGAAAGCGAATGTGGATGTACGTAGCTAACATTAATGACTGAATTACATTGCACGCGTGTAACGCAAGAGTACGGCTTCACTTGTGCTTGAATCATCCTGTGATGAGCAGTACCCAGACTTCGCTGTCTAAATGATTTTCCTCTGTACAGCTTCACATCTCTACGAATATTTTCATATACGGTACGGTTACTTGAACACCGATCACCCACATTGGAGACGACACGATTAAGATATAGTTCAGGAAGCGTGCATTGAGGTTCGGAGAGGCTCTGTCTTGGTTTATGTCAGATTGACAGTGCTGAGAATAGCCTCGGATTGATATGAGCCCTCAAAGGGAAAATCTACACTGACATCACGTGTATCTTCTCGCGATTGATGGGAGACTTCAAAGTGAATCTCGCCAGTGACGGCATGTTTATCTTCGGTCTCCATGGTCAAGAGGACTCACCAGAGAATCAATGTTATAGAATGTTTATATGTTGCAAGGTGTAATGGTGATTGCCTAGCAACGCACTGAACACTGGCAGAAACTTCACAATGCGTAGAGACAACAGAGACTGGCTGCTTGAAGAATCTGTTTTCAACGACGTATGTTGACTGAGCTAACAGCTGAGAGTTGCCTGGTGCCGAAAGACGACTTTAGACAACTGCACCGACGTTTTGTTTATCTTCTGTCGCCGTCGTAGACTTGACGTGCGGCCATCAACTGAAAGTAAAACAGACATTATGTTAGTACGCGTGAAGGCTTTCGTGCATATGGCACCATCTAGTGGACACAATTGACAGGGGCTAAACCGTAAAGACCGTCTGCGAGCACACCGCCACGTATACACACCACAACAAGTTATGCAAAGACACATACGATTCAAGTATCACACAAAAAAGGCAGATTTTTTTATTACAGGTCATATTGGGCACGATGATATTGTTTAAGAATGCATTGTGTTAAAGGTACTTTCCATGAGAAATTCAACTTAGTGATTGATTAATGAAAATGTTCACGAATCCATAAAAGATAAAATAACCTGATCGGGTAATCCCGCGGTTAGATCCCAGATTGTTTAATAAAAATAATAATAATAATAACACAACTTGCCGACACATGTTACAACCTATCATAATAATAGAGGAAATGTTTATTCTCAGAGCAAACAAATTCAAGGAAATGGCACGTGTCCCATACAAATCCAGGACATAATCACACAAGACAAAATCCCATAACGCGAAACGCAACAAAACCCAAAATACAACAATAAGTTGTAATTCTGTAAGTTTGATGTCCCAGTTACAACAATTGTGTAAGGTAATTACGTTTCAATAGCTTGCCATGATGCCGATAGTGGCAACAATGTTGTTCTCCTTACACCGCAACCATGCAAACTGTCGTCTGGTAGTGTAATTTTTCTTAATTTAAATTAATGTAAAACGAATAGAAAAAAATGTATATGTGTACTTTTTATAACTAAAAAGAAACAGTGTTGACTTTCAATTAAATACCTTGACCAAATGTAAAATTACAAAGCACACTTTACTTATATGTATTTACAAATAAATACTGTATCATATGATTCTGTCTGCTGTGTTATTTTGTATTCATGGATTATGTATTACGCGTTGTTTCCTGTGGGCTTATATCAGGATACCACACATAAACAATGTGTTAGGCAAATGTTAGGTAAACTGTACATAAGCTGTGGTAAACTGTACATACGCTGTGGTAAACTGTGCATACGCTGTGGTAAACTGTACATTCGCTGTGGTAAACTGTACATACGCTGTGGTAAACTGTACATACGCTGTGGTAAACTGTATATACGCTGTGGTAAACCGTGCGTACGCTGTGGTAAACTGTTCATACGCTGTGGTAAACTGTACGTACGCTGTGGTAAACTGTACGTACGCTGTGGTAAACTGTACATACGCTGTGGTAAACTGTTCATACGCTGTGGTAAACTGGTCATACGCTGTGGTAAACTGTACATACGCTGTGGTAAACTGGTCATACGCCGTGGTAAACTGTACATACGCTGTGGTAAACTGTACATACGCTGTGGTAAACTGTGCGTACGCTGTGGTGTTGGACAATATGAAACCCTACAAGAGCTCAGTAACACAGTCGTTAGAATCTCTCAGCCGAGAAAACCGGCATTCAAATCCTGTGCTGACATATCGAACCTTGGGCTTAGTACCTTGTATAAGTATATGGCTGTGGACACTGGCAGGTATTTGCATATTAATAGTGTTTGCGCATTAATTGATGCATGGCTGAATGCTTTCCAGATAATTCGAGAAGGTGTTTGACGGAACAGGTCTGTCAGGACTGGATATTGCTCCATAGGCTATATTTATCAAACATTTCCTCTACTTTACATTTATATTTACATACATATTTTTGGCTCAAGTTGGTTGGTACCACCAACTTGGTCCAATGTCCCCAAAAAGTGTACAAATGGGATTTTGCAGGTCCAAAATTAAACGTTTAATTCAAGCAATATTTTTTTGTACATTATAAAGATGCATATTTTCCATAAATAGTTCAATGTAATATCAGTTATTTTTGTTATGATTGCAACTTGAAGTAAACCTTGATTTGCATCGCGTGTCAACAACAAATTACTTAACTACATACAATTTGAGCGTTTTAGATTACATGTAAACGGACAAATCTTTCTGGATCATCTAATATATATGCCATTTAATAAGAATCAAGTGGCATAAGATAGCATTTGACTTTTATTTCCCTTATGGATACTTTGGTGATTACTAATACTGTGTTGTTTCATGGAAAGGCCTATTTTTAATTACTGCTGCTCTTTTAGAAACGTGTTTGGAAGTATAACTGAAACGTAATCAGTAACACTGATTAGTTACCTTTGACTATGCTAACTGTCAAATGTGTCCGCAGATTGGAACTACGTAAAGTGTGATCTAGGGAATGAACATACTTTGATGAGGCAGGACACACAATATAGCTATTGTTAGATAGAGCCATTATTCGTAATCAAAAATGTAAAGTATTTAGGAAAACGTATTAAAACATGATTTGGCATAAACTGTACACATGTATGGAGTTTGTATTATTTATGCTATTTCACTTCCTAACATGGTTCTTCATTTCATAATCATTTACATATCTTGTTTAATTATCTGATCGACAACATGTTTGACGGTTAATCAATGTAAATCAATCTATTGTATCGATGCTGGTGTTTATAAAACTTTGACCAATCATTATATTTTGATTTGCATTAACATCTTTAAACGTTAAACTTTTAAACGCTCATCTCCAACACGAGGGTAGCAAACTTGTTGTCATCCACTCGACAATGAGTGAACGACCTACGCTGCTAGTGTTAGTAGTGTACGGCAATATTCGCTAAGTAAATATTCCCATCAGAAACTTTTATATAAAACTAATTCCGTTGGCTTCACATTATATAATAATATAATATAATAATGAGTCAACTAGTAGAGCGTCATAAATCTAGATAAAAGTCCATTCAGAAGCGCTAAAATAGATTAATACATCACTATTAAAACTAGCTAGTTAAATAAATGATAATATAAATAAATCAATTAAATCAATTACTAAAACCGTGATGCATAATGCATAGGCAATAAGATTATGTGGTAAAAGGATATACCATTAATTAAAACGTGACATAATATATGCATCATAAGACATAGATAAATTAGTTAAATGATAATAAATTATTTAAAAACACTATGTCATGTACGAGATCACAGACTAAACTAAACATGGAATGCTACACAGAAGAGGTGGGTTTTTAAAAGTAGCTTGATTGTGGCTAGCGCAGTGACTGTCTTTAATTCTAATGGAAGATTGTTCCACTTCCTTGGGGCCGAAAGTAAGTAGGAGCGATCGCCGTATCTGCTGTTGGATGGCGGCACACGCAGGTCGTTGTTGTTGGCAGAACGTAGCGCACGCGCTGGTCGGTACGCGTCGAGCAAGTCGGTGATGTACGACGGTGCAATATCATGTTTGGCTTGCAACAAAAGCAGCAGTACTTTGTACACGATACGCTGTTTCACCAGAAGCCAACGGAGCTTATTTAGCACAGGGTGATATGCTTTCGCCTGTTGCAGCGGACTACCAATCGAGCTGCTGAGTTCTGCACTCTCTGCAGTTTAGCCATAAGAAAGTCTGGGATTCCGAACAGCATAGCATTCCCGTAGTCGAGTCGCGAAATCACCAGTGAATGTATTATTCGAGCCGCTGCTTTCTCCGATAGACACGATGGTATGGAAGCAATGCTACGCAGGTGATGGTATGCGGCACGACATACGTGTTGCACGTGACGTACCATCGACATTTCAACGTCGAACACAACGCCGATGTTGTAGGCACACGGACAAGGAAGGATGTCACAGTCGCCGATCTTTATCATGGTGATGTTGCGTTTCTTCTGGTTGGTGCGTGATGCCAAGACGAGCGCGACTGTTTTGTCCTTACTGACTTTCAATAGATAGGTGATCATCCACGCGCAGACGTCGTTGACGCAGTGTTCGATTATCAGTGATGTCAAATGTGATGTACAGCTTCGTGTCGTCTGCGTACACGTCATAGATCACGTTGTGTTGTTTGATGATATCGCCGTTTAGGGACGTGTAGTGTGAAAAGCAATGGCCCCAATGCTGAGCCTTGGAGGACACCGAAAGCAATATTTGAATGGTCGGAAGCACCGCCTGGTATTATCACGGAATATATTAGGTATTGTTGTTCAACTATCATGAAATATGAAAATCACACTGAACAGTGATAAATATATCAATCACAAAGTAATTAAAAACATAAAATAATCATTATAATACAGCTGTATTACAATTTTAACATGATGCAATAATGTAAACAAGAAGCATAGTATATTACAAGTGTATTCATAATATGTTGTAAAGTATCAACAGTTTTAGATGAAGCTTGCATAATGTTTCCATAATATTAAATTGTAATAAAAATGCTGAATTGAAAATAATTGTTTAGCCAACACACTTGATACTTTGTATTACAATAACAATAGAAGATTAATTTTAATACACCAATCCAACTAAACAATAATAACTGGACAGCAAGTACTTGCAAAACAGTCAGGAAATGTTTACTGTAGTTAAACAAATAAATTATGGTATATGTCTATAAACAAACAATAACCGGTTTGTGTTTACAAATGCTATGTTCAGGAGACTAGTGCAGCTGTCCATTCTAAATATGTGGTCCACTTATATGCAGTTACTGTGCCATGTCCATAATTCGGTCTCAGTTTTACCTTTTGATGTTTTTACGCATCATTAATTAATTGACAAAATAATCAGCTCTGGCTTAGTAAGTCAACTTTGCCTTCAGTTGACAGTGATCATATAAATCATTGTGCACAATTTCCACGCCTACAGTCTATGATGATTATGTAATTAATTTCACGATATCTTTGAGTGTCAAAGTTGATTGTAACGATAACTGTATTTAGAATACATTGAAACATTTATAGTGTTGTAGAACGCAGTGGCACAGTGGGTAGAGCATCGGAATCTCAATCGAGAGAACCCGGGTTCTAATCCTGTGCTGCGGTGTCGAATAACTGCGGTGTCGGGCAATTTCATCCACTCTACGTTGCTCCAGTTCATCAGTTGTATGAATGAATACCTGGCTATAGACAGTGGTGAATATAGTGAGACATATACATTATAGTGCCAGTCACATGAAAACAATGACAATGTATTGCGACAATAATCATAAAACAGATATTTATATACATGAAACGCGGTGGTAGAGTACGTGGGGAAATAAAGGGGAAAAGCCTACGATGCAATTTGAAAATGAATAACTAAAAGTTCTGGGTTATTTTATTTATTTTTAAAAGATTTAGATTCCAATGTCTATAATGAATGTGAGGATGCCTAAATAATGTTTAGATATCTAACAATTGATGTGCAATTTGTAGTTTTCATTTGTGTGCTCTTTTGTGTCACTCAAGTTCAACTTTCGAAAATTAATTACTCACATCCTAAAAAAACATGATCATTACAAACAATGGTTTTCCCCCTTTGTTATTAATAAATGTATACGTCACCACATATCAATAAAAACTGATATAAATGTATAGCAGCAATTAAACAACTACCGAATGGGGCTTAACATGTTAACATTTAGTGCATGACCAGAGCCTGCCAACCTCTTCTGTGCAAGGACTCTACGCACTCATTAACAATGGCGCCATTGTACAGATTTTCTGTGAAGCTCGTTAATTTTATGTAGCGACGCGTCGACACAATATCGATGTTACGGAAACCGCAGAGTTATGGATAGTCGCCGTCTGCGACGTCGAGTTTTAGTTGAGTTTGTTTTGTGAGCTTTGATTGTTATAGGAATGTAAGAGGATTGTTTTTGTAATGTAGGGTGTGTATAAGTATGTAAGACATGTGAGAAGTCGTAGCCTGTAGCCGTAGGTGGTTGTTTCCACGGTTAGTTACACGATTAAATTACATATTAATTATTACAACACACACATTAAAGCCCCTGAATCCGATATTCCTTTGATCTTTCTCCGGTGTGACACACCAGATTTAATAGTGAAAACTGAAGAGTATCACACTGTCGCAAATGCGTAAAGTCTATTGTAATAATTATATACGATATGATTGTGTCCGGTGTGGCCATTAAAGTGTTTAGTGTGCCAAGCGGCGACCATATATCAAGAAAAAAAGCACGTTAATTAATGTTTAAGGAATTGTTCGTCTTTGGTGAACATAATACGAGAATGCTGGTTTCGTTTGCGGCAATTTCCCGCAAATCGGCTCAGTGTGTTAGAATTCCCTGCAACCAAACTATATTTGACGAACGTTTTGTATTTCAACAGAGTCGTTTTTAGCCGCCTATTATTAATTATTTTATAAAAGTGAATAGACATAACTATGACAATTAAGTTATTCATAACACCTTATACAAAAAATATTGCCATATATCAACGAAGTAATATAAGCAATGTTTGTGCGAAACTAACTATTTTTACAAGGCATATCAAATGAACTGACCAATAGGGTATCGGATTCAGGGGCGTTAAGCTACATTGATTGTTCAAAAGTACGACATGTTTTCTTACGTACCAATCTACTCTAGATCAGAAACCACATAATTATAATAATTACTATTCGACACCGAAGATTGGCAGTTCGTGTCGCCATCTATTGCTTTATCAAAATGTAGCAGGCACTATAGTTACACACTATAGTTGTCATAGAGCTGCCACACTGTGGCAGGTATTTAGTAAAATGTATAGGTATATTTGACACATTAGCCATCAAGGGATTGAGGTTTCAACCTAGGCAGAGTCCTGGCACTGGCTGGTAAATCCATATGTTTGTACGTAGACTCTGTTATTAAAACATAATTATACCTTTTTACAGGTGTAGTGATTCTCTCTCGAACTACCGAACTGAGCAAACCGCGAGAAAAACTATACTTAGTATTTCTGAAAGCCGGAAGATGGCGATACTATCGGCTGTGGCCATGGACGGCAATCCCACTTCGCCAGTCGTGAAAGGGGAAAAAAGTAAATTTGTTGGTGTTGTGCACCAAAAAGTGTTAATACAAACTAAACATTTGCAACTATAATACAATTTTTCACGTCAATCGTTTATTAGAAAAACCTTGTTGAACACACACCTGCTCTATGTCTTGGGCAACGCCGTTGTTGTCTACAAACCTACGTAATGTGGTCTTGCCTCGTTCTCGCGTATTTTACAGCACGTTTCTACAACTCCGACGGATGGCGCTGCTAGGCCATGCACCTGTATACACGGGCGCTGGTTGCATATGGTTAAATAAGACGGCGTGTCATTAGGATACGCTTCTTCAGATGAAAACTATATTAGTTTAGAGTTAGCTGGATATTTAACGAATACAAATGAAAGTGGTTTTGTAAGATCTTGTATGTGTCAGTCTTTTCCCTGATATGGAGGTACTGTGAAGGCAGTCAATCCATGAATCGTCTATCTTGCGTGTCCCCAGTAAATTGCAACCATGGAATATGCGTTTGTAATATATTCCCATGTGTGTTTGCGTGCGTGCGTTCGTGCGTGCGTGTGTGATTACCTTACCTTACCTAACCTCTTCGGGCCTTGTGGCCCATAAGGCTGCTATGCGATTCCCCCATCTCGCTCTGTCAAAGGGTATGTGTTTGGCTTTGCTCCAAGTTGCCCAGCCCAGTTGTTTTCGTTTTTTTCCACTGTGGTTCTCCACGTTATTTTTGGTCGACCAACTGTTCTTGTTCCTTCCGGCGTTTATGTCAGTACTGTCAGGTCCTTCTTTCTCAGCACAGGTCCGATCCAATTCCACCTTCTTCTCTATACTGATGTGTTGATCTTCTCTTCTGCTGTTATATTCTCAATGTATTTGTTCGAAATTACTACTAGCCATCTAATTTTTTTAATTCTTCTGAAACAGTTGAAATGGAAAATGTCAAGTTTTTTATATCGGTTTTGTTTACTTTCCATGTTTTACATCCATACAGTAACACTGATTTGACCAGAGTATTGTATAATCTGAGTTTAGTTTTTTAATGTGTACACATTTGAGCTCCATATCTGCTTGAGTTTCATGAATGATGTCCTCGCTTTTCGTATTCAGTAGTTAATATCGTTACCTCCTCCTCCTTGCTTGTGGAAGTTTGCGCCAAGGTTTCTCTACTTCTTTCAGTTGTTGGACATCAATCTGTATTCTGTTGTTGCATTTGTTGTTTATCCTCAGTACTTCAGCTTTCTTTTTATCGATTTTTACGCCGGTTTTTTATGCGAATGCATTCATCTTTGTTGCCTACGCTTGCATGTGTTTGTAACTTGATGACATACGGGCAATGTCATCTGCGAAGTCCAAGTGTTTATGAACGATAACTATAGCCTGCATGTGTGTGAATTTTATTGTTGTAAATACAGTTGTAGCATCATTGCCAGGTCAAATAAAGCTAAGACAGTGTTTCGTGGCAGTATATACTAATGTTGAACTCTGCGCGATACTCAGCCACAATGGAATATCCACCAGGTCTGTTCTTTATAAATATAATAAGATAATAATAATAATGTAATTTCAGTAAAAAGCATGTGTTCGTAGATGACATCCTCGCTCGCCAGGGGACGCTGCTGATCACATCAGTCTCGGTATATATACCCCTTTGCAGATCGCCTTGCGAAACTCGGACTATAAGCTAAGCCAATAATATCGCTTGCCGGCAAATTCCGGTGATCTCATTTCAGCCACATGAGTTTGCTAATGTTATATGTAATGTTGGGGAAGTAGAAGTAATTATTTGAATACCCAATACCGCTCAGCCCCTCGTGAGAATGTTGTGATTCCATGAAGTCGCTGGCTACGTCATAGAAGTGAGGTGCGGGCGGGGCGGGTGTCTGCACTGTCCTCAAGGGTGGTACAGTTGCGGCGAAGCTAATTACTACTTTGAATCAGGTGACTTCCATACATTGCGTAGGATATCTGCCAGGGGTAATGTGCGTTGTCGTCAACCAGGCTTACGAGGATGATAGAGGATACACTTTCAAATTGTATTTGTCGTTGAGCTACTACTCAATTCTTTAAACAACTGTTGCACTTCCATTCACTCTTTGTAAAGAGAATGACGGTATGTTGTTGAGTAACTGCGTCCTAGATGTTGAAAACGTAGTGATTAACTAAGCATGCACATTGAATGCAACAGTGTTGACAAACTCAATAAATTCATACGTACACACACGCACACGCACGCCAAGGTAGGACGGTAGGAAGGGAGTTGGGAAGGGAGGGAGAGAGGGAGATAGGGATAGAGGGAGAGAGGGAGAGAGGGAGAGAGGGAGAGAGGGAGAGAGGGAGAGAGGGAGAGAGGGAGAGAGGGAGAGAGGGAGAGAGGGAGAGAGGGAGAGAGGGAGAGAGGGAGAGAGGGAGAGAGGGAGAGGGGAGAGAAGGAGAGAGGGAGAGAGGGAGAGAGGGAGAGAGGGAGAGAGGGAGAGAGGGAGAGAGGGAGAGAGGGAGAGAGGGAGAGAGGGAGAGAGGGAGAGAGGGAGAGAGGGAGAGAGGGAGAGAGGGAGATTGGGAGAGTAGTTTTGAATGTTACCATCGCCGTATATCGACGAATCGTTAGGCACAATCAAAATAAAGGCGTAAATGTTATTGTATGGGTGTGGAACAAAGCAAAAGAGATAATAGAAAACTAGACACATTTCGCTTCAACTGTCTTAGAAGGTTTCTCAAAATAAGATGGCCGGTAGTAATCTCCAACAAAGACATTCAGAAAATACTAACGGCAGAGAGGATCAGCACAAGTACAAAGACGAAGATGGATATGGACAACGACCACTGCCTGACAGCACTCGCGTGAACACTCAAAGGAACAAGAAAAGTGGGGCGTCCAAAAACAACATGGCGAATTCTGTAGAAAAAACTAGACAAACTGGGATGGACAACATGGAGTGAATCAAAAGGAGTAGCCGATGACAGAGCGAGAAGAAATGCGTTAAAAAGGAATTCAAAAGTGTTCAGTATTGTAATTATCTTTAGTAATGATAGCCCTTCATTGTAATAGTACTGCGAATTTGCAAATTAAAAGACGGCGGTGCGTCGCTGTAAACCGAACTGTCCTCGTTCGCTCGCAAAGAATGTCCCCAACGGTGAAATAGAATGTGGTTGAAGGTCGTCTGTGGTGACTTTGACGTTGCACGTTTTGGCAATATCAGCAAGACCAACGTTTGTTGCTTACTTAATTAAGGAATGTATACATTGTACAAGAGCTAATGTAACGATTATCTATACCTAATGGACTGCTGTCGGACTATCTGTTGTTGCTGTTGGGGCAATGTAATGAACACATTATGAAACCTATTCATATAATGCACAGTTAACAAGAGAGGTATGTTGTTGGCTTGTACCAAAATGAACACACAGAACATTACTAACATAGACAATTTATTGTATAACAAACAACACACAGAGAGACATAAGAAAAGTGTATTAGGTTCGCACGCATTTAAACAACCGGCGTATTTAAGAAAATGGCCGTTATGACCATTCCAAGAATCTGACTAACACTGAAATTAAACACATCAATAAACAGTTTACAAAATATGTTAAACGAAGCACGTACATAAATGTATATTTGATAACCGAATGCAACCAGAGTCGGGAAGGAAGGGCTGTAATAAGTGGACATGGCCGATTAGATGTGCTACTCCGTACAGTTTTTGAAATGAATATATAACTGACAATGATGCAACGATACTAGGTTGTACTTATTCCATATGCCTATTGAAATTCGCAAGACAATATACCGAGTTCTGAATCGTTGTAGTCGAAGTTGAAATGCTCATCCATTGCTGCGTACAGAATGACGTAAACAGTACATTCGTGGTCATTTTGGATGAGCTAGATAGTCCTGGCGTAGTCGGACACGATCGTGGTCATTTCGGATGAGCTAGATAGTCCTGGCGTAGTCGGACACGATCGTGGTCATTTTGGATGAGCTAGATAGTCCTGGCGTAGTCGGACACGATCGTGGTCATTTTGGATGAGCTAGATAGTCCTGGCGTAGTCGGACACAATCGGTCATTCGCATTGCAATCAAATTAATTCAGGTGAATCGACCGTTGTTTAGTTGATCCTCGATTGACCAAGAACACTGTGACATTGCACATAACAAAAACCAGCACAAATGTTCCATGTAGTATGATGGAAGCACGTACTGTTTGAGAATTGAAGTGAAGTTCGCAATACAGTGGAATCTCATTAATCCGGATGTCTCGTTAATGAGCAATTCAATAACTGGATAAGAAAATGTTTAAGAGACGATGCATCACGAGGATACAGTACTAGTTCGATAATACTGCCAAAGCGGAATTTTTGAAAAGAACAGTTCAGAAACCGAACGCTTTGGTTTGAGCAATTGTGCCAGTTTTCTGGAATGCATGGTATGCATCGTCATATACGAATAAATGTCCCAGAATGCCTTGCCTGCTGCTCTTTTTCACAACGATCGTCCAGACAGTTTCAGGAACAGGTAGTCTTCAAACCTGCAGCGAAAAATAAGAATTAATTAATTATTTCATTCCACATGAAACTCATAAAAATACAGACATATAAATATGTAACGATAAAAAAAGAATTAAAAAATATTAATTATGAATTATAAAAAATATTAAAGATGGAAAACACAAAGAAACCTTCATCGTATAACTATTAATATACAATATAAACATAACTTGAGATTATCAATGGGATTAAACGTATAATTTTATATGGAAATCCATATAGCTTATGATATATATTAAAAATATTAAAATTAAACATATCAATGTATTGACTGAAATAAAATCAAAATGTTTTTCTTCTAGCAGGAATGTATACTTATGCAATTGTTTACGCAATATATTGCAAAACTATTTAATAATAAGTATTAGCAATAATACACAACTGTTTTGCAAAGTGGAAAATCAGAATAATGATATTTGGGGAAATAGGTTGACAATCCGTACACCCTTCTAGGTTTATGTGTAAGTACTTGTATGCATATATGCGTGCTTAAGCGTGTGCGTGCGTACGTGCGTACGTGCGTACGTGCGTACGTGCGTACGTGCGTACGTGTGTTTGTGCATGGGCGCGCGCGGGGGTGTGTGTGTCTGTGTGTCTGTGTGTATGTGTGTCTGTGTGTCTGTGTGTCTGTGTGTGTGCGTGTGTGCGTGTGTGCGTGTGTGCGTGTGTGCGTGTGTGCGTGTGTGCGTGTGTGCGTGTGTGCGTGTGTGCGTGTGTGCGTGTGTGCGTGTGTGCGTGTGTGCGTGTGTGCGTGTGTGCGTGTGTGCGTGTGTGCGTGTGTGCGTGTGTGCGTGTGTGCGTGTGTTTCGTTGCTGTTGTTGTGGTGCGTGCATGCGTTTTGCTTACATGCATGCATGTATCTGTGTGTATATACGTATGTATGTAAGCGATATGCCATGGATTGGTTCTTACGTTAGATCACCCAGCCCTCTCTCGAAGCTCGAGTTGTTATTTCTCTTAGACAGTGGCGGGAAAGTCAGCGCGTAGTCACTGCACTCCGCCGGACAGTGACTGGTCTCGCTGAAACATACACAGCTCTATTGGTGACTCTAACAGAGCTACTGGAACAGAGCTGGGACATTCGGGTATGTAATATGGAGGAACCGTACTGTAAATTGTCGATGAACGGCCTCACGCTAGTGGAACCAGCAACTTCATGTCAGTCGATTGAACGACATTTGTTTAAACATTTAGGAAACCTATAAAATAAATACTCATACAAATGTAACAAGAAATGACATTACCGCTATAAGTAATGTAGTTGTGATTTTGTAGTCTTTGTGTTTCCCAAACGATATTTCTTTTCGAGAACCTAGGGGGCACCACGACAGTATAGGGATCCTTTCACCGTTGACCCATGTATAATTGTAAGTAGCTGACATTATAAATGTACGCCTGTCCGTGGCAAAACATTTTCCTTGTTTTTAAACTAGTTTTATTCAGGTTGGAAATGTATTTCAAGTCGTAACGTGTCCAAATCAGTTGTATTATTCGTAGTCATGAACACAAGGTAAGGTAAGGATGATTGACAGTTTCCATCCAGGAGAGGGCGCTATCCGTCAATTGAAACAATGACGCGGGCCCGAGTAACGTAGCTCTATTATACATTTACTAGCTCTCACTGTAGTTGTAATCGTGACAACCGTGATAAATGCCTATTGTAACAATAAACACCACCTTCCTTTCGTAAAACAGCAATAGTGATACTCGTAACAGTGATCCGTATAACAATACCGTTGACGTACGGTCGTATCCGTGACGTACATGGAAGCAGCATATGTGAGTCATTGAAAAGAACTATATTAATTTAATTAGGCTAATAATTAATTGTGGCGATTCTGTGGAAGATGACGTGGAATAATATTAATAATAAGATAACTTATATTTCGCCTAATTCGTTGTAAAGCAAGCTCAGAGGCGCATCAAAACAACGTGATTGGTCAATCTCAAAATCCATAAGCAGTATTCCAGTTATCAACAGATGGGTCAAGGCGCTAGTGAGCTACGGTGGATAAGCAAGGTTGTAAAGATAAGTGTATAAATGACGACCGAATTCTGTAATATTTCCAACTGATCTAACACTAAGAGGGAGCATATTCCAAAGAGTTGGTTCAGCAACAGAAACAGGCGGGACTAATGACCCTTTCACGGGTGTTTACAAATCGGCGCAATCATTTAAGAAGCATAAACAAACGCATTTAAGAAAAATAAATAAGAAAAATAAATAAAGTTAGGAAGCGTATTAATGTTCAGGATTCTGTCATTGTGCACCTTTAAGAGGGCAGTCAATGTTGAATGAAACTGTCTATATGCTGATTGTGACACATTAGTTAAGACATCTGTCCCAATGTGAGGCCGTGGACGACTTGTTACAAACTTTTCTAATATTTTGGAATTAAAGCAGAGGTTAGAAATAGGAATAAAATGTTTAGGTCTTGTTTAGGCAGATATGACTTCTCAAGAAGTTGAGTGACATGGGCGTATTTGAAATCATCAGGAAAACAGTAAGAGCAAAGTGATGCATTGATAATATTTGTTTAAGGTCCATTTAATGTATCGAGACATGCTTTTAGCAGTATTATTGGAAATGGATCAAGTTCACAAGACTTATTTGGGCAGGACACGATTATTTGTCTAACTTCACCAACTGTTGCAGGTTCAAGTGATACAAGTAGAGAATTTACTTGTGGAAAGTCCACATTAACATTACTTAAAATATAACCTGGAAAAGCAGAACGAATAATACTTATTTCATTTTTAAAGTGACTAGAGAACGAGTCACATAGATATTTAATTGATACATGATCAGGTAGCGATGGAGCAGGCCATCTATGTAGAATGTTATTGATGCAGTTCCATAACTGACGCGGATTATCAGACTTATTTATTACAATATTTATATAATAATCTGATTTAGCTTTGGCCATTTGTCTGTTACAGAGGTGCCATTGCTTAGAATAGTGCGACCTATCCAAATTCGATCGTGATGTGAGCCACACACGCTCTAAATAACGATGACGTAGGTAGGTAGTATAATTTCGGAAATCATCCATGGAACATTTTGATTTCATAGGTGGATATACTCTCCGAAAAATGTTGTACGAGATCACTCTAACAGTGTTCGTGTTACTATTAACACGTTTCTGAAATGTGACGCACTAGAGGTTTTCCCGGTAGTTGTGTGTTTGAGACAACGTTTTGACGTATACGCGGGGCGCAATATTGCCGTAGTTAGAACATACGCGTTAAAGGCCAGAGTTCAACACCCAAACATACATACATACATACATACATACATACATACATACATACATACATACATACATACATACATACATACATACATACATCGGGGTATTAAATTGAATAAAAAAACAATACCTGCAACGTATATTGCACAATTCTTTCTTGTTGGGCTGACGCTCGCGAGATGTTTCCTTGAATATGGATATCCAAGGCGTTGACGAAGTCGTCACGCCATCCGTGCCAGCTGTCGTCGCCAGTAGACATACGGCGAGACCGCAGAATACAACTTGGTATTGTAAGCTGTTCATCTTTCTGTACTTCTCTGCAAAGTGAAGAACATATTCTAAAATTGTGACTGAAATGACACATTCGCTGCCGAAGTTGAAATAAAAATCCAGCCTTTGAAAATAAGATACTATCGGAACATCGCAAATCAAATATGTAGATTAAATATCCTACCAAGAAGACCTTCGCATTGTCGCACGATACATCTACCGGCACACAACTCTTATTACTATGGTGAAAAGACGCAAATTACCCCACCAAGTCAATCGTCCAAGTTCCGTGAATGGAGGACGAAGAGGAGGTGGAAACAAATGTGTGAATAACACCATCAAACAATGGACAGAACTGAGGTTTGTCGATTGCCCTGAGGCCACAAGGAATCCGAGCGCCGTGAAACATTGTGAAGGAAGCGTCCACTACTGATATCCCATCGATAGCCTTAGTCAAAGGTCAGATCAAGGTTAAAATGGTTATACAGATTTTGATAGACATACTCATTGCAGCAGTAATTCAGCAAAAGTGCATGTCGGCTATGAGAAGGTGCTCGTTGTCGCTGGTGACAAAGAAATACTGGGAAATCACATATAGTAAATATCTTAATGCTTGTAGTGCAGTGTGAATATTTTTCAAAGTAAACTGTACGTATATTATACCTGGTAAGGGAGAGCTAAGCATAAACAAACGATTTTAGGTCCTCAATAAGTCAAGAACGTCCGTGTTTACTTGCTATCTCCGGTTAATTTCTATGGGTCATATTAAAATTTGACAAAACATCATGCCTGAGACAAAAAGACGTGTTCACGGCCGTGCATGGCGTCGCGCATTGATCAATATACGTGCAAATGACATTATCATTACGTTCGGTTAGAGCTTAGAAAGACACATTCAGTAAAAACTCAATTTAATAACAGTGACACAGAGATTAACGTGTGTGTGTGTGTGTGTGTGTGTGCGTGTGTGTGTGTGTGCGTGCGTGCGTCTGTACTAAAGTGCATGCTTAGGTGTTCCTGTGCGTCTGTGTGTAGCATCTACATAATAATAATATATGCAATTATGTGTTTAGAACTTTAGTTGACTAATAACACGTGACAAATGTGATCTCAGCAAACAGGGCGGAACAGCGGTTGACCGACAGGCACAGCAAACGTTGGTCTTCATCTAAAGATGTCACGAATCGTAATTATAATCCGACTTCGTTACTGCTATATGATATGTAATAACATTGGCGCAGAATGAAACACATGGACACATAATCTCACATTTATTGTCTGAACTAGGTCACAACAATCTCGTTGACACAATCTGATTTCTTGCTGATGGATAACACGACGTCAAGACAAAGTGCACCCTCCTCCCCATAGGTTCAGTCCGCTTGCTAAAGTCACAACTAACCTATCCATCACGTGACCTGCTGCCTCGCAACAAGATCCGCCTGGCCATTTAAAATGGATTCGGAACAAACGGAGCGTTCGATCATTCCGTCGTATATTTTGTGAACATTCCGACATCAATTGTTTTTCTTTATATAAATAACGTAAGTAATAGTTGTTCAAAAGAAAATTCCATGCTGGAAAGATTACTTTACTAGATGTTATGCCGCACTAGTTAAGTAATGCATACACGTAGCAGATATAATGCCGCAATAGTAGTGTAATACACACGGAATGCACGAACGTACCACGTTCAGCAATCATTTTTGACGGACTGTTTTTTTGTTAGACAACACGTCATGTGATGGATATGTCAACTGACGGATCCATTACGTCGCTGATTGCCTACGTCACAATCATAATTATATGCGTGACCGTCGTCACGTTTTGCTTACCAATAATGTACAACACATTACTAGACCGACATGACATTTACTCAATCTGTCCCGAGTACTGGTCTCACTAAAACAAATCCCTATGTTTTGACGCAAATAAACACTTCTTGTTCTACGAAATCAGCAAAACATATTTTCGGCATCCAATTTGTGAAGCTTGAAGGCTTTGTTGCTAGGTAATAAGGCACGTGATGGAGAGGTCAATTGGCGCGGCAAGACATTGTTGGAGTAACGTTGGGCAGCTAGAGGCGGAATAGTGGACGGTGTATCTCGGAGACAACATGATAACTAATTATCCAGCGATCAACATGCCTGTAGCACGTTGCATGCCTTACTTTGTTTCACGAGTAGTACACAATCGGGGTTCATGCAGTACAATTTTTACGATGTGACAGTCAATGGCTCAAAATAGATCGGCAATATAGGGGAACGGCGTGCAAAACGGGCCCTTTAAGCGAGATTTGTCATAAAGTTGACACGTTTTACCTTAATGGATTTATCTCAACGGAATAATTTTCTCCACTTATCTGGCAACGTCTACGCGAAACTTTAGCTTATTCCTATTAAAATCACTGTATCTATGGGTTTTTTAAACACCACCCGATTTTTGACTCGCTAAAAAGATGCGTCCAAAACGGGCCATCCACTTATATTATTTGGTCACCATCACACATTTTGCAAACACATTGTGCAAACTCGCACCCTGAGCAGTTGGGTGTGTTCACGCCGCATAGTTATTAACATTTTTCCTTTTTTCCCCGTCCTTACTGTCCGAAAACAGTTGGTGCATTCTTGTTTCCACATGCACCCAGTTGTCTCGCTTGTTTTCGAAGCTTCGATATATCGCATAGCGAACGATCTCTTCCTAATCCGTACAGTGCCATTCGGGCTGCGTTAAGTGGCCCGCACACCAACGAGACTCGCTCGAGACGCAGTCGAGACGTGTTTTCGATGCGTCTCGACCGCTAATTTGCTATATCATATACTACATGGTGCACTTTTTGGAAAGATTAGTTATTTTAATATCTGAATGGTATATACTTTCAATTAAGCTTACTTCTTGTGAAAATATTAAATGTAATATTTAATTAAATATAATATTTATTTATATTACAGTTGTCCGATCCCGTCCATTATGCATTTTTTCCGCCTGTACTTCAACACCTTTGAATATATTCTTCGCATCGTGGAGCCTCATATGAGGAAAAGGAATACCCATCACACGATTTCAGGGCAGCTCCTTATTGGCAAATGAAACTGTTCCGTCTCGTCTCGACCGCGCCTCGTCGTGAACCCCCGCACACAAAGTCTTGAGACAAGACGCGGTCGAAACGAGATCAAGACTCCTCGAGACGCGCTCAAGACTCACCGAGACGCGCTGAAGACCCCTCAAGACGGTCTCTAGGCGTGTTGAGGACACCGCACACCAAGGAGACGCGGCCGAGACGCGGCCGAGACGCGGCCGAGACGCAGTCAAGACGCTTGTTTCTCGACCGCGCCTCGAACGAGTCTCCGTGATGTGCGGGATACTTTATGGTATCTGCTGCGTTGAATTATTTTTGTCAGACAATGTTCTCAAATTGAAATTGACGTTTGTACGGACAGAACGTTGTATGAGCGTGGTCTTTGCTCTGTTACTTGAATTTCGCTATGTTAACCGATCTCCTTTCATATAGGTGATACTCTCGCCATGGGGTTATTATCCTGGTTGGTAAGAAATGCAACTTGACAACATATTTGCATATTACACTACTTAATAATATAATAATACATTATATGTCCATACAGCTCATATTGACGTTATATAAAACATATATTAGTAACATTATTGTTTTGCTTAAGAACTTTATAATTATTATTGTATAGGTTGGTAATATGTAATACCCTATATATGTAATCTAATATACTATCATAATTCATTACAAATGTAAGTGTGTATATTGTATCAACACCATAATTACGGACCCCTATTGGCACAGCGGTCTGCTCACGGGGTCGTTTTAGAAGCACTCCACCGCCTCGCGTTGATCATCAATTTGAATACAAGTCCTGTATGTTTAAAAAATATAATAGCCAAATATCAGAGCATACACATTTGGCTTATGTATTCCACAGTTTCTGTTGTTTTCAACGCGCACAAACGGAAATTGGATATTTGTAAAATAATGGTAGAATTTTAAGAAAAGTATGAAGAACAATATTTTTGAGCTCACCTCTTTGAATGTGCATTTCGCGCTTCCGACCAATGTTCGATAAGGCCCATTTGTGAGTTACTTAGCAATGCCACCACAAAATTACCATTATATAGTACAATAACGCCAAAAGGCCGGGGACCCGTTTTGATCTGGATGGCAGTTTTGCACGCCGTTCCCTACAAGAATAACTTTCTACATATAGACAATGGCGGATGTTTGCTTGAACATCGTTTGCTTTGAAACCGTAGTGTGGTTGAAAAGTTCCCGCAGATGCAAAGTTGGTGATGCACAGATCTATATGGGTTGAACCGAGTTGAACAGGATACCGCACAAAGAACGTTTGTTTGTTTATGTTATTTGTGGCATCCGTTGCTGGTTTGCCGTTGTGTCGACACGTCAGGTCTAATTGCTTTGATTATGTTAACCAAGCGTTGCACTACTTCTTTTGGAAAACAATCGATACGCGTGTATGCCGTTTAAATCTAGACAAAATGCGTTAAGTCGATTATGCGTGTCTATTTCTGAATGCGCGATAGTGTGCTTATCAGCCAGAAGGCCTTTGCCATTATTAATTAGAAGGCTTTTTAAGTTGCTATTTTATACTTAGTACAGCGCATTCTTGGAAAAAAATTAATACTTATTGTAGTATAAATCTTCATCCGCATTTATGTATGTTTCGGTTAAGAGTTGTTGGCATTTTCATTGTAGACGTATCTGCATTCGTTTGCAAATAGCCAAGTACAAAATGTATTTAGTCAAATAACTGATACAATATTACGTACACATATTTGAATCATGAATAACCGAGCTGGCACCGACTCTTTAACAAATAAATATTTCCTCTCAAGTACAGTTTTAGTAAGAAGTTATATTGTAATATTTTCTTGCTAATTGTGGTAACACACGTTTACTGGTTGACATAAATAACAAAATTTCTAACATGTACAAAGGTGTTTCGTTTCAACTTCGCTTGTAGTAAACATGCTATTTATGCAACTGTGATACATTCTTACTAAGTATAACAAAATAAGTTTGCATACATACGTAGTATATTCACGAACAGTGTAGTTTAAAGAAAACCTCTACTTGTTATGGCAATGAAAATATAGTATAGGTTATCCTCTTGATTCCCTGTCTGCCAGGGGTGAGGTTGTCTTTGATTCTGATCCACAATTTACATTATCTTGTTTTTGTTCCCTCGCTAACCTTGCATTGCTCTCTCCACCAACCGTCACCATATACGTGTAAAAACAAAACTTCTATGTTCGAGCGGAAATATTTGTATGCCTCACCTATACGTTCGTGGTAGCAGATGGAGATCGCGTCTGAACGCCTTGTTGAGGTTTCACTTGTCTGGGCACGTTGCCTTGCCGATTCAGCGAGACCCTTAGTCCTTTATACAGAGCGCTGCAGAAAGGGGGCGGCCGACTGACGTGGAAGCGATAGAATACAACACCGGGTGGTCGGGCGCATCACAGGTAGAGCTGATTAATCGCTCACTTATTATTGGAACAACAACGCACGTATGGCGACCAGAGAGTTATTTGGTGCAACTGAAAAATTGCGGCTATTAAAGGTGTCATCTCAATACAATGTATCCTTGCACGCCTTGTTTCATATTTGTTTTGCCAAAAGTCGAACCTTTATTACCATCATGTGTATAATGCGAGAGTATTTACAATGGATTATCAAAAAGCTCGATTATGGGAAAAAAATAAACGACACTTTACTGCAATGTAAGTTCATTCATCTTCATCGTCCACATGTGTGTTCATAAACAATACTGCATAACATACTTACAAATGATAATGACACTGTAACATTAATCTGTAACGTATGCATCGTTATTAATATTGTCGACGTAGCCATATTAAAAATATGATATTTAAGTCATTCAAGAAAGGGTCTATCATGTGAAAACCTGCCCCATGCACGGATTGTTTGTCAAACACTGTGGATTGGTTGTCACACAATGTGGGCACTTGATTATGGAAAAAATTAAGTGTAAACATAAATGTGTTCAAGAAAACTAATTACACAATGAAAGACGCGTTCTGAAAGGTGCGTGATGGCGCACCAGTGAATTTGTAAAAAAAAATTGTGGCTAAAAGTGGCTAAAAACTGTGATATCAAAAGTGTCACGATAAGCGTAATTAATGTTTTATCTATATACTACATGAAACGTATTTGTTGGAGTTATGGTCTAATGTAGTATTACAGACCTTGATATGTATATGATAGATACCCAAATTATGAAATTGATTGAACATGTTTTCGATAATTCAACATTTTACAACTAGTTCTCATACGTGAACGATGTGACAACCAATCCTAAATGTTTTGTGACAAACTGTCTCCGCCATCAAGATCTGGTACAAAATTCTTGAAGTGACACGTGTTGTACCAATTTGATAGTTCCCAGTCGGGCCTATTCGATATGTCGATATCTCCAAGCACAACTAAAAGCTACTCGTTGCTATGTCATAAATATTAGATAATAAGGATCAACACATATTGACAAATTTAGTCGCGGAACTAAATTTATAAATGGGGGTTCATGTCTACAAAAACGGTCACTGCAGTGACAATCCCGAATGCTCTCGCTATCTATGGAAAACAGTACAGGAATTGTGACAACCGACCCGTGTAACATCCAATCCCGGCCCCCTATTTCGTGTTAAGAGTGAAAATGTGTAATGCGGAAATCAAGGTAACATTAATTTTACAGTTGAATATATGTCATGAAAGCGATAATAACTGCAGTCGTCGTTTGTGTTGTTTTCCACCCAAAACAGTAATATTGGTAGCACTCAAGTAGCGTTAGAAACTTCCTTTTTCGGGTACTGTCATATCAAACAAACGGCATTGTCACAACCGATAACGGTAATATGTCACCATGTATGGCGGTTGCCGTAATAAGCATCCCCCAACATGGTTAAAGCAAGTCTAATTTTCCGGCGGACGCCACACTAAAATAGCTGAAGAAGTGTTCTCAATATGCTAGGACTACGTATTACATCATATTAGCTAACCTAGAGCAAACATAGGAAATTATAGTTTGACAACAATTCTATTGTTCTGCTTGATTTCTCGAATTTGGCAACGAGACCGTTGCCCATATCTTGAGTACGCTCAATATATGTCAGAAGAGAAGTGGCTCTACTGACGCAGGATACAGTTAACTATCTATAAGGTGTGTGACACCGACATTTCGTGTAAGCATGTGATACCAGCAACTTTCGGGAGAAGTATTTGCACTTAAGTACATTTCTTTCAGTACTTGTCCCGGCTTTTTTAAATGACAAGTACTTTTAATTATTCAGTTGTACTTGCAAACATATCAAGTACATTTCAGATCTATTTCATAGATAATTGGGTATGTTGAATACCGAATTATATGTCACTATTGATTTGCATGTGTGGTGCACAGCGACATATATATATATATACTGTGTATATATGTGGCCTACTTGTAATTATGTACAATTAAACTGGGTGCTAGTCCCTCGTATTGTTGTTTCGAGGTAGAGTTACGTGACATGAGCTACTTGTGCTCACAACAGTACTTCATGAAATATGCTCGATCGCCAACCGTGGATGCCAGGTTCATCGAATGTTTCTTAGATTTCCATTTACCAGTGTCAATCAGTGTAACAGATTAAAATAGAGTCGTACAATGCGCCACATGTTGCATTCATATTGAGCTGCACTTCTGACACAGCGCTATTGAGATAGCTGTGTGTAAATATAGACAGTTAACGTCAACTCGCTAATAAGAAAGCCGAGGCACATTTCCGCCAGCTGATTAGCAGTCTGGTGTTACGTGCACGTTCGTTAAGTTTCGTTGTGTAATTCTACATACACGTTTGACGCCCTATTGCGTTAAGCTATCTACGGTTTTACAAAATGGGTATAATGTAAATGAAAATGAATTGATCAAGTGCGTGTGGCGTTATGACCCTAATATAGTTCCATGCAACGCAGCATTAATTAAAGACTAGTGTAGGTTGGATATGAGGACGTACTCGTTCTCACAGGGGTGGAGCGCTGTAACGCAGCAGCGCAGCGGTAAGAGCTGCGGACTCTCGTCTGAAACAACGCGGGTTAGAATCCTTTGCGGTGGTGTCGAACCTTGGGGAAGTTAATTTACTCTATTGCTTCAGTTCACCCCATCTGTATGAAAGAGTACCTGGATATAGACAGTGGTGGATATGTGTGTGCGATTAGTGTTCGTGCATTAATTGCAGCGTGGCTGATTGCTTCCCAGAGAAGTCAAGATGGTGTTCGATTGAACAGGTCTGCCAGAGAGTAAAGTGTCTAGTGCTTTGAGCAGTCATAATAAATGGATACTGCGCTGTATAAGCTTTTACCTTCACTTTACAGATGAAAATAAATAGGTTTGAATAAATTATCTGATAACTGAACTAGTCCAAAATGTCCCCATCATTGTATTCATAACAAATCCCTTGTGGTAAAAGGGGTGCATTATGATTATCAGAATCGTGTTAGCGAATCAAAGGGGTTTTCCAAATGCACTAACAGCATGCACAGTTGCCGCCTCTTATACGGACGGTAACGACATAAATTAAGGCAATTTGCAGTGCATTTTGGACCAAAAACTGCCCTAAATTACATAGTTTCCTTATATATATGTTTTGTACACCATGTGATGAAGTACGGTGGAGTTAACATTTTGGGATAGATAGCACGAGGTAAGAATGATATATAAAGCTGAAATAATCAGGATTCAGTGAGTGCAGCAGCACCGAAGTCTTTCGGTGCGGTTATCTAGGCGTGCAATTTGAGGTTTGTGGTCAGCCTCAAGGGGGTTGCAAATAGACGTTTATTAGTCAGCGACAAGGAGTTTTTTGTCTAGGCCTCAAGGGTGAAGTTGTAAAGCGAGTTTTTGGAGAGCCTCAGTTCTCCACACTACCGTTATTCACTACCTTTCGACGCCAGTGGATTGAGGAGCTTGGAGCGGTGAGAACACAGCGCAGTGATCTGGGAACAGGAACCATCAGTGTCACTGACGTCACAACATTCTCAGAAAGAGGCTCAGAATATTGCCGATTGCGTGTGTGCGTTTGATGACGTCAATGCAGTTGAAAGTTGGTATTACGCAGAAGATCAGAAAAATAAATAAAGTATTTATTAATAGCTGGTTGTATAGGGGTCACGTGGAAATTACGAAAGCAAGAAGGGGGGCAACATTGATTGTTTACGTTTTGTGAATACTGCGTAGTTCCCTGCGCAGGTAGGATGTAAACCATGTACACAACTACACAGACGCCATATTTACATGGGAGGGGGTCTAGTTTTCTTATACCATTATGGGGATGTAAATTGGTGGTGATCCCAATTTTTTAGAAATTTTTAATTACTAAATAAATTTGATAAACACGTTGTAATTGAACATATGCCAAACGCACTCTATTTGGATTTGGATTCACTATTTGTTATTTTCTAATAATCGTTCGTGTTTTTTCAAGCTTTGTCGCTAACTTTCATTAAACAACATGTCTACACATGTACATATCCGGTAACAATATGAAGCATGGTTCCAACAAAAATATTTTGTTAGATATTGTATTGTTAATATATGTATCGCTATGAAATATATTTGCTGACCATATTTGGACATATTTGTCATGATAGCCTACCCTTCACAACCATACAACATTGTTACAACAGCATTTTAAAATAGATGGAAAATTACATCAATTTGAAGGACCCAAGTGTTGTGACTTTCTATCAACTGTTAAAAGTTACGTAAGTGTGCACATCTGAAGCTAAAGCGCTTAGGCAACGCGGATTAGCTTCAGAGAATATAACAATAAATTAACAAAATCACCATTTCCATTTTCACACCATCCACTCGATACGGGCCAACCACAGCACAACTGCGCCTACACATTGTCAAGCTTGCGCTGTGCACGAGTATGTTCCTACAACTTCATAATGTGTGAATCTGATCACTTGTCTTCTAAATGCCTGGAGAGATTGACACTTTTCGCCCGACCAAACATCGACTAACCCGGTCACTATCGACGTAGTGGAAAGTTTTCAAGTTTACGTGATTATGACGTCACACCAGCTTCGCGTATGACTCAGTCAGTGACGGCCTGTGTAGTGGACACAGTGCAGTGATGAGAATCTGGTTTGGTCTGGTGTTGCCCCTCATTTGGTTGGGCGAAAAGTGACAGTGTATCCAGGCCTTAATGTTACACGATTTTGTGAATGACTGGTCACACGTACTACCTGTGAACGGGTTCATGACTGTGCGAATCCTTTCATGGGTTATGCTGTTCTTTAGTAGGGGTGACTTTGCACACATATAATATTTATATTGAAAGCGAATGTGGGTGTACGTAGCTAACATTAATGACTGAATTACATTGCACGCGTGTAACGCAAGAGTACGGCTTCACTTGTGCTTGAATCATCCTGTGATGAGCAGTATCCAGACTTCGCTGTCTAAATGATTTTCCTCTGTACAGCTTCACATATCTACGAATATTTTCATATACGGTACGGTTACTTGAACACCGATCACCCACATTGGAGACGACACGATTAAGATATAGTTCAGGAAGCGTGCATTGAGGTTCGGAGAGGCTCTGTCTTGGTTTATGTCAGATTGACAGTGCTGAGAATAGCCTCGGATTGATATGATCCCTCAAAGGGAAAATCTACACTGACATCACGTGTATCTTCTCGCGATTGATGGGAGACTTCAAAGTGAATATCGCCAGTGACGTCATGTTTATCTTCGGTCTCCATGATCAAGAGGACTCACCAGAGAATCAATGTTATAGAATGTTTATATGTTGCAAGGTGTAATGGTGATTGCCTTAACAACGCACAGGTCACTGGCAGAAACTTCACAATGCGTAGAGACAACAGAGACTGGCTGCTTGAATAATCTATTTTCAACGACGTATGTTGACTGAGCTGACAGTTAATAATAATAATAATAAGATAACTTCTGTTGCGCCTAAATCCTTGGAAACCAAGCTCAGAGGCGCATCAAAACAAAAGAGTTGGTCAATCTCAAAATCCATAAGTAGTTTTCCAGTTGTCAACAGATGGGTCAAGGCGCTAGGGAGCTACGGTGGATAAGCAAGGTTGTAAATATACGTTTTTAAATGACGACGGAATTTTGTAATATTTTCAACTGATCTAACACTAAGAGGAAGCATATTCCAAAGAGTTGGTGCAGCAACAGAAAAGCTCTAGTTCCAATGTTAGTGTTGACTCTAGGAACAAAAAGTAGGTCAGAACTAGATGATCGAAGCTGGATAGATTTTCTTACAGGAGTAAGCAATAAATGCAAATAAGATGGTTGCTTATTGGACAGTGCCTGGTATGTAATGGTACAGATCTTAAATATTATACGATATCGTACAAGAAGCCAATGTAAAGACTTCAAAAGTAGCACAGAGCGAGAAAAACGAGGAGATCTTGTAACTACTATTGCTAGACAATTTTGGACACGCTGAAGTTTTGTGATATCCTTGCTAGCGATATTATAAAGGAGGGAATTGCAGTAGTCAAGTCTGCTGCTAACAAGCGCTGTTGCAATAGTCTTAGCAACAGAAAATGACATATACCGGCGAATACGGCGAAGATCACGAATATGATAAAAACAGCAGCGACATGTTTGAGATATATGTTGTCGGAAATTGAAGTTACTATCAAAGATTACTCCTAGATTCCGCACCGAGGTTGCTGGCGTGATATACTGATTCAAAATAAGCGTCCAGTTTACAACGCTGCATTGGAATACCAATAATGATCAATTCAGTTTTATTTGCATTTAATTTCAACTTGCTGTCAATCATCCAATAGAAGATATCTTGAAGGCAATCACTAAGTTGGTTAAGGGAGCGATTTGTATCCGGGGTAGCCAACGAAATGTAGATCTGAGTATCATCAGCATAAAGATAAGTTATGTCTTTGTATAACAGAGCTTAGTGGCGTGGTGTAAAGAGTAAAAAGCAAAGGCCCAAGAACAGAACCCTGGGGAACACCAAATAAAGCCGGCAGTGCAGCTGAAAAGCAGTTCCCAATCTTTATAGTTTGGTATCTATCAGTTAGATACGAAGAAAACCAGCTTAGAGCTGTGCCAGATATGCCGTACCACTTTAATAGGCGTTCAATGAGAATGCTGTGATCAACCGTGTCAAACGCGGCAGAGAGATCTGGTAAGGTAAATGCAGTCACTTTACCATTATTAATGTTCAAGTTAATGTCATTATGAACCTTTAAGAGGGCAGTCTCTGTTGAATGAAACTGCTTATATGCTGATTGTGACACATTAGTTAAGACATTTGTGCTAATGTGAGACCTTAGACGACTTGCTAGTATTTTAGAAATGAAGCTGAGATTAGAAATAGGTATATAATTGTTTAGGTCTTGCTTAGGCAGAGATGACTTCTTAAGAAGTGGTGTGACATGGGCGTATTTAAAATCATCAGGAAAACAGCCAGAGCAAAGTGATGCATTTATAATATTTGTTATAGGTCCAATTAGTGTATCGAGACATGCTTTTAGTAGTATTGTTGGAAATGGATCAAATGCACAAGATTTATTTGGGGAGGACATAATTATTTTCCTAACTTCATCAACTGTTGCAGGTTCAAATGATACAAGTTGAGAATTTACTTGTGGAAAGTCCACACTGACATTACTTATATTATGACGTGGGAAAGCAGAACGAATGATACTGATTTTATTATTGAAGTGACTAGAGAATGAATCACATAGAGACTTAATTGACACATGATCAGGTAGCGATTGTGTAGGCCGTCTGTGTAGAATGTTATTGATGCAGTTCCATAACTGACGCGGATTATCAGACTTATTTATGACCATATCTGTAAAATAATCTAATTTAGCTTTAGCCATTTGTCTGTTACAGAGGTGACATTGCTTAGAATAGCGCGATCTATCTAATGGCGAGCATGATTTGTGCCATACACGCTCTAAATAACGACGACGCCTTTTAGATAGTATAATTTCGGAAGTCATCCATGGAGCCGGTGGCCATTCTGACACCCATTTGGATTTTATAGGTGCATGTTTGTCAAGTAGTGCATTGAGTACTTGACAGTACTGTTTATATAAGTCAGATAGATGTTTTTTTGGATCTGTGATAAGGTCAGATATAAGGATATCAGCCATTAAAGCTGTAATGTCAATCCTATGAATGGCTCTGTAAGACACACTGTGTTTCGATTGTAAAGGGGCTATGGAAACATTAATATTGGGAATGACAGTATGGTGGTCTGATAACCCATCTGAAACAGTAGGTGCTTGGATATTATTACAAGTTGAACGGGTTATCAAGAGGTCAAGCCAATGGCCATGTATATGTGTCGAAAAGGTATCATGTTGTTTCAAATCAAATTATGCCAGAATATCATCAAACGTAGTTGTAGTTGAAGAAGGTATATCCAAATGTAGATTAAAATCACCAAGAATGTAACATTCTGAATGAATAACTGCCAGATTTTCCAACATATCCTGAAAGTCTTCAAAGAAATTGGCCGGATGTCCTGGAGGGCGATAGATACAAACAAAGTGTGCGGAGAAAGAAGAATCTGAAATTTCAGCACAGATGGACTCAAAACTAGAGTATTCAGGGTTAGAATGTAATTTAACTTTGAACTGCTGTGATATAAAAAAGCCAACACCACCTCCACGGCCGGCTAAACGTGGTCGATGGTGAAAGGTGTAACCAGAAGGGGAAACGTCAGCAATGCATGCATGTGTATCATGTGGTCTAAGCCAGGTCTCAGTTACAGCTAGAATGTTTATTTTCTTTGAAATTAATAAATCACAAAGTGAGGCTGTCTTATCTCGTACAGATCTAACGTTTGTAGTGGCCACCCGAATGTTTCGTCTAACAGATGGCCCAGGATTGAGACTTACATCTCCTGCTAGTAATGACATTATTGCTAATTTCAATGTAGGCGTAGAGCGGGGGATTGGCAGTAACTTTCTATTATAACAAACATGAAGACATGGCAGACTATGCAAAATTGAAATAGAATGATGAATTTTAGTGTGATTAGGAAAAAGCACATTAAAATGATTAGATCTCAATGGTTTGCATAAAACAAAATCGATATCCCTTACAGCAACAGGGAAAGACAAGCAGAAAACACCTAATAGGAATAATGGTGACATAATTATGTTAGATTATTATCATATTTAGTAGAAAATAATAGACCAAAACCATATCATTGTATATCATATAGATAATAAATAGTAAAGAATGTTAAACCCAGAGCTAAGGCGAAGCCTACGGCGTAACTGCCGTAAGTAAAAACTAAATTATATTTACAAGATCAGTAGAGTCTCAATTTTAACAATAAAGCCTACTTTATTTAATAAGAAAATGTTGAACCGGGGCCAACTCCGGTAACTAAATTGAGACTTACAGGCCTATTAAGGGAGGAAGAACTATTTATATTTATTATAATTCACTCAGTCAGCCGTAGCCTTAGTCTTAGATAGGCAGAAACTGACTGTAGTATCAATCCCTCAATGGCAATTAACTGCACCATGATTCCTTTTTAAATACCGTATTTATTGTAATAATATAAAATGCCAATAGTAATCTAAAAGGTAAATTGAAAAAACTCACAGGCAGCATGTTTTGTAACTTCATCATTTAACAGTTGATAGTTGCCTGGTGCCGAAAGACGACTTTAGACAACTGCACCGACGTTTTGTTTATCTTCTGTCGCCGTCGTAGACTTGACGTGTGGCCATCAACTGAAAGTAAAACATACATTATGTTAGTACGCGTGAAGACTTTCGTGCATGTGGCACCATCTAGTGGACACAATTGACAGGGGCTTAACCGTAAAGACCGTCTGCGAGCACACCGCCACGTATACACACCACAACAAGTTATGCAAAGACACATACGATTCAAGTATCACACAAAAAGGCAGATTTTGATTACAGGTCATATTGGGCACGATGATATTGTTTAAGAATGCATTGTGTTAAAGGTTACTCTTCAGTGTTGTGTTTATTGCTAGAAAGTACTTTCCATGAGAAATTCAACTTAGTGATTGATTAATGAAAATGTTCACGAATCCATAAAAGATAAAATAACCTGATCGGGTAATCCCGCGGTTAGATCCCAGATTGTTTAATAAAAATAATAATAATAATAACACAACTTGCCGACACATGTTACAACCTATCATAATAATAGAGGAAATGTTTATTCTCAGAGCAAACAAATTCAAGGAAATGGCACGTGTCCCATACAAATCCAGGACATAATCACACAAGACAAAATCCCATAACGCGAAACGCAACAAAACCCAAAATACAACAATAAGTTGTAATTCTGTAAGTTTGATGTCCCAGTTACAACAATTGTGTAAGGTAATTACGTTTCAATAGCTTGCCATGATGCCGACAGTGGCAACAATGTTGTTCTCTTTACACCGCAACCATGCAAACTGTCGTCTGGTAGTGTATTTTTTCTTAATTTAAATTAATGTCAAACGAATAGAAAAAAATGTATATGTGTACTTTTTATAACTAAAAAGAAACAGTGTTGACTTTCAATTAAATACCTTGACCAAATGTACGTAAAATTACAAAGCACACTTTACTTATATGTATTTACAAATAAATACTATATCATATGATTACTGAACATTCTTCAGGATAGTTCGTTTTCAAATTCGAAACTTTCATTTTTCATATCCAAGAATCATGTTAAATTACCTGGTAGAGGCTTTCGTTGACGTGTCACGTCGACTTCATCAGTACCTATGACGCTGAATTTATATCATATGATTCTGTTTGCTGTGTTATTTTATATTCATGGATTATGCATTACGCGTTGTTTCCTGTGGGCTTATATCAGGATACCACACATAAACAATGTGTTAGGCAAATGTTAGGTAAACTGTACATACGCTGTGGTAAACTGTACATACGCTGTGGTAAACTGTGCATACGCTGTGGTAAACTGTACATACGCTGTGGTAAACTGTACATACGCTGTGGTAAACTGTACATACACTGTGGTAAACTGTGCGTACGCTGTGGTAAACTGTATATACGCTGTGGTAAACCGTGCGTACGCTGTGGTAAACTGTTCATACGCTGTGGTAAACTGTACGTACGCTGTGGTAAACTGTACATACGCTGTGGTAAACTGTACATACGCTGTGGTAAACTGTTCATACGCTGTGGTAAACTGTACACACGCTGTGGTAAACTGTACATACGCTGTGGTAAACTGGTCATACGCCGTGGTAAACTGTACATACGCTGTGGTAAACTGTACATACGCTGTGGTAAACTGTACATACGCTGTGGTAAAATGTGCGTACGCTGTGGTAAACTGTACATACGCTGTGGTAAACTGTGCGTACGCTGTGGTAAACTGTACATACGCTGTGGTAAACTGTGCGTACGCTGTGGTAAACTGTACGTACGCTGTGGTAAACTGTGCGTACACTGTGGTAAACTGTACATACGCTGTGGTAAACTGTACGTACGCTGTGGTAAACTGTTCATACGCTGTGGTAAACTGTACGTACGCTGTGGTGTTGGACAATATGAAACCCTACAAGAACACAGTAACACAGTCGTTAGAATATTGATCTCTCAGCCGAGAAAACCGGCATTCAAATCCTGTGCTGACATATCGAATCTTGGGCTTAGTACCTTGTATAAGTATATGGCTATGGACACTGGCAGGTATTTGCATATTAATAGTGTTTGCGCATTAATTGATGCATGGCTGAATGCTTTCCAGATACTTCGAGAAAGTGTTTGACGGAACAGGTCTGCCAAGCCTGGATATTGCTCCATAGGCTATATTTATCAAACATTTCCTCTACTTTACATTTATATTTACATACATATTTTTGGCCCAAGTTGGTTGGGACCACCAACTTGGTCCAATGTCCCAAAAAAGTGTACAAATAGGATTTTGCAGGTCCAAAATTAAACGTTTGATTCAAGCAATTATTTTTTGTACATATAAAGATGCATATTTTTCCATAAATAGTTCAATGTAATATGAGTTATTTTTGTTATGACTGCAACTTGAAGTAAACCTTGATTTGCATCGCTTGTCAAAACAAAATTACTTCACTACATACAATTTGAGCATTTTAGATTACATGTAAACGGACAAATCTTTCTGGATCATCTAATATATATGCCATTTAATAAGAATCAAGTGGCATAAGATAGCATTTGACTTTTATTTCCCTTATGGATACTTTGGTGATTACTAATACTGTGTTGTTTCATGGAAAGGCCTATTTTTAATTACTGCAGCTCTTTCAGAAACGTGTTTGGAAGTATAACTGAAACGTAATCAGTAACACTGATCAGTTACCTTTGACTATGCTAACTGTCAAATGTGTCCGCAGATTGGAACTACGTAAAGTGTGATCTAGGGAATGAACATACTTTGATGACGCTGGACACACAATATAGCTATTGTTAGATAGAGCCATTATTCTTAATCAAAAATGTAAAATATTTAGGAAAACGTATTAAAACATAATGTGGCATACAACTGTACACATGTATGGAGTTTGTATTATTTGTACTATTTCACTTCCTTACATGATTCTTCATTTCATAATCATTTAGTATCTTGTTTAATTATCTGATCTACAACATGTTTGACGGATAATCAATGTACATCAATCTATTGTATCGATGCTGGTGTCTATAAAACATTGACCAATCATGATATTGTGATTTGCAATACAGTTTTTAAACGTTCATTTCTCACCTCTAACACGTGGATAGCAAACGTGTTGTCATCCAGTCGACAATGAGTGAACGACCTACGCTGCTAGTGTTAGTAGTGTACGGCTATGTTCGCATAAACATAAAGTAAACATTCTCATTAGAAACATTTATATAAACATATTTCATTTGGCTTATCATTATATAATAATATAACATAATAATGAGTCAACTTGTAAAGCGCCATAAATCTAGACAGAAGCCCATTGAGAGGCGCTAAAATAGATTAATACATCACTATTAAAACTAGCTAGTTAAATAAATGATAATAAAATAAATAAATTAAATAATTTGCTAAAACAGTGATGCATAATGCATTGCCAATAAGATTATGTGGTAAAAAGATATATCATTAATTAAAATGTGACATAATATGTGCATCATAAGACATAGATAAATTAGTTAAATGATAATAAATTATTTAAAAACACTATGTCATGTACGAGATCACAGACTAAACTAAACATGGAATGCTACACAGAAGAGGTGGGTTTTTAAAAGTAGCTTGATTGTGGCTAGCGCTGTGACTGTCTTTAATTCTAATGGAAGGGTGTTCCACTTCCTTGGGGCCGAAATTAAGTAGGAGCGATCGTCGTATCTGCTGTTGGATGGCGGCACACGCAGGTCGTTGTTGTTGGCAGAACGTAGCGCACGCGCTGGTCGGTACGCATCGAGCAAGTCGGTGATGTACGACGGTGTAATATCATGTTGGGCTTGGAACAAAACCAGCAGTACTTTGTACACGATACGCTGTTTCACCGGAAGCCAACGGAGCTTATTTAGCACAGGGTGATGTGCTCTCGCCTGTTGCAGCGGACTACCAATCGAGCTGCTGAGTTCTGCATTCTCTGCAGTTTAGAGATAAGAACGTCTGGGATGCCGAACAGCATAGCATTCCCGTAGTCGAGTCACGAAATCACCAGTGAATGTATTATTCCAGCCGCTGCTTTCTCCGAAAGACACGATCGCATGGAAGCAGTGTTACGCAGGTGATAGTATACGGCACGACATACGTGTTGCACATGGCGTACCATCGACATTTCAACGTCGAACACAACGCCGATGTTGTAGGCACACGGACTAGGAGTGATATCACAGTCGCCGATCTTTGTCATGGTGATGTTGAGTTTTTTCTGGTTGGTGCGTGATGCCAAGACGAGCGCGACTGTTTTGTCCTCAGTGACTTTCAGTAGATAGGTGTTCATCCACGCGCGGAATTCGTTGACGCAGTGTTCGATTGTATGCAACGATCACAGTCTGTAGTTTTCATCAGTGATGTCAAATTTGATGTACAGCTGCGTGTCGACTGCGTACATGTGATAGTTCACGTTGTGTTAGTTGATGATATCGCCGATTAAGAACGTGTAGATGGTGAAAAGCAATGGCCCCAATGCTGAGCCTTAGAGGACACCGTAAGCGATATTTGAATGGTCGGAAGCACCGCCTGGTATTATCACGGATTATATTAGGTATTGCTGTTCAACTATCATGAAATATGAAAATCACACTGAACAGTAATAAATACATAAACCACAAAGTAATTACAAAACATAAAATAATCATTATAATATAGCTAATTTACATGTTTAACATGATGTAATAATTTTAACAAGAAGGATAGTATATTTCAAGGGTACTTACAATATGTTGTAAAATATCAACAGTTTTAGATGAAGCTTGCATAATGTTTCCATAATATCAAATTGTAACAAAAATGCTGAATTAAAAATAAGTGTTTAGCCAACACACTTGATACTTTTTATTACAATAACAATAGAAGATTAATTTTAATACACTACTCCAACTAAACAATATTAACTGGACAGCAAGTACTTGCAAACCAGTCAGGGAATCTTTATTATAGTTAAAAAATATGGTATATGTTAGTAAACAAAGAATAACCAGTTTGTGTTTACAAATGCTATGTTCAGGAGACTAGTGCAGCTGTCCATTCTAAATATGTGGTCTACTTATATGCAGTTACTGTGCCATGTCCATCATTCGGTCTGAGTTTTACATTTTGATGTTTTACCCATCATTAATTAATTGACAAAATAATCAGCTCTGGCTTAGTAAGTCAACTTTGCCTTCAGTTGACAGTGATCATATAAATCATTGTGCACAATTTCCACGCCTACAGTCTATGATGATGATGCAATTAATGTCACGATATCTTTGAGTGTCAAAGTTGATTGTAACGATAACTGTATTTAGAATACATTGACGCATTTATAGTTTTGTTGAGCGCAGTGGCACAGTGGGTAGAGCATCGGACTCTCAATCGAGAGAACCCAGGTTCGAATCCTGTGCTGCCGTGTCGAACACCGGACAATTTCATCCACTCTACGTTGCTCCAGTTCATCAGTTGTACCTGGCTATAGACAGTGGTGAATATAGTGAGACATAAACACTACAGTGCCAGCCACATGAAAACAATGACAATGTATTGCGACAATAATCATAAAACTGATATTTCTATACACGAAACGCGGTGATAGAGTACGTGGGGAAATAAAGGGGAAAAGCCTACGATGCACTTTGAAAATGAATAACTAAAAGTGTTGGGTTATTTTGTTTCTTTTTAAAAGATTTAGATTCTAATGTCTATAATGAAAGTGAGGATGCCTAAATGATGTTTAGATATCTAACAATTTATGTGCATTTTGCAGTTTTGATTTGTGTGCTCTTTTGGGTCACTCAAGTTCAACTTTCGAAAATTAATTACTCACATCCTAAAAAACATGATCATTACAGGCAATGGTTTGCTCCCTTTGTTATTAATAAATGGATACGTCACCACATATCAATAGAAACTGATATAAATATATAGCAGCAATTAAACAACTACCGAATGGGTGGAGCTTAACATGTAAACATTTAGTGCGCATGACCAGAGCCTGTCAACCTCTTGTGTACAAGGACTCTACGCACTCATTAACAATGGCGCCACTGTACAGACTTTCTGTGAAGCTCACTAATTTTATGTAGCGAGTTATGGGAAGTTATGGGAAGTCGCCGTCTGCGACGTCGAGTTTTAGTTGAGTTTGTTTTGTAAGCTTTGATTGTTATAGGAATGTAAGAGGATTGTTTTTGTAATGTAGGGTGTGTATAAGTATGTAAGACATGTGAGAAGGCGTATCCTGTAGCCGTAGGTGGTGGTTTCCACGGTTAGGCCAGAAAGTAAAAGGTCCCCAAAGAATCTTACTAAGTCCCTAAGCTAACAGGATATGAGTGGACATCATCTGGTGAATTAGAGCATGGTCGAGGAAACTATGATTGGTTATGTCGCTGTACTGTATAAATGTGTTTAAAACGAAGCCTTAATTATATTTGAGCGATAATAAGGATATGTTCGGGTATTTCCTACATTAGTTACACAATTAAGTTACATATCAATTATTACAACACACATTAAAGCCCCTGAATCCGATATCCCATTGATCTTTCTCCGGTGTGGCACACCAGATTTAACAGTGAAAACTGAAGAGTATCACACTGTCGCAAATGCGTAATCATTATATACGATACGATTTTGTCCGATGTGGCCATTAAAGTGTTTAGTGTGCCAAGCGGCGATCATATACCAAGAAAAAAAGCACGTTAATTAATTTCTAAGGAATTGTACGTCGTTGGTGAACATAATCCGAGAATGGCGGTTTCGTTTGCGGCAATTTCCCGCAAATCGGCTCATTGTGTTAGAATGAGGATGCGAGCACTGTTACCCGCTACGCTGCGCCACTACCGTACCGGCACTAGCCTCAACCGGATATCCCACGTTTTGGCCGTTTTGTTCTTGTGCGTGAGTTCCAAATTTATTGAGTAAACGTGTTTCATTTATTACATTTTGTATTGTGATGGGAAAGTACGATCGATTAACTTTGCTGGTGCTTCGACAAGAACTTGGAAAGCGAGGGGCGAAACGATCAGGCCGCAAAAAGGAGTTGATTGAACGGTAAGTTGCACGCTGAACGATAATATGATAATTTGGAATAATTTATAGAGACATATCCAGACAACGACGTGTAAACACTGAATTTTGAATAATTTATTACAGATGAACTGTTGAGTAGCAACAGGTTCCGTTAATTGGGTATGCAGTGCCCACTAGTAATGAACAGATAGGTCAGTCAAGTGAATAGCCCGGGTCTGGTTACGTAAGGTTACGTAATTGCTATTGAATACCCCGAGGCTGAGTTGCCTGGCTGAATAGGTGTTGATAGCGCATTTAGGAGTACACACAAAGTGTGTCATTATCTTGGCTTAACATGGGTGTCATCTTTAGTAAGTAGGTGTGAACGTGTGTCGAGTGTGCACTCAAGCCAGAACTGAGATTAGCGGCATGCCCAATGTTTATTCTTGCAAACAAGTCTTGTAATAAGAGGCTTACTTGTGTTATTCGCTGTAACCTCGACTGCAATTTTGAGATAAATTAATATGCTTGTGAGCACTGGTTTGTCTTGTGTATAATAAATATATATGTATCGATGTACAGGAGTTATGCCACTAGGTACTACCAGTGTTAGTGTTTTCCTTGAGGACTGTATAGTGCTACTAGTTGTAGTATAATTTACACTGCATTTTTTTCAGATTGGAGGCATATGACCGGAATAGCAATTTTGGTTGTACCACCAGTGATCTCAACCGTGATGATGACTGGCACATGTCCGTACCCCTTACAACGAACTACAGAGATATTACAGGGAACACTATTCTCCCACCCATATCATCTCGCACAGTCGACCAGTTCCTCCATCCATTAGGAACCAGCCTCAACAGAAACGCAAGAGAACTTTATGATGACAGGTAGTTGAAACAATTTATTTAAAGCATGTAAAATCTGTAGACAATAACTGTAGTCATATACTGTTGATAAAGTACTATACTTTATTTGTACAAAGACATGCACACACACACATACACTTTGGTAACAAATATTATTATGAATGTTTATTGTTGCCATTTATTTTAGCAGGTAACCTTGTGTCTAGTAGTTTCAATACTGAAAAGTTTCTACATTTCAGCTGATGCATTATCTTCTAGGGGTATCTGTTTTACACATGTGAACAAGTGTACACTGAACATTTAAGTTAATAAATCATCTTTCAGGTTTATCCGTTTCATGCGGTTCTGCAAGACGGATGGGACTACATTCTTGAAGACACAGTGCGGTGCCAAGATGCGTCGCACTACCACGTACGACATAGACCTAAGCCTGGACGAGCATGGCAACATACTGCAGACACAGTGTGAATGTGCTGCTGGCATGGGCCCGTATGCACACTGCAAACACATTCGTGCTGCTTTCTTGCCATTGTTAGACAATGCATCGGGTAAAGCAATGACGCTTGAGCTGACATGTACAGAGACTGTGCAGTCTTTCCACATGCCACGCCGCCTGCACAACGGGTCACCTGTCAAGGCAGAACACTTAGACATGTCCATGAACAAAAGCAATATCATCTTTAACCCAATACCACTAGCACACCGAGTGGACAGCCAAACAACATACACACGAGTGACCAATGCCACTATAAATTTTGCAGCTTCATCAACTGTTAACCCAGCTCTAATGCACATCACCACTCCTGCAAACATGCATGCATTTGACAATGACCACGACTACTGCACACTTACACCATCCGAACACTATTTACAAGTTGACACACTCACAAATATTTCACAAGAACAGGCAACACAAATCGAACAAAACACAAGAGGGCAGGCGGTTGTAGGCTTGTGGCATGCAGAGCGCACAAAACGCATGACTGCCTCACGATTTGGCAGAATCTGTAAAATCACCAAGAGAACTGATGCAGACAAATTTGCCCGCAGTCTACAACAAGCAAAAAGCATATCGGCTGCACCACTTGAACATGGCAGGAAATATGAGAGTATTGCACTAAAAGGTTACATTGAGAAAACAGGCAATGATGTAACAACAAGTGGTCTGGTCATATGTTCAGAGCGACCTTATCTGGCCTGCTCTCCAGATGGCATTGTAGATGACACAACAGTCATAGAGATCAAATGCCCTTATGTCTCCAGGGACAAGCCTATCACACCAGTCACAGTGCCATACTTGGTACTTACAAAAAATGGCAAACTAGTGTTAAATAGAAATCATGATTATATGTATCAAGTGCAAGGAAACATGCACATTACCAAAAAAAAACAATGTCATCTGGTGATTTTCACCCTGGTAGACCTAGTCATTGTTGATGTTCTGTATGATGACACCTTTGTAAATGACATGTTAACCAGATTAGAAACATTCTTCCACGACCACTACCGGAAGGAGTATCTGAACAAGCATTTTTACTTGCAATGGTAAATCATGATGTCTGACAAAGGGTTCAATGTGCAGGTTTATTACACACTGCAGGTTGAAATGGTTTAAGTGGAATTAGAGTCAAAATTAATGTTCTTATTAATTTCATAGTAACTTTTTTTTGCTGCATAAAATATGGTGAAATGTATATAAATAATGTCATAAATGGGCATAAACCAGAAAATTATTTAAATTAAATTTAGGCAGTCAGGTAGCTATGTTTGAATAAAGATACTTGTAACCATGTTTGACCTTTGTTTTATGCAGTTTTAGAAACTATGCATGCTCGATGATTGCCCAACATGAAGCAGACAAAAATGATGCGTGAACCCAAGATTGTTTCAACTTCATTCAAGGGTGAAGTTAGGATTTTGTACGTTTTTGCCAGGCCAATGACACGTTCAACGTGCACACGTTTGCATGCTATTTTCCTGTCATTGATGATTGCTTTTGTTGAGAGCTGATTTTTTTTCCTGAGAAATGTTGGTATGTTTACTTGGATGTTGAATGGGGCAAAAATGTCCTGCACATTGAACCCTTTGTCGGACATGATAGAGTCACCAGGATCGCATTTCTGTGGCAAGTCTCCTCGCTCCACAAGAATGCGATCACTGGCAGACCCTCCATATGCAGGTGTGATGTAGGAGGTCAGTCCTCCTGGTGTGATGCCTATTAGTGCTTTTAGTGTATTTCTGTTTTTGTAACTAGAGTATGTGACTTGCTGTGCAGTGGGTTTTCCTGGCTTTTTTATGGGAACTACTACACCATCAACAATTACCCGGGTGCTTGCATACAAACGCTTGAAGTCACTTGGCATGTATGCATTTACCAGTTCTTTCGTTGGCCAAATGTCTAGTTCCTTCCAGGAACAAAACAAAGTTGATCCAGGTGACAAAAATGTTTCCAATGGTAAATTCTGAAACACTGAACCAGAATGCTAGTTCTTGGTTTGGTGTGTGGAGGCGCAGCTTGATTAATGTTAGAAGTAGCTGGTTCTCAACCGATATCTTCTGCGGCGTTCTCCAACGGTACTCCAGGTAATGAGCTGCCGGACCAAGGCTCTGGAGTACGTACTGGAAATGACGGTAGTCATCCAGACCAGTATAATACTGGAGCATCTTCGGATTGCTCATCAGTTCCTCGATGGACAGCTTGGAGAAGTGTGGTGTCTGACTCGCTTCATCCACTGGCACAGAACAGGGTGTGGCAGCTTCCTCGTCGACAGCGATGGGGTTGTCGTCAATCACTATCTCCTGCACATCCAGATTGGGATCGAATGTTGGTTCTTCTTCTTCTATGGACATGCGAAGTTTTGCTCGTGCTGTCCGTTTCTTCGCCGCACAGTCGGATGGCTCTTGTACACATTGAAATACTGATGGCACAGCATTTTTCTGTAGTGTGCGTGGGGTGCCTGAAAGCAGACCTCATGCTTTTGTATCAGATGATAAAAACCCGCCCACTCTCTCCCCCCTCTTTCTTTCTCACTCTCTCTCACTCTCTCTCTCTATATATAGATAATATTATATATATATGTACATAACTTAGAAGATATCCATCCATCTAGTCAGTTTTCCAAGAATAAATCTACACAAATAATCATAACCGATTCTTCAACTTCAGGGACTATCCATGCCCATCAGTATCATCAATGACTATCTACCACTGCCACTGGCATTGCTGTTGTATTGATAATAAACAATATCCATATATTAGACATTGTCATCATTATTTATATTCAAATAATAGTGTTATGTTTGTGTAGTATTATTTCAATCAGGTACATATAGGCCAGGGCAGATGATATCTGAGACTATAATTTTACTAGGTCTAAGCAACTATTCTAATAAATCATTGAAAAATGGGTAACGTCATGATTTGCCAAGCCCAGGCCAAGAGAGAGTGGTCCTTGGACTTTCTACGTCTTATAAATTTATTCGAAGTTGTCATTATAAATAATGTTACTACTGTCATTATTTTATTCTGTACATACAATAAAATAAATAATTACCGTGTAATGTATCGTTGTCTTGTATGTAATCGCTTGGTGAAAAGTGATTATAGCATACGACCATATATGGCTTCGGAGTCCAGCGCGACCCCTTCTTGTCAGCAGCACGTCGAATTGCATGCACCCACTTATTCCTAAGCTCTATGTCAGCTGGGAACTGATGGCCTCCCCGATGAGAACACTCGGGTACCGCACACCTTGTAGGCATTGTAAATTAGATTCTATTCATGTGCGACGATGCGAATAATTGTCCGAACATTTACAGCGCGAACATGCCGTGCCTCGTTTTCGCGTGACATGGTAGTGCCGGTATGGTAGTGTCGCCCCCGTGGTGACAAATGTGGCTGTACGCTGGAACGTTTCGTATTTCAACAGAGTCGTTTTTAGCCGCCTATTATTAATTATTTCATCAAAATTTCGTAAGTGAACAGACATAACTATGACAATTAATTCACTCATAACACCTTATACTAAAAATATTGCCATATATCACCGAAGTAATATAAGCAATGTTCGTGCGAAACTAACTATTTTTACAAGGCATATCAAATGAACTGACCAATAGGGTATCGGATTTAGGGGCTTTAAGTTACATTGATTGTTCAAAAGTACGACATGTTTTCTAACGTACCAATCTACTGTAGATCAGAAACCACATAATTATAATAGTTACTATTCGACATCGAACATTGGCAGTTAGTGTCGCCATCTATTGCTTTATCTAAACTATACTTAGTATTTCTGAAAGCCGGAAGATGGCGATACTATCGGCTGTGGCCATGGACGGCAATCCCACTTCGCCAGTCGTGAAAGGGGAAAAAGTGAATTTGTTGGTGTTGTGCACCAAAAAGTGTTAATACAAACTAACCATTTGCAACTATAATACAAATTTTCACGTCACTCGTTTATTAGAAAAACCTTGCTGAACACACACCTGCTCTATTTCATGGGCAACGCCGTTGTTGTCTACAAACCTACGTAATGTGGTCTTGCCTCGTTCTCGCGTATTTTACAGCACGTTTCTACAACTCCGACGGATGGCGCTGCTAGGCCATGCACCTGTATACACGTGCGCTGGTTGCCTGTTTACATAAGACGGCGTGTCATTAGGTTACGCTTCTTCAGATGAAAACTATATTAGTTTAGAGTTAGCTGGATATTTAACGAATACAAGTGCCAGTGATTACGTAAGATCTTGTATGTGTCAGTCTTTTCCCTGATATGGAGGTACTGTGAAGGCAGTCAATCCATGAATCGTCTATCTTGCGTGTCCCCAGTAAATTGCAACCATGGAATATGCGTTTGTAATATATTCCCATGTGTGTTTGTGTGCGTGCGTGCGTTCGTGCGTGCGTGTGTGATTACCTTACCTTACCTAACCTCTTCGGGCCTTGTGGCCCATAAGGCTGCTGAGCGATTCCCCTATCTCGCTCTGTCAACGTGTATGTGTCTGGCTTTGCTCCAAGTTGCCCAGCCCAGTTGTTTTCGTTCCTTTTTCACTGTGGTTCTCCACGTTGTTTTTAGTCGACCAACTGTTTTTGTTCCTTCCGGCGTCCATGTCAGTGCTGTCAGGTCCTTCTTTCTCAGCACATGCCCGATCCAATTCCAGCTTCTTCTCTGTATTTATGTGTTGATCTTCTCTTCTGCTGTTATATTCTCAATGTCTTTGTTCGAAATTACTACTAGCCATCTAATTTTTTTAATTCTTCTGAGACAGTTGAAAGGGAAAATGTCAAGTTTTTTTATATCGGTTTTGTTTACTTTCCATGTTTCACATCCATACAGTAACACTGATTTGACCAGAGTATTGTATAATCTGAGTTTAATTTTTAATGTGTACACATTTGAGCTCCATATCTGCTTGAGTTTCATGAATTATGTCCTCGCTTTTCGTATTCTGTAGTTAATATCGTTACCTCCTCCTCCTTGCTTGTGGACGTTTACGCCAAGGTTTCTCTACTTCATTCAGTTGTTGGTCATCAATCTGTATTCTGTTGTTGCATTTGTTGCTTATCCTCAGTACTTCAGTTTTCTTTTTTATCGATTTTTAGGCCGGTTTTTTATGCGAATGCATTCATCTTTGTTGCCTATGCTTGCATGTGTCTGTAACTTGATGACATACGGGCAATGTCATCTGCGAAGTCCATGTGATTATAAACCTATAATTATAGCCTGCATGTGTGTGAATTGTATTGTTGTAAATACAGTTGTAGCATCATTGCTAGGTCAAATAAAGCTAACTGCTGCAAACTTGTCGCGTATTTATTCATGAGCGTGCATTTCACAAAAGATGTATAGACGATGTTCCATTTCAGTTCACTCTTTAGTAAGACAGTGTTTCGTGGCAGTATACACTAATGTTGAACTCTGTTCGATTCTCAGCCACAATGGAATATCCACCAGGTGTGTTCTTTATAAATATAATAAGGTAATAATATAATAATCTCAGTAAAAAGCATGTGTTCGTAGATGATTCCTTGCGCGCCAGGGGGCGCTGCTGATCACATCAGTTTCGGTATATATACCCCCTGGAAGATCGCCTTGCGAAACTCGGAATATAAGCTAAGCCAATAACATCGCTTGCCGACAAATTCCGGTGATCTCATTTCAGCCACATGAGCTTGCTAATGTTATATGGAATGTTGGGGAAGTAGAAGGAATTATTTGAATACACAATACCACTCAGCCCCTCATGAGAATGTTGTGATTCCATTAAGTCGCTGGCTTCGTCTTAGAATTGAGGTGCGGGTGGGGCGGGTGTCTGCACTGGCCTCAAGGGTGGTACAGTTGCGGCGAAGCTAATTACTACTTTGAATCAGATGACTTCCATACATTGCGTAGGATATCTGCCAGGGGTAGTGTGCGTTGTCATCAACCTGGCTTACGAGGATGATAGAGGACACACTTTCAAATTGTATTTGTCGTTGAGCTACTACTCAATTCTTTAAACAAATGTTGCACATCCATTCACTCTTTGTAAAGAGAATGACGGTATGTTGTTGAGTAACTGCGTCCTAGATGCGGAAAACGTAGTGATTAACTACCCATTCACATTGAACGCAACAGTGTTTACAAACTCAATAAATTCAGACGTACACACACTCACACGCACACCAAGGTAGGACGATAGGAAGGGAGTTGGGGAGGGAGGGAGGGAGGGAGGGAGAGAGGGAGAGAGGGAGAGAGGAAGAGAGGGAGAGAGGGAGAGAGGGAGAGAGGGAGAGAGGGAGAGAGGGAGAGAGGGAGAGAGGGGGAGAGGGGGAGAGAGGGAGAGGGGGAGAGGGGAGAGAGGGGGAGAGAGGGAGAGAGGGAGAGAGGGAGAGAGGGAGAGAGGGAGAGAGGGAGAGAGGCGGAGAGGGAGAGAGGGTGAGAGGGAGAGGGAGAGAGGGATAGAGGGAGAGAGGGAGAGAGGGAGTGAGGGAGAGAGGGAGAGAGGGAGAGAGGGAGAGAGGGAGAGAGGGAGAGAGGGAGAGGGGAAGAGGGGAGAGAGGGGGAGAGAGGGAGAGAGGGAGAGAGGGGGAGAGGGAGAGAGGGTGAGAGGGAGAGGGAGAGAGGGATAGAGGGAGAGAGGGAGAGAGGGAGAGAGGGAGAGAGGGAGTGAGGGAGAGAGGGAGAGAGGGAGAGAGGGAGAGAGGGAGAGAGGGAGAGAGGGGGAGAGAGGGAGAGGGGGAGAGGGGAGAGAGGGGGAGAGAGAGAGAGAGGGAGAGAGGGGGAGAGGGAGAGGGAGAGAGGGATAGAGGGAGAGAGGGAGAGAGGGAGTGAGGGAGAGAGGGAGAGAGGGAGAGAGGGAGAGAGGGGACAGGGAGAGAGGAGAGAGAAGAGAGAGGAAGAGAGGGAGAGAGGGAGAGAGGGAGAGAGGGAGAGAGGGAGAGAGGGAGAGAGGGAGAGAGGGAGAGAGGGAGAGAGAGTTATAATAAAAGAAATAATGCATTCAATAAACACAGCTATTCATTATCAAGTGGGCTTAATGCAAGATGTCTATGTAAACCACTTAATGTTGTTGTGTGTGCGGACGTTAAAACGCCTTCTGCAAAGACTTGGCTTAAGGCGGAGACAAGTAATGGATTACTCTAGGGTTGCAACAGCAAAGCAGGTACTTTCAAGTTTAAATAAGCACCAGTTTGTATGTTGCACAATCTCACGGCTACTGAAAATAATAAAAAATGATATTGATGTAACACAAGAAGTAAAAACAAAGTTCGTAAACGAAGTAGTTATATGCAACTGATCGTTCGACAGTTAGCGTAAATCGTAACAATCGAAAACAGTCGATCAAGGCCCTTCATTTTGGACTACATTTCTGCAGAACTGCCCAGCCCAGTGCTCGAATTATGTGTGTATGTTTGTTTGTGTGTTTGTACGTATGTGCGTGCGTGTGAACGTGTGCGTGTATGTGTTTATTCCTCAACATTTCTGATAGCAAACGTAATTCATACTGTCAGAATTTTTTCTTCTTCAAAATTGTGCTCTTTAAAACAGTTGTGGTCGTACGTCTGTGTTTAGGACGGTATGTTTAATTAAAGATGCATTCTGGGATCGTCCATCTTTTAGATATAAACTTACCCATACACTATATATCACTTTCTTCAACACCCTGAACGTTGTTGACATAATATGCAATTTTTAAAATAAAACGGCCCAAAAGAAGAAATATATCCGGTAACGAGCATAGTTTGTTTTCAAATAGTATAAGTCAAAGTGACATACATGGTATCAAGTGTGATTAAATAAGTAAACATTGTTCGCGTTTTATACACACAATCTAACAATCTAAGAAACTGCTTAAATGATAATTCAACTTAGAATGCAACTTTAATCACGAAATTGTAAATTAGTCTACGAGGAACAATTGTGAAACATGGATTTAATCTGTTCTTAGTCTTTACTGTCCGCCAATAGACGGCGAAAACATGAAAATAAAATGTTTGTTTATGTTTCTTATGTACAAAGGTTTTATTATAGAAAATATGACCTGATAATGTATAGTTAACCATGAATGTATAATTATTTATCTCGATACATAAATATTTAACCTGTGTTTAGTCTTGTGTTGGCCTTCATAATCTGTCGTAGACGAATATACCAATGCAAGTTGTTGTCTTGTTTAATATGCGATGATATCGATGTGTTTTATGTGCACTGAAGCCTCGGTTGCGTTGCGTCTCAATGACTACGCCATCGGCCTTCTACCGCTACAAACTGTTGCTGAGGGCAGAGTCTTCTGGCGGGCTTGTCTTACTGGTGGTTCAGCTAACTACATCGACGCATGATGTCATGCCAGAAATCCAAGTCAACCCACATGACTGCAGCTATGACAGCCTTTGTGTCTCGAGACAGAAGATGACCTCTCCTACTACTACTACTACTACTACTACTACTACTACTACTACTAACTACTATGAAGCTTCCGTTGCGAAACTAAAATAAATTGATAAAGGTTTCTGGAGGGCCTTCGTCTAACTGAGAGAATTAAGTGATGATAAGTTACTCAGATGGCGCCACCGTAAACGAGTGTATGGGTATAAGCTATTTATTATTAGTGTATTATATGTTTTCCTATCAATTATTAAATTGAATAATAGGAAGTGAAGTATGCGTTTATACCCAACCCTATCACGCGTATGTAAACATAGGTCATTTGCTTCACACGTGACTCATATAGTATTGAATGTCACCATCGACGTATATTGACGAATCGTACGGCACAATCAACGTGGTTACCGGTCGTCTGTGGTGACTTTGACGTTGCACGTTTTAGCAATATCAACAAGACCAACGTTTGTACAGCGAATACTTTAAATTAAGGAATATATACATTGTACAAGAGCAAATGTAAAGATTATTTATACCAAATGGACTGCCATCCACATTATTAATCGGAATGTATGTTGTTGCTGTTGGGGCAATGTAGTGAATACATTATGGAACCAGTCCATGTAATGCACAGCTAACAAGAGAGCTATGTTTTTGGCTTGTCCCAAAATGAACTCACACAACATTGTTATCACAGCACAATTTATTATATAACAAACAATACACAGACTGACACAACGAGAGTGTATTAGGTTCGCAAGCATTTAAACAACCGACGGATTTAAGAAAGTGGTCGTTATGACCATTCCAAGAATCTGACTAACACTAAAATTAAATACATCAATGACCAATTTACAAAAAATGTGAGGCGAAGTACGTATATAAACGACACAATCGTTCATTCGCATTGCAATCAAATTGATTCACGAGAATCGACCGTTGTTTAGTCGACCCTCGATAGACTAAGAACACTGCGACATTGCACTGGGCAAAAACCAACACAAATGTTACATATAGTATGATGCAAACACACACTATTTGAGTATATCGAAGTGAAGTTCGCAATACAATGTAATCTCATTAATCCGGATGTCTCGTTAATGATCAATTGATAAATGGATAAGAAAATGTTTAAGAGACGATGCATCTCGAGGATACAGTACTAGTTCGATAATATAGCCCAAGCGGAATTTCTGAAAAGAACACAGTTCAGAAACTAAGGCTTTACTTTGAGCAATTGCGCCAGTTTTCTGGAATGCGTGTTGTGCATAATCACATTGAATAAATGTCCCAGAATGCCTTGCCTGCTGCACTTTTTAGAACCATCGTCCAAACAGTCTCAGGAACAGGTAGTCTTCAAACCTGCAGCAACAAATAAGAATAAATGAATAATTTATTTGCACATCAAAATCATGAAAATACAGATATATAAATATGTAACGAGAAAACATTATAACAAAATATTAATTTAAATAGTAGTAATAATCATGATAATTTACTATTACATAAAAAGATGGAAAAACACAAATCCTTCATCGCATCAATATTCATATACAATATAAACATAAATTGAGTTTATAAATGGGACTAAACATATAATCTTACATGGAAATCCATCAATAGTTTGTCATGTATGTTAAAAATCATAAAAATATATTAAAATTAAATATATCAATGTATTGACTGAAGTAAAATCACAATGTTTACACAACACAATGTTTTTCGTCTAGCAGGAATGCATAAATCCATTACGCTATTGTATGTTTACGCCATTGTTTACGCAATGTGTTGCAAGACTCTTTAATAGTAAGTATTAACAATCGTACATAACTGCTTTGCAATGTGAAAAAACGGAATAATGATATTTGGGGCAGTAGGTTGACAATCCGTATAACTTTCAAGTTCTTTTTATGTATGTACGTGAATACATATATGCGTGCGAATGTGTGTGCACGCGTGCGTGTGTATGTGTGCGTGTGCATGGGCACTCGCGCGGGTGTTTGTGTGTCTGAGTGTATGTGTGTGTATGTGTGTGTGTGAGTGTGTGTGTGTGTGTGTGTGTGTGTGTGTGTGTGTGTGTGTGTGTGTGTGTGTGTGTGTGTGTGTGTGTGTGTGTGTGTGTGTGTGTGTGTGTGTGTGTGTGTGTGTGTGTGTGTGTGTGTGTGTGTGTTTCGTTGCTGTTGTGGTGGTGGTGGTGCGTGTACGCGTTTTGCTTACACGCATGCATGTATGTACGTATGTATCGTGTACACGATATACCATGAATTGGTTCTTACGTTAGATCACCCAGCCCTCTCTCGAAGCTCGAGGTGTTATTTCTCTTAGACAGTGGCGGGAAAGTCAGCGCGTAGTCACTGCACTCCGCCGGACAACGACTGGTTTCGCTGAAACATACACAGCTGTCTTGATGACTCTAACAGAGCTACTGGAACAGAGCTGGGACATTCGGGTATATAATATGGAGGAACCGTACGATCAACGGCCTCACGCTAGTGGAACCTGCAACTTCATGTCAGTCGATTGAAAGACATCTGTTTAAACATTTAGGAAACTTACTGGATAAATTATCTTACAAATGTCACAAGAAATTACATTACCGCTATAAGTAATGTAGTGGTGATTTTTAATCATCGTGTTTCCCAAACGATATTTCTTTTAGTACGGGAACCGTGGGGACACCATGACAGTAGAGGGATCCTTTCACCATTGGCCCATACACAATTGCGTGTAGCTGACTTTATAAGTGTACGCCTGTCCGTGGCAAAACAGTTTCCCTGTTTATAAACTAGTTTTATTTAGGGTTGAAATGTATCTCTAGTCGTACCGTGTCCAAATCAGTTGTATTATTCGTAGTCATGAACACAAGGTAAGTACAACAATGATTGACAGGTTCCATCCAGAAGTGGGCGCTATCCGTCAATTGAAACAATGGCACGGGCCCGAGAAACGTAGCTCTATTATATATTTGGTAGCTCTGACTGTAGTTGTAATCGTGACAACCGTGATAGATGCCTATTGTAACAATAAACACCACCTTCGTTTCGTCACACAGCAATAGTGACACTCGTAACAGGGATCAATATAACAATACCGTTGACGTACGGTCGTTTCCGGTTTTCTTACTTCTTACAGGAGTAAGCAATGAATAATAATAATACTAATAATTATTACAAAGTTTATTTAGACACCATCAAATCCGGGACTAATGACCCGTTCACGGGTGTTTACAAATCGGCAATCATCTAAGAAGCATAAAAAACGCATTTAGGAGAAATAAATATAGTTATGAAGCAAAATCCTAGTGTATATATATATATATATTATATATGTATATACATATATATATATATATATATGTATATATATATATACATATATATATATATATATATTATATATATGTATATATATTATATATATATATAGATAGTTAAATAGATAAACATATGTATAGTAAAATTACTGGTAATTGCCACAAGATGGTTGCTTACTAAACAGTGCCTGGTATGAAATGGTACACACCTTAAATATTATACGATGTCGTACAGGAAGCCAATGCAAAGACTTCAAAAGTGGTACAGAGCGAGAAAAACGAGGACATCTTGTAACTACCCTCGCCAGACAATCTTGGACACGTTGAAATTTTGTAATATCCTTGTTAGCGATATTATAAAGGAGGTATTTACAACAGTCAAGGCTGCTGCTAACAAGTGCTGTTGCAATAGCTTTAGCAAAATAAAATTACATATACCGGCGAATTCGGCGAATATCACGAATATAATAAAAACAGCAGCGTCACGTTTGAGATATGTGTTGTCGGAAATTGAAATTACTATCAAGCACCACTCCTTGATTCCACACCGAGGTTGCTGGCGTGATATGCTGATTCAAAATATGCATAGGGAAGAAACCATCAAGTTTACTTCGCTGCATTGGAGTACCAATAATGATCAATTCAGTTTTATTTGCAATTAATTTTAATTTGCAGTCATTCGTCCAGTGGAAGGTATATTGAAGGCAATCACCATAGTTGGTTAAGGGAGCGATTTGTATCGGGGGTAGCCAATGAAATGTAGATCTGAGAATCATCTGCATGAAGATGATGATCCAAATTATGTCTTTGTATAACAGAGCTTAGTGGCATGGTGTAAAGAGTAAAAAGCAAAGGCCCAAGAATAGAACCCTGGAGAATACCAAATAAAGTTGGCAGTGCAGTCGGAAAGCAGTTCGCAATTTTTATGGTTTGGTATCTATCAGTTTGGTATGAAGAAAACCAGCTTAGAGCTGTGCCGTATCACTTTAGTAAGCGTTCAATGAGAATGTTGTGATAAATCGTGTCAACAGCGGCAGATAGATCTATTAAGGTAAGTGCAATCACTTTACCATTATTATTGTTCAATATTCTGTCATTGTGCACCTTTAAGAGGGCAGTCTCTGTTCAATGAAACTGTATATATGCTGATTGTGACACATTAGTTAAGACATCTGTCCTAATGTGAGGCCGTTGACGACTTGCTACAAACCTTTATGGTATTTTAGGAATTAAAGCTGAAGTTAGAAATAGGAATATAATTGTTTAGGTCTTGTTTAGGCAGATATGACTTCTTAAGAATGTGAGTGACATGGGCGTATTTGAAATCATCATGAAAACAGCAAAAGCAAATTGATACTTTTATAATATTTGTATAAGGTCCATTTAATGTATCGATACATGCTTTTAGCAGTATTACTGGAGATGGATCGAGTTCACAAGACTTATTTGGGTAGGACATAATTATTTTTCTAACTTCATCAACTCTTGATGGTTCAAGTGATACAAGTTGAGAATTTACTTGTGGAAAGTCCACATTAACATTACTTAAATTATAACCTGGAAAAGCAGAACGAATAATACTGATTTCATTTCTAAAGAGACTAGAGAACAAGTCACGTAGATATTTAATTGATACATGATCAAGTAGCGATGGAGTAGGCCGTTTATGTAGAATGTTATTGATGCAGTTCCATAACTGTCGCGGATTAACTTATTTATTACAATATTTGTGTTATAATCCGATTTAGCTTTGTCTGTTACAGAGGTGACGTTGCTTAGAATAGTGTGACCTGTTTATAGGTGAGCGTTATTTGCGCCATACACGCCCTAAATAACGACGACGCCTTTTAGATAGTATACTTTCGGAAATCATCAATGGAGCCGGTGGCCTTTCTGACACACATTTGGATTTCATAGGTGGATATACTCTCTGAAATGTGTTGTACAAGATCACTCTAACGGTGTTCGTGTTACTATTAAAATGTTTCTGAAATGTGACGCACTAGAGGTTTTCCTGGTAGTTGTTTGTTTGAGACAACGTTTTGATATATACGCGGGGCGCAATATTGCCGTAGTTAGAACATACGCGTTACAGGCCAGAGTTCAACACCCAAACATACATACATGCATACATACATACATACATACATGCATACATACATACATACACACATGGATACATACATATATACATACATACGTATATACGTAAGTGCATACGGACATGCGTACGTATGAGTGACCGAAACAGTCTTGTTAAAACAATTATGGGGTATTAAATTGAATAAAAAACAATACCTGCAAAGTAGATTGCACAATTCTTTCTTGTTGGGCTGACGCTCGCGAGATGTTTCTTTGAATATGGATATCCAAGGCGTTGACGAAGTCTTCACGGCATCCGTGCCAGCTGTCGTCGCCAGAAGACATACGGCGAGACCGCAGAATACGACTTGGTAATGTAAGCTGTTCATCTTTCTGTACTTCTCTGCAAACTGAAGAACATAGTCTAAAATATTTACTGAAATGACACATTCGCTGCCGAAGTTGAAATAAAAATCCAGCCTTTGAAAATAAGGTACTATCGGAACATCGCAAATCAAATATGTAGATCAAATGTCCTACCAAGAAGGCATTCGCATTGTCACACGATAAATCTACCGGCACACAGCTGTTATTACTATTGTGAAAAGACGCATATTTCCCCACCGAGTCAATCGTCCAAGGTACCGTGAATGGAGGACGAAGAGGAGGAAAAAACAAATGTATGCGAAACAATATCAAACAATGGACAGAACTGAAACATTGTGAAGGAAGCGTCCTCTACTGATGTCCCATCGATAGCCTTAGTTAAAAGTCAGATCAAGATAAAAATGGTTATAAAGATTTTGATAGACATACTTTCTTCAAACTGAAGGTAGGCAGTAGAACCAGTGGGCACATTGCAGCAGTAATTCAACAAAAGTGCATGTCGGCTATGAGAAGGTACTCGATGTCGCTGACGACAAAGAAATACTAGGGAATCACATGTAGTAAATAAGTGAATGCTAGTAGTGCAGTGTGAATATGTTTTAAAATAAACTGTACGTACTTTATACCGGTAAGGGAGAACTAAGCATTAATAAACGATTTTTAGTTCCTCAATAAGTCAAGAACGTCCGTGTTCACTTGCTATCTCCGGTTTATTTCTATGGCTCATATTAAAATTTGACAAAACATCATGCTTGAGACAAAAAGACACGTGTTCACGGCCGTCGCGCATTGATCAATATACGTGCAAATGACATTATCATTATGTTCGGTTAGAGCTTAGAAAGACACATTCAGTAAAAACTCAATTTAATAACAGTGACACGGAGAGTAACGTGCGTGTGTGTGCGTGCGTGCGTGCGTCTGTACTAACGTGCATGCGTAGGTTTCCTGTGCGTCTGTGTGTAGCATCTACATAATAATAATATATATAATTATGTGTTTAAAACTTTAGTTGACTAATAACCCGTGACAAATGTGATGTCAGGAAACAGGACGGAACAGCGATTGACCGACAGGCATAGCAAACGTTTGTCTTGATCTAAAGATGTCACGAATCGTAATTATAATCTGACTTCGTTACTGCTATATGATATGTAATAACATTGGCGCAGAATGAAACACATGGACAAATAATCTCACATTTATTGTCTGAGCTAGGTCATAACAATCTCGTTTACACAATCTGGTTTCTTGCTGATGGATAACACGACGTCAAGACAAAGTGCACCCTCCTCCCCATAGGTTCAGTCCGCTTGCTAAAGTCACAACTAACCTATCCATCACGTGACCTGCTGCCTCGCAACAAGATCCGCCTGACCATTTAAAATGGATTCGGAACAAACGGAGCGTTCGATCATTCCGTCGTATATTTTGTGGACATTCCGACCTCAATTGTTTTTCTTTATATAAATAACGTAAGTAATAGTTGTTCAAAAGAAAATTCCAATTTTTTTTTTGCTAGACAACACGTCATGTGATGGATATGTCAACTGACGGATCCATTACGTCGCTCTTTGCCTACGTCACAATCATAATTATACGCGTGACCGTCGTCACGTTTTGCTTACGAATAATGTACAACACATTACTAGACCGACATGACATTTACTCAATCTGTCCCGAGTACTGTTCTCACTAAAACAAAGCCCTATGTTTTGACGCAAATAAACACTTCTTGTTCTTCGAAATCAGCAAAACATATTTTCGGCATCCAATTTGTGAAGCTTGAAGGCTTTGTTGCTAGGTAATAAGGCACGTGATGGAGAGGTCAATTGGCGCGGCAAGACATTGTTGGAGTAACGTTGGGCAGCTAGAAGCGGAATAGTGGACGGTGTATCTCGGAGACAACATGAAAACTAATTATCCAGCGGTAAACGTGCCTGTAGCACGTTGCATGCCTTACTTTGTTTCACGAGTAGTACACAATCGGGGTTCATGCAGTACAATTGTTACGATGTGACAGTCAATGGCTCAAAATAGATCGGCAATATAGGGGAACGGCGTGCAAAACGGGCCCTTTAAGCGAGATTTGTCATAAAGTTGAAAATTTTTACTCTAATGCATTTTTCTCAACGGGATCATTTTCTCCACTTATCTGGCCACGTCAGCGCGAAACTGATTTTTGACTCGCTAAAAAGGTGCGTCCAAAACGGGCCCCCTGTACATCCACTTATATTATTTGGTCATCATCACACATTTTGGAAACTCATTGTGCATACTCGGACCCTGGGCAGTTGTGGTGTGCTCACGCCGCATATTATTCACATTTTACCCTTTTTTCCCCGTCTTTACTGTCCGAAAACAGTTGGTGCAGTATTGTTTCCACATACACCCAGTTGTCTCGCTTGTTTTCGAAGCTTCGATATATCGCATAGCGAACGATCTCTTCCTAACCCGTACAGTGCCATTCGTGCTGCGTTAAGTAAAAGCATACTTAACCTCGTGAAAGAATGACAGGTATGTAACATTTGCAACTTGTTTTGCCTTTTGGTATGTAATAGGCTTACAGTATTCCACCGTTTGCATACAACATTATAATTTGCTATATCATATACTACATGGTGCACTTTTTGGAAAGATTAGTCATTTTAATATCAGAATGGTATATACGTTCAATTAAACTTATTTGTTGTGACAATATTAAATGTAATATTTAATTAAATGTAATCTTTATTTATATTACAGCTGTCCGATCCCGTCTATTATGCATTTTTTCCGCCTGTACTTCAAAACCTTTGAATATATTCTTCGCATCGTGGAGCCTCATATGAGGAAAAGGAATACCCTTCACATGATTTCAGGGCAGCTCCTTATTGGCAAATGAAACTGCTCCGTCTCGTCTCGTCTCGTCTCGACCGCGTCTCGTCGTGAACCCATGCACACAAAGTCTTGAGACAAGACGCGGTCGAGACGAGATCAAGACTCCTCGAGACGCTCCCGAAATATAAAACATGCTTGATCCTCGAGATGCGCTCAAGACTCACCCGAGACGTGCTCAAGACGCCTCAAGACGGTCCCTAGGCGTGTCGAGGACCCATCACACAAAGGAGACGCGGCCGAGACGCGGTCAAGACGCGTGTGTCTCGACCGCGCCTCGAGCGAGTCTCCATGGTGTGTGGGATACTTTATGGTATCTACTGCGTTGAATGATTTTTGTCAGACTATGTTCTCAAATTGAAATTGACGTTTGTACGGACTGAACTTTGTCTGAGCGTGGTCTTTGCTCTGTTACTTGAATTTCGCTTTGTTGACCGATCTCCTTTCATATAGGTGATACTCTCGTTATGGGGTTTATTATCATGGTTGGTAAGAAATGCAACTAGACAACATACTTGTACATTACACTACTTAATAATATAATAATACAATATATGTCCATACAGCTCATATTGACGTTATATAAAACATGTATTAGTAACATTATTGTTTTGCTTAAGAACTTTATTATTATTATTGTATAGGTTGGTAATATGTAATACCCTATATATGTAATATAATATAATATCATAATACGTTACAAATGTAAGTGTGTATATTGTATCAACAGCATATCGACAATAGCGGACTCCTATTGGCATAGCGCACTGCTCACGGGGTCGTTTTAGGCGCATTTCACCGGCTCGCGTTGATCATCAATTTGAATACAAGCCCTGTACGTTTTAAAAATGTAATAGACACATATCAGAGCACACACATTTGGCTAATATATTCCACAGTTTCTGTTGTTTCCGACGAGCAAAAATGGAAATAGGATATTTGTAAAATAATGCTAGCATTTTAAGAAAAGTATGAAGAACAATATTTTTGAGCTCACCTAATTGAATGTGCATTTCGCGCTTCCGACTAATGTTCGCTAAGGCCCATTTGTGAGTTACTTAGCAATGCCACCACAAATTTAGCATTATATAATACAATAACGCCAAAAGGCTGGGGACCCGTTTTGCACGCAGTTCCCCTACAAGAATATCTTTCTATATATAGACAATAGCGGATGTTTGCTTGAACATCGTTTGCGTTGAAACCGTAGTGTGGTTGAAATGTTGCCGCAGTTGTAAAGTTGGTGATGAACAGATCTATATGCTTTGAACCGAGTTGAACAGGATACCGCACACAGAACGTTTGTTTGTTCATGTTATTTGTGGCATCCGTTGCTGGTTTGCCGTTGTGTCGACACGTCAGGTCTAATTGATTTGATTATGTTAACCAAGCGTTGCACTACTTCTTTTGGAAAACAATCGATACGCGTGTATGCTGTTTAAATCTAGACAAAATGCAAGTCAATTATGAGTGTGTATTTCTGAATGCGCGATAGTGTGCTTATCCGCCAGAAGGCCTTTGCCACTATTAATTAGACGGCTTTTTAAGTTGCCATTTTATACTTAGAAAAGCGCCTTCTTGGAAGAAATAAATGCTTATTGTAGTACAAATCTTCATCCGCATTTATAATAATTATGTGTTTCGGTTAACCAGACGGAGTTGATGGCATTTTCATTGTAGACGTATCTGCATTGGTTTGCAAATAGCCAAGTAGAAAATGTATTTAGTAAACTAACTGATACAATATTACGTACAAATATTTGAATCATGAATAATCGAGCTGGCACCGACTCTTTAACAACTAAATATTTTCTTTCAAACACGGTTTTAGTAAGAAGTTATATTGTAATATTTTCTTGCTACACGTTTACTGATTGACAAAAATAACAACATTTATAAATGTACAAAGGTGTTCACTTCACTGGTAATAAAAATGCTATTTGTGTGACACATTCTTACTAAGTATAGGAAAATAAGTTTGCATACATACGTTGTATATTATATTAGTTATGGCAATGAAAAACAGCATGTGTATAGGTTAGGTTATCCTCTTGATTCCCTGTCTGCCAGGGGTGAGGTTGTCTTTGATTCTGATCCACAATTTACATTATCTTGTTTCTGTTCCCTCGCTAACCTTGCATTGCTCTCTCCACCAACCGTCACCATATACGTGTAAAAACAAAGCTTCTACGTTCGAGCGGAAATATTTTATGCCTCACCTATACGTTCGTGGTAGCAGATGGAGATCGCGTCTGAACGCCTTGTTGAGGTTTCACTTGTCTGGGCACGTTGCCTTGCCGATTCAGCGAGACCCTTAGTCCTTTATACAGAGCGCTGCAGAAAGGGAGCGGCCGACTAACGTGGAAGCGATAGAATACAACACCGGGTGGACGTGCGCATCACAGGTAGAGCTGATGTTAATTGCGCACATACAACATTTATTATTGGAACAACTACGCACGTATGGCGACCAGAGCGTTATTTGGTGCAACTGAAAAATTGCGGCTATTAAAGGTGTCATCTCAATACAATGTATCCTTGCACGCCTTGTTTCATATTTGTTTTGCCAAAAGTCGAACCTTTATTACCATCATGTATATAATGCGCTAGTATTTACAACGGATTACCAAAAAGCTGGATTATGGGAGAAAAATAAACGACACTTTACTGCAATGTAAGTTCATTCATCTTCATCGTCCACATGTGTGTTCATAATAAAAATACTGCATAAAATACTTACAAATGATAATGACACTGTAACGTTAATATATAACGTATGCATCGTTATTAATATTGTCGACGTAGCAATATTCAAAATATGATATTTAAGTCGTTCAAGAAAGGGACTCTCATGTGAAAACCTGCCCCATGCATGGATTGTTTGTCAAACACTGTGGATTGGTTGTCACACAATGTGCCCACACTTGATTATGGAAAATTAAGTGTAAAAATAAATGTGTTCAAGAAAACTAATTACACAATGAAAGACGCGTTCTGAAAGTGGCTAAAAACTGTAATATCAAAAGTGTCACGCTAAGCGTAATTAATGTTTTAACTATATACTACATAAAGCTTATTTGTTGGAGTTATGGTCCAATGTACCATTACAGACCTTGCTATGTATATGATAGATACCCAAATTATGAAATTGAACGAACATGTTTTCGACATTTTACAACTAGTTCTCATACGTGAACGATGTGACAACCAATCCTAAATGTTTTGTGACAAACTGTCTCCGCCATCAAGATATGATACAACATTCTTGAAGTGACACGTGTTGTACCAATTTGATAGTTCCCATTCGGGCCTATTCGATATGTCGATATCTCCAAACACAACTAAAAGCTACTCGTTGCTATGTCATAAACATTAGATAATCAGGATCAACACATCTTGACAAATTTAGTCGCGGAACTAAATTTATAAATGGGGATTCATGTCTACAAAAACGGTCACTGCAGTGACAATCCCGATGCTCCCGCTATCTATGGGAAAGAGTAGAGGTATTGTGACAACCGACCCGTGTGACATCCAATCCCGGCCCCCCTATTTCGTGTTAAGAGTGAAAATGTGTAATGCGAAAATCAAGGTAACATTAATTTTACAGTTGAATATTTGTCATGAAAGCGATAATAACTGCAGTCGTCGTTTGTGTTGTTTTCCCCCCAAAATAATAATATTGGTAGCACTCAAGTAGCGTTAGAAACTTCCTTTTTCGGGTAGTCATATCAACAAACGGCGTTTTCACAACCGATAACGGTAATATGTCACCATGGATGGCGGTTGCCGTAATAAGCACCCCCCAAAATTGTTAAAGCAAGTCTAATTTTCCGGCGGACGCCACACTAAAATAGCTGAAGAAGTGTTCTCAATATGCTAGGACTACGTATTACATCATATTAGCTAACCTAGAGCAAACATAAGACATTACAGTTTGACAACAATTCTATTGTTCTGCTTGATTTCTTGAATTTGGCAACGAGAACGTTGCCCATATCTTGAGCACGCTCAATATATGTAAGAAGAGAAGTGGCTCTACCGACGCAGGATACAGTTAACTGTCTATGAGGGGTGTGACACCGACATTGCGTATAAGCATGTGATACCAGCAACTTTGGGGAGAAGTATTTGCTCTTAAGTACATTTCTTTCAGTACTTGTCCCGGCTTTTTTAAAATGACAAGTACTTTTAACTATTCAGTTGTACTTGCAAACATATCAAGTACATTTCAGATATAATTCATAGATAATTGGGTATATTGAATACCGAATTATATGTCATTACTGATTTGCATGTGTGGTGCACAGCGATATACATACATCCATATATATATATAGTGTATATATTTGGCCTACTTGTAATTATGTACACTTAAACTGGTGGCCTTGTCCCTCGTATTGTTGTTTCGAGGTAGAGTTACTTGACATGAGCTACTTGTGCTCGGAACAGTACTAGATGAAATGTGCTGGATCGCCAACCGAGGATGCCAAGTTCATCGAGTGTTTCTTAGGTTTGCATTTACCAATGTCAATCAGTGTAACATATTAAAATAGAGTCGTACAATGCGTCGTACGTTGCGTTCATATTGAGCTGCACTTCTGACACAGCGCTATGGAGATAGCGGTGTGTGAATATAGACAGTTTGCGTCAACTCGCTAATAAGAAAGCCATTGTTTGGTACCCGAGGCACATTTCCGCCAGCTAAATAGCAGTGTGGTGTTACGTGCACGTTCGTTAAGTTTCGTTGTGTAATTCTACAGACACATTTGACGCCCTACTGCGTAATGCTATCTACGGTTTTACAAAATGAGTATAATGTAAATGAAAATGAATTGATACAGTGCGTGTGGCATTATGACCCTAATATAGTTCCACACAATGCAGCATTAGTTAAAGACTAGTGTAGGTTGGATATGAAGACGTGCTCGTTCTCACAGGAGTGGAGCGCTGTAGCGCAGCGGTAAGAGCTGCGGACTCTCGACTGAAACAACGCGGGTTCGAATCCTATGCGGCGGTGTCGAACCTTGGGCAAGTTAATTTACTCTATTGCTTCAGTTCACCCCATCTGTATGAAAGAGTACCTGGATATAGACAGAGGTGGATATTTGTGTACGATTAGTCTTCGTGAATTAACTGCAGCATGGCTGATTTCTTCCCAGAGAAGTCGATATGGTGTTCGATTGAACAGGTCTGCCAGGGAGTAAAGTGTCTAGCGCTTTGAGCAGTCATAATAAATGGATACTGCGCTGTATAAGCATTTACCTTCACTTTACAGATGAAAATAAATAGGTTTGAATAAATTATCTGATAACTGAACTAGTACAAAATGTCCATCCCATCATTGTATTCATGATACATCGGTTGTGGTAAAAGGGACGCATATTGATTATCAGAAATTGTTTTAGTGAATCAAAGGGGCATTCGAAATACACTAGCAGCATAGACAAGGATTTTTAATTTTTCCCTTTACCATACGTGCGCAACCTGTCAGAGAAATTAACCACCATTTTCCAGGAACATGGAGTAGGGACGTACCGCAAACCTTACAACACCAAGATCCATCGTAGTGAACCCCAAGGGCAAAACCCCCAAGGTCAACACGTGTGAGGTACTATACGAGGTAGGATGTCCGGACTGTCATCATACCTATGTATGCGAAACGAGCAGAGCACTAGGAGCCCGACTCAAAGAACACAGCAATACCAGGGGCTCACTCACAGCAGAAGGTGAACACAGATTGAACGAGGGCCACAACATCCCGGTCAGAGAAGCAAAGGTGCTCGCCAGAGAAAACAACTTCTAAAGAAAGAAAATCAGTGAGGCGATTGAGATCAGAGAGAGGCGATTAGAAGTCAACATAGATTCCGGATACAACCTTCCCGCGATCTTCCTGAAAGTGTTGTCATGTAAGATAAGATAAGACAATGCTTTATTGTCTCAACTATGGAGTTGAGAAATTTGCCTCGGGTGAAAACAGACATGACTGCAATATGTACAAAAAAACATAAAACCATTCGATATAAACAGTCGATAAGTAATAAATATTCTAAAACGACAAGTTTAATAGACAGTGACACGAATGAGTGTTTGTATCTATTAAGCCTGCACCGAGGAGTTATATAACGTCTGCCAGATGGTAGGAGCTGAAATTCATTATGCAGAACATGTTTAGTATCATAAATAATCTTGACTGACTGTCTTCTTAGTGTCTGTTCAAAAATCTCCTGAAGGGAGATCATGGGAGATGTGGAACATGTGATTTTCATGACAGTTCTCGTCAATTGAGAAAACTTTGATTTTAACTGAACAGACAGATTGCCAAACCAAGCAGTAATCCCATAGCGCAGTATGCTTTCAATAATGGAGCGATAAAAAAGAACAAGTTTTTTCTCATCGACACCGAAAGCTCTCAGTCTGCGGAAAAAGTACAACCGCTGTTGGACTTTGGAGCACACACTATGAACATTGCTAACAAGCTAAGTTTGTTATCAAGATGGACAACTAGATATTTGTACTGACTGACCTGGGCAATTTCTTCACCAGGCAAGTGATCGGCAACAATACATTTAGCATCAAAAACCATCTCTTGAGTCTTCTTGGCATTGATTTTGAGGTGGTTGTTGTCACACCAATGTACAAAGATTTCAATTTCAGACATGCATGTACTGATGTCAGAATCAACATGTAACAGACCAAGAATAGCCGGTCGTCATGTAACAATTACCAACGCAGTCACATGACGACCGAAAGTGGCGCAGATGAACGCTGATGAAGACGTCGTGAAGTCGTTGAAAGCTCCGTTCAGAGCAACATGGGATTCGGAAAGGAAACCTACCATATTTTCAAAAACCCTTTTATGGTCAGAGCGTCCATTGTCGTGATAATTAGCTCAGGCTGAGACCGATTGCAATTAACTCCCTGGCTTTATCTGGCCACATAGAATTTCGTTTGTTTCATTGGCATAGAAATATGCATCGGGAGATGTGGTAGATTTCCTGGAGACTGCCGGCGAATCCGGGATATATCAAAGGCCACGGGCAACTGTTTCATCACTGCAGTTATAACATAACAAATAACTAAGAATATTGAAGTAGAAAGTAAAAAAGTACAGATAAATATATCTCGTTACAAGTAAAAGTAATTCCAGAAACATGTACTTTGTTACAAATACATTTAAAACAAATCTACTTAAGTAAATGTGCGTGGTTGCATACCGGCACTGAACTGGAGTAAGAGACGTACTCGCACACACACACACACAGACACACGCACACTCACACTCACACACACACACACACACACACACACACACACACACACACACACACACACACACACACACACACACACACACTCACACACACCATGTCATCAAATGGTGATTCTTGCTGGCCAACATTAACCCTGCATTACTTAGAAAAAGATAACGTTTTGGCAGGTGGAAATGGAGGGAGGAATAGACTATTGACAGTTTACTGCGAACTAAGGCAGGAAATGAAAGGCTATCATTCAGGTAGGCCAGAATGGAAGGGAACCCAAGACAATAGACTGTCCATTGGTTGTTGCTGGGATAATAATCTGGTGGATAATTACAGCTACCAGCGTACCACTAATCACCTCTCTCTCTCTCTCTCTCTCTCTCTCTCTCTCTCTCTCTCTCTCTCTCTCTCTCTCTCTCTCTCTCTCTCTCTCTCTCTCTCTCTCTCTCTCTCTCTCTCTCTCTCTCTCTCTCTCTCCTCTCTCTCTCTCTCTCTCTCTCTCTCTCTCTCTCTCTCTCTCTCTCTCTCTCTCTCTCTCTCTCTCTCTCTCTCTCTCTCTCTCTCTCTCTCTCTCTCTCTCTCTCTCTCTCTCTCTCTCTCTCTCTCTCTCTCTCTCTCTCTCTCTCTCTCTCTCTCTCTCTCTCTCTCTCTCTCTCTCTCTCTCTCTCTCTCTCTCTCTCTCTCTCTCTCTCTCTCTCTCTCTCTGTCTCTGTCTCTGTCTCTCTCTCTCTCTCTCTCTCTCTCTCTCTCTCTCTCTCTCTATATATATATATATATATATATTATATATATATATCTAGCTGTAACTACTTAGGGCTAGCATTGGTAATGTTTACTCCCTCCTAATCAGCTGCCACCCCACATTTTTCCAATGTCATGCTGTGAACGTATGAAAGTGAATGTAACAATAATAATTATTCAAAGAATTATGTATGCATTTGATTGTGCATTTGACAAATCAAATATTTGTGGATCGCATTCAAATGCAAATGCATTTACAATTTCACCGAGGCATTTGAATGCGAAATCAAATACTCAACATTCAAATGCATCTACATGTGTTGACAAGCCTGATGTGTGTGTGTGTGTGTGTGTGTGTGTGTGTGTGTGTGTGTGTGTGTGTGTGTGTGTGTGTGTGTGTGTGTGTGTGTGTGTGTGTGTGTGTGTGTGTTTTTGTGTGTGTGTGTGTGTGTGTGTGTGTGTTTGTTTGTGTGTGTGTGTGTTTGTGTGTGTGAGTGTGTGTATGTGTATATATAGATACATATATATATGGCCTACTTATAATTACGTACAATTAAATAGGAGGCTTAGTCCCTCGTATTATCGTCCATTACAGCTAAAATGTACTAATTGTACTTGACTTAATGCACATGTAATTGGCAAGCTCCACAGCGACAAACACCTAAGGTGTGTCGTAAGTGCGGCTTATTACAGGTTTGTAGGCGTTTACTCGCTAACTAGAAAGCATATTTGTTACCCAAGACACGTTTCCGCCAGCAGAATAGCAGTGTGTTGTTACGTGCACGTTCGTTAAGTTTCGTTGTGTAATTCTAGAGACACATTTGACCCCATACTGCGTAATGCAATCTACGGTTTTACAAAATGGGTATAATGTCATTAAAAATGAATTGATAAAATGCATATGGGATTATGACCGTAATACCGTTCCATGCAATGCAGCATTAGTTAAGGACCACTGTAGGATGGGTATGAGGACGTACTCATTCTCACAGATGACAATAAATAGTTTGAATAAATTATCTGATAACTGAACTAGTCCAAAATGTCCACCCCAATCATTGTACTCTATTGCTTCAGTTCACCCCAGCTGTATGAAAGAATACCTAGCTATAGACAGTCGAGAAGGTGTTCGATTGAACAGGTCCGCTTTGACAAGTCATACTAAATGGATACTGCGCTGTATAAGCATTTACCTTCAATTTACAGATGAAAATAAATAGGTTTGAATAAATTATCTGATAACTGAACTAGTCCAAAATGTCCCCATCATTGTATTCATAACAAATCCCTTGTGGTAAAAGTGGCGCAATATGATTATCTGAAATTGTGTTAGCGAATCAAAGGCGCATTCGAAATGCACTAACAGCATGCATAGTTGCCGCCTCTTATGCGCACGACAACGACCGAAATTAGGGCAATTTGCAGTTCCTTTTGGACCAAAAACTGCCCGGAATTACGCTATTTCAAAATAACTGGTGGCTATTTTGCATGTCATGTGATGTAGTATGATGGAGTTAACATTTTGGGATATACAGCACGAGGTAAGAATGATTCGTAAACCTGGAAGAATCAGGATCCATTGAGTGCAACGTCACCAAACTCTTTCAGTCCGGTTGCCTAGGCTTCGGAACCGGGGGACAACAGGCAGGGGCTGGATGTAGGATTAGTCCCGAATATTAAATGAAAATGGGTAGACTTTGGGGTACAATTTGAGGTTTGTGGTCAGCCTCAAGGCGTTGCAAATGTGTGTTTTAGAGAGCCATAATGTGTTTTGTCAAGGCCCCAAGAGAGGGTTCAAATCGAGTTTTTTTAGAGACTCAGCCCTCAACCCTCCCGATATTCACTACGTTCCGACGCCAGTGGATTGATGTGCTTGGAGTGGTGAGTACAAAGCGCAGTGATCTGGGAGCACGAACCATAAGTGTCACTGACGTCACAACTGAATGTGGCTGAGAATATTACCACTTGCGTGTGTGCCTTTGATGACGTCAATGGAGTTAAAAGTTTTACGCAGAAGATCAGAACAACAATTTGGGTATTTATTAACAGCTGCTGGTATAGGGGTTACGCACACCATTATGCGTAGGTAATTTGGTGATGATCCCAATTTCTTATAATTTATTAATTACTCAATAAATGTGTTAAACACCTTGTAATTGAACATATGCCAAACGCACTCTATTTAGATATGGATTCACTGTTTGTTATTTTATAATAATTGTCGTGTGCTTTCAACAAATGGGAAGAGCTTCCGCTTTGACGCTAACTTTCATTCAACAACATGTTTACACGTGTACATATCCGGTAACAATATCAAGCATGGTTCAAACAAAATATGTCGTTAGATATTCTATTGTTAATACATGTATTGCTATTAAATATATTTGCTGAACATGTTTGAATATATTTGTTATGATAGCCTACACTTCATAGCCATACAACAATATTGTTACAACAGAATTATAAAATAGATGGAAAATTACATAAATTTGAAGTACGTAAGTGTCGAGACTTTCTATCAATTGTTAATAGTTACATAAGTGTGTACATATGAAGCTAAACTGTTTGGGCAACGCGGATTAACTTCTGAAAATATAACAATAAATTAACATAATCAGCATTTCTATTTGTACCATTACTAGAAATACCGAGCTTTCGTAGACGCTAGGTTCGTGCCAATCGCCTGCCTTAAAGGACAGATCTAATTGTTTTTGTCGCAGCGCAACGCACTAATTGTTTATTTGTCGTAACACGTAGCCAATTAAAGCATCGCCTGCACATCGTACGATCTGTACACGCGTAAAAGACACATTTAAGTCATATATTCACCGCACGCGCTTACAATAAGTTTTTATTAGAATTCATTACTACATCAGACATATATAATCCTTACTGTTGCTTTGAGATATTGGAATTAGTGGAATATGTTATGTTTATGGTATTTAGATTTTGTCTTGAATCCAAAATGAATTAGTTGATAATATAGTAAAACGTTCTATTTCACAGCCATGTACTATCCATATTTGTATCTAAATGTCTAGTGAAAATAGCAGAGTAAATTACATAGTAACACCAATAAAGATATTTGTTTTTCTTAATTTAGGATTTTTTTAGTTATGTGCTTTGAAGAGGACACATTTTTTTTTTTAAGATTATTAATAAATGTCATAGTAAAAAATGGACAGAAAACTAATGTATATTATGAACATCAATTGAATGTGAATATATTTTTAAAAATTTGTAATAATTAAACACACAATTAAAACTACTTATATATTTAAAATGAATTTCCATGATTTTACAAACGTGATGCTGTACAGTAGTCATTTTGTAGAGCAAACTTAAGCTCCAATGTTGTAACATAAGTGAGAGGAGAAATATGTATTAACTCAGTCTTTGAAGCACCCGAACATTTAAAGGAATGTCGTATATATGTTACCCAGGATCAGTTACCGGTTAATTGTCATTATAATACATACTTATTAGCAAGACTTGTCATTTTGTGCGTGTAAAGACCGCATGAACCAAATACATCAACGGGAGGGACGTCTGGCTCTGCAATAAATGATAATGAGAGGCAACAGCGAGTACTATTTTACTATAATCTGTCCGACTGTTGACAGATATTTCGAATATTTCGTGGGGTGAAATACAAATTGCATACAATGTTTCGGGCTATTAAACGACAGTAGCCCTAGTATTTGGTTACCCTTTGAAGCAGCAAACCGTCATCGTATTTATTCTAGTAGACGAACAGCAAGTAAATGCATACAAGTCGGAAGATTTTTACAGTACATGCTGAAGATACCTACGAATCAGATGTGGGGTCGGCAAGTGACCGATCTGCGCAAACATTTCATATATAGGATATTTCCTTAAGATATTCGACCTTTTGTTGCCATTTTACATTGCAAACATAGGCAAATCATTCACGCATAGGATGTTAACAAACACAATTTCTCCGATTTTGATAATGTTTTCACAGTATATGCAGAAGATACCCGCAGATCAGATGTGGGGTCGGCAAATGTGGTGGGGTGCTTTTCTCGTGTGCCATGCGCGTTTGTCTTGGACGCGTAGTGCAAATTAATATCGCCGCCCCGCGCGGGAAGGGTGCAGCGGTGACGCATGCGTAATTGGTTTGTCTCGGTATTTCTGGTAATGCTAAATCGACGCTATACGGGCCACCGACAGCACGACTGTGCCTACACATTGTCAAGACTGCGCTGTGCACGAGTATGTTCTTTCAACTACATGATGTGTGAATCCTATCTTTTATCTTCTAACTGCCGGGATACATTGGGATTGTTGTGAATGACTGATCATACGTACTACCTGTGTGAATCCTTTCATTAATTATTCCACGCGTGTAACGCAAGAGTACGGCTTCACATTTGCATGAATCATCCTTTGGTGAGCAGTATCCAGACTTCGCTGTCTAAGTGACTTTCCTCTGTACAGCTTCACATATCTACGAATATTTTCATGAACAGTCCGATTACTAGATCAAGGATCACCCACACTGGAGACCATTACAATATAGTTCAGTAAAGCGTACATTGGGGTTCGCACTACGTTTTATTGCATTTTTGTGATCTTCTAGCTTTCTAGATCAATAATCCGATGGTGCCACCCACGCACCCAAAAGCGTTTTTGTATAAACACATTGAAAAGCAAATTAGTTATCGCCATTAAAATATATAGTACCTTTTCTGAATGATGTGTCCAAACAAATGTTTTCAGGGTATCTGGTTATGATTAGGTCAGTGAACAAATTATAGTATGCAAATTTGTAGCATGAATATGCAAATTAGCTGTGACCAATATACTCACGATTTTTGTTGATATCTCCTCAATGAGCGAGCGGTAGGCACTACCTAACATACCGACTTAAGTGCTTTCTCCCTGTACAAACACCCAAATGGTATATCATTTAAAAGCCCGATATATCCACATCGCAACGAGTCCTGTCGTATAACTACCCAGCAAGCGTGACTCCAATATCAAACAAGGTCACCGCCAAATAATGAATTTTCAAAAATTGTGCGCTTCCGCAAACATCTTAAAACTACAATCTTCTTACGATACGATGTGGATTAAGTTGAAACAAGGTCACCGTGAAATGATGAATATTCGAACTGTTGCAATACCTCAAACGCCCTGAAGTCACAATAACTCTGTATTTACTTCATTTCTATATGAACACATAATACACAACGTGTGTACAGTGTACCTTATTTTGAAAAATATACGACACGGCCATTTTGTTACTAAGGACACGGCAGCAGAAACTGACTCCAATCGAATCGGCCGGTACCGATCTTCCCTCGTTACAGTACACCATAGTGTTTGTTACAAATCGGCCGGTACCGATCTTCCCTCGTTACAGTACACCATAGTGTTTGTTACAAATCCGCCGGTACCGATCTTCCCTCGTTACAGTACACCATAGTGTTACATACAACATTGTATAAGCAACAATTAAGTATGGATACTTATATGATTAACATTATTACATACAATGTTATGCAGTATTCGGAAATGTCCAAAACAGAGACTGACTTTAATTAACAAAAAAGTATATATTTATAAAATTGCAAAATGAAATCCAAATATTAACACCATAACGAGTTGTCTCACACTTAAAGAGATTGGTCTGTGGTCCCAGGTTAACCAGGTGCTGTTAGTGTTCCCTAACAAACCCCACCTCCCTACCTCCCTGCCTACTTCCGTCCTTCCGTCGTCCACCGTGTCCCAGTTTGTCTTAATTGTAATAAGCCAAGAGGTGGTGGTACCAGCACTTCTAACAAGGTCATACGTCATATCTAAACAGATTGTTCAATATTCTAACTTGATTACTTATCAAGAGCACTGTTAATTAATTAATTATATGTATATTGATAAAAAAGTACACTTAGGTAACATCATCTCAAAACGTGACTACAAAAAACATGAAAAATGTGTTCAGTTGGTAGCGAGCGACTAACCAGAGACATTTCATCACACGAAGAATCCGCACCGTGTGGTTACGTCTGCGTGTTCTCAGGCAGTGAGAAACTGTGAGTCATTGTACTACTGGCATGTGGTTGTATCACTGTGTGAACTCTTTCATGAGAAGAAAGGTACCGTAATTGTTTGAATGTCTTTCCACAAGTAATACAACTGTACGGTTTCACATCCGAATGAATCGATTCATGGTTAGTACGTTCGCTTGGTTGCTTAAACGCTTTTCCACAAGTCTTACAAGTGTAAGGCTTCTCACGTGTGTGAATCCTTTGATGAATGGTAAGATTGCTCAAATGTCCGAAAGCCTTTCCACACGTAACACAAGTGTATGGCTTGACACCTGTATGCATCTTTTCGTGACTGGAAAGGTTACTCGATCGCTTGAACGATTTCCACAAGTGGCACACACGTACGTCTTCATATCCCATGTGTGCAACTTCTCATGAACTGCAAGGTTACGTTTATGTCGGAACGAATTTCCTCACGAAACACAGGTATAGGGCATCGCATTTATACGAATCCCTTCATGCTTCGCGAGGCAACTGGATTTCTTGAATGACATTCCACAAATAACACATGCACACGGCTTAACTTGTGTGTGGATCGTTTGATGTCTGGCAAGGTGGCTTGACTTTCTGAATGACTTTTTACACGTTACACGTGTATGGTTTCTCACCTGTGTGAATTATCTCGTGAACAGTAAGGTTACTAGCAACTTTGAATGTTTTTGCACACGTCGCAAATGCATACGGCTTCACGTCTGTGTGAACCCGTTTGTAAACATTAAGCCTGTGAGACACAGTGAATGACTTTCCACATGTATCGCAAGTGTATGGCTTCACATGTGTATGAGTTCTTGCATGCGATGTAAGGTAGCGAAACTGCGTGAACGTCTTTCCACATGTGACGCAAGTATGCGGAATCGCGTCCGTGTGCATCACGACGTGTGCAACAAGGTTACTCGATTGATTGAATTACTTTCCACACTTAACACAAAAGTACGTCTTCTCATTTCTATGAATCCTTTTATGGACGTTAAGGTCACAAGCACGTCGGAAAGAATTGCCACAAGTATATGGCTTCACATTTACATGAACTGTTTCATGGGAGGTAAATAAACGCTATAGTCTGAACGATTTTCCACACCTGGCGCAAACATATGGCCAGACATCCGTGGAGTGTTGGGCAATTTCATCAATATTTTGATTGCAAACTTGATAACGTTGATCAATGTTCTCGCTGCAAGATGATGTGTCACGCGTGTCCGGTCTGGAGTCAGCTCTATTTTGACTTCCTTCAGTACACCGCTGCCCATTGACTTGTCTCTCCATTGCTACTGTCTGCAGAGTCGACCTTCTCTGACTTCACCTGGATGTGTGGATCACTCTCATTTTCACTCCACTCCTGATTTGTCAAGTCGAGTGGTACAGTTGCTTCTTGGTTCTGATCCTCAGATGTTATATAGTTCAAGACATCATCGTCGTGAGGATAACATGTCGGAGAATCCGTGTCGTGGAGTTGAGTATTACGTGAACTGCCTAGCAACAAAACAGGTCCTTGTTTTAGTACGTCAGATAATTCTTCTTCGGATGTTATTCATTACAAGACGTCATGGGCATCATCAAAACAATGTGTTTCCACGTCGGCAGTTTGTACATAGTTCGCGGACACACCAAAAGACTGGTCGCGTGGAGAAGCTCTGTCTTGGCTGATGTCAGATTGAGAGTGCTGAGAATAGCCTCGTGATTGATGCGAGACCTGTAAGGGAAAATCTGCACTGGCGTCACGTGTATCTTCTCGCGATTCATGGGAGACTTCAAAGTGAATCTCGCCAGTGACGTCATGTTTATTTTCGGTCTCCATGGTCAAGAGGACTCACAAGAGAATCAATGTTATAGAAGGTTCATATGTTGCAAGGTGTAATGGTGATTGTCATAACAACGCACTGAACACTGGCAACATTTTCACAATGCGTAGAGACAACAGAAGACTGGCTGCTTGAAGAATCTGTTTTCAACGACGTATGTTGACTGAGCTAACAGCTGAGAGTTGCCTGGTGCCGAAAGACGACTTCAGACCACTGCACCGACGTTTTGTTTATCTTCTGTCGCCGTCGTAGAGTTGACGTGCGGCCATAAACTGAAAGTAAAACAGACATTATGTTAGTATGCGTGGACTTTCGTGCATGTGGCACCATCTAGTGGACACAATTGACGGTGGCATAATCGTAAAGACCGGCTGCGTCCACACCGCCACGTACGAACGCCACAAAAAATTATGCAAAGACACATACAAGTATCACACAAAAATGCAGATTTTTATTACAGGTCGTATAGGGCACAATAATACTGTTTATGAATGCATTGTGTTAAAGGTTACTCTTCAGTGTTGTGTTTTGTGGTAAAAAGTAATTTCCATGAGAAATTTAACTTCATCCACGCGACGAATAAAGTCCTACGTTGCTAATGCTAGAAGTGTACGGCAATGGTCGCTAAGTAAACATTCCCATCAGAACTTTTATATAAAATATTTCCTTTCGCTTAACATCATAATATTGACTATTGCTGTTCAGCTATCATAACTATGACAGTCACACTGAACAGTGATCACTACGTAAATCACAAAGTAATTAAATAACATAAAAATAATAATTATAATACACCTGTATTACATTTTTAACATGATGCAATACTTTAAACAAAACGCATACTATATTAGAAGTGTATTCGTAATATGTTGCAAAGTATCAACAGTTTTAGATGAAGCTTGCATAATGTTTCCATAATATAAAATTGTAATAAAAATGCTGAATTGCAAATAATTGTTTAGCCAACACACTTGATACTTTTTATTACAATAACGATAGAAGATTAATTTTAATACACTACTCCAACTAAACAATATTAAATGGACAGCAAGTACTTGCAAACCAGTCAGGGAATCTTTATTATAGTTAAAAAAATATGGTATATGTCAGTAAACAAAGAATAACCAGTTTGTGTTTACAAATGCTATGTTCAGGAGACTAGTGCAGCTGTCCATTCTAAATATGTGGTCTACTTATATGCAGTTACTGTGCCATGTCCATAATTCGGTCTCAGGTTTACCTTTTGATGTTTTACGCATTATTAATTAATTGACAAAATAATCAGCTCTGGCTTAGTAAGTCAACTTTGCTTTCAGTTGACAGTGATCATATAAATCATTGTGCACAATTTCCACGCCTACAGTCTATGATGATGATGTAATTAATTTCACAATATCTTTGAGTGTCAAAGTTGATTGTAACGATAACTGTATTTAGAATACATTGAAACATTTATAGTTTTGTTGAGTGCAGTGGCACAGTGGATAGAGCATCGGACTCTCAATCGAGAGAACCCGGGTTCTAATCCTGTGCTGCGGTGTCGAACACCGGGCAATTTCATCCACTCTACGTTGCTCCAGTTCATCAGCTGTACAAATGAGTACCTGGCTATAGACATTGGTGAATATAGTGAGACATACATTCTAGTGCCAGCCACATGAAAACAATGACAATTATTTGCGATTAAGGGGAAAAGCCTACGATGCACTTTGAAAATTAATAACTAAAAGTTCTGGGTTTTTTGTTCTTTTTAAAATATTTAGATTATAATGTCTATAATGTGTTTAGATATCTAACAATTGATGAGCATTTTGCAGTTTTGATTCGTGTGCTCTTTTGTGTCAATCAAGTTCAACTTTCGAAAATTATTTACTCAGATCCTAAAAAACGTGATCATTACAAAGGTTTGGTCCCTTGATTATTAATAAATTAATACATCACCACATATCAATAGAAAAGTTTTACTTGAGTTTGTTTTGTGAGCTTTGATTGTTATAGGAATGTAAGATAATTGTTTTTGTAGTGTAGTGTGTGTATAAGTGTGTAAGACATGTGAGAAGTTTGGCGGCTGTAGGCGTTGCCTGTAGCCGTAGGTGGTCGTTTTCATGGTTAGGTCATAAAGTAAAAGATCGCCGAAGACTCTTAGGTCTTACGCGATTTACTCCAAACTTGAGCTAACGCAGGAGTTTTGTGGTGCTTGTTTGTGCATATGCGTTGTGGGCAGTTTGTTTGTGTGTTTATTTTAGAGGCAATTTATGTGAATGGATGTGGTGAAAGAGAATTTTATGATTGTTGTTTGAAATACTATGGGGTTTTCTAGTTCAGTAATTTGTGGTGGGATCAGTAATTTGTGTTGGAATCACTCTTACTAAGACGTCACTAAGCTAACACGACATGAGGGGACATGATCTAATGAATCAGAGCATGGTTAAGCAAACTATGAATGATTATGTCGCTGTACTGTAGAAAGTGGGGTTTGATTAATACGAAGACGAAGCCTAGGGGCTTAATTATATGTGAGCGATAATAAGGATATGTTCGGGTATTTCCTACATTAGCTACACGATTAAGTTATATATCAATTATAACAAAACAAATTAAGCTGCATTGCTTTGTTCAAAAGTACGACATGTTTTCTTACGTACTAATCTACTATAGATCAGAAACCACATAATTATAATAATTATTTACTAGTCGACATCGAACATTGGCAGTTAGTGTCGTCATCTATTGCTTTATCTAAACTCTACTTGTAGTATTTCTGAAAACCGCAAGATGGCGATACTACCGGCAGCGGCCCTGAACGGCAAGTTTTTACAACTCCCACGGATGCTAGACCATGCACCTGTATACATGCGCTGGTTGCCTGTTTACATAAGATGGCGTGTCGTAAGATTACGCTTCTTCAGATGAAAACATAGTTTAGAGTTAGCTGGACAGCCATTATACCTTGTGTGACGTGCCGCCGAAGATTGTCTCCGCTACAATGGGATACCTTTCATGATGTATCTACCCATTCTACCAACGTAACGATTGCATACAGGAAAGAAGAATAAATTGTACATCACGACATACTAAAATCAACAAGTCTGCTAATTTGTGACTTTCGCAAACTTAACATAATCGTATCTACCTCCGAAACGTCCTGTTACTATCGCCCAACGCTATTACTACAAGCGGGAACTTTAGACCCCCTGCGGTGTCGACAGAGGATAACGACTCGCTTGACTGCGCCAGTGCGACAAAGCCAATTGCAAGGGGTGGTGATTGCCGAACCATGTCATTGTCCTGGCGCGACCGTACAACGGAACTGCGACCCGTCATGCTTGGACGACCCTAGGCTAACATTACTAATTAAGCCACCAACTGCAGAGCGTCAACTCACACACACACACACACACACACACACACACACACACACACACACACACACACACACACACACACACACACACACACACACACACACACACACACACACACACACACACACACACACACACACACACACACACACACACACACACACACACACACAAACACACACAAACACACACACACACACACACACACACACACACACATACACACACACACACACACACACACACACACACACACACACACACACACACACACACACACACACACACACACAAACACACACACACACACACACACACGACATTACGGCGACGGCGATACACAATCTTCCACCGCGGCGTGATGGGAACTGTCCCATCATCGTCCAGTTTCACTCGGCCGACAAGAAAGCGGAGCTAATGATGAAACGTGGTGCGTTGAGAGCAACGGACATTTACGGACATTTACATAGATGACCATCTCTCAACCCACAACAGTGAACTCTTTCGCCAAGCGCGGCAGCTGAAGCGTGACGGACAGATACACAGCGCGTGGACGCAAAACTGCTGCGTCTACATCAAGATTCGCGAGAACGGGCAACGGATGAAAGTGAAAACACTCGCTGATCTTGCGAGTGTTAGAAATCCGTAATTGATTTCTGTTATTGAAATCAGACCTGGGGCCGAGTACATTTTCATGAGTACAAGTACGAATCCGAGTACTTTGATGATGGATAAGTACGAGTACATTGCTGAAAGCTGAGTACGAGTACAAGTACGAGTACATTCTCACGAGTACGAGTAAAAGTACAAGTACATTAAAACAAATATAAATATTAAATAATAACGCATTATAAAATATTAATTAATCTAATTTACATAACTCAGCACACGTGAATATGCAAAGGCAGTTGATAATTTTTTTATGAGGAAAACTAAGAAAAACCTATATTTCATCAACAATGAAATTCACTTCATTGGCATTCATTTCGTATTATCTTATCTTCTATTTGCCATTGCACGGAATGAACATGAGTTGTTCACAGTTTGAATCTTTCAGGCTGCACCGTTCAGGGCAGCACACTTTCCCTCCTATATTAAATACCCTTTCAACTAGGGCTGATGTGGCCGGAATGCTGACATGGTGAGGGACCAACTGAGCCACAGTTGGAAAACTCAGAACTGCAGTGGGTCACTGTGACGATTTGTACATGGCTGACTGAGGTAGTCGTTCTCCTCTACAATCAGCAATCTGCTGATATTATAAGTTTCCAATTTATATTTTCAGATCGTAGACTACTAATTGTTGAGAGGGTTAGCACATGTCCACATAACAGGCTCAGCATCCCCTTTGGACCTTTTAGCCAGGCTGCTGGCATGGGATTATGAGTACGAGTACGAGTACGAGTCCATGACCCATAAGTTTTATGAGTACGAGTACTTAAAAAATGTACTCAAGTACACGAGTACCGAGTACTTCGGCCCCAGGTCTGATTGAAATGCCGGCAAACTCACTGGACACACTCCCGTTTGCGGGAATATGTGATGATGAATTTATGTTCATTCAGTATGATTTCGAATTTTGCCAACATGTCACTGATCAATGTGTTCAACTGAAGTTTCGTTCTTTCCTATATTTTGATTATACAAGAAAGCAATATTGATCCTAAAAATAACTTCTATAATCATATCTCATCAAACTGTAAATAATATACTGAACAGAAATGTAACGATATTCTCAGTATATCACATAGTAATTATGGTAGAAATATATCCTTTGTTCATTTTAACGCGCGCCGTTTTAATGCAAATTTTGAAGAAACAAATATATAATTACTTAGAATCACTTAATATAGACTTTGGCATTATTTCTATTACTGAGACACGGGCTCAATCCGATCAGACTCTCCGGTTTTAACTACAAGGTTATACATCTATTCACTCTGTAAGGGAACAAGGAAGTAGTGTGGCTGCATACGCCAAAACATATCTCGATTGTTTTATTATATCGAGTAAATCAACAGTTGTAAAGGACGTATTTGAATATGTCACTAAAAAGTTAAAATTAGCCAACATAGACATGTGGTCATTGCCTGCGTATATAGAACACCTGAGTCTGACATATCTTTATTTTGCGATAACATTGACCACCTATTTAATCAAACTGCAGTTAAGAAAACTATTAATTTGTGGTGACTTCAATATAGACTTACTGAAACATGATTCGAATAGTGGTACAAAATATTTCCTGGATATGATGTTTAGCCTTGACATGTACCCAATAATTACTAGACCTACAAGAATTTCGATTGCGTCATCAATACTTATTGATAATATATTTACTAATTATATTGGTAGCGATATAACGAGTGGTTTATTTGTCACTGATATAAGCGACCATTTGCCTGTGTTTTGCCATTTGTAAGTCTGGTGGTATCGCAGTTGCCCTGCTAGATACAAATGTCAATTAAGCGCTGATACTATTTTTGCACTAAATACAGCATTGAAAGCTCATTCGTAGGACAAGGTCCTAAATTACACTGATAATAATAAGGCATTAAGGCAATATAACGATTTTCTTAGCGATTTCACTGCATTGTATAATCAACATTGTCCGCTTCGTCGAGTTAATGATAAAAATAAGTGTGAACAAAAAAAACCCTTGGCTCCCGAACGGTCTCAAAAATGCATGTAGGAAAAAAAAATTATACAAACAGTCTATTTCGAATAGAAGCAAAGCTACCGAATTAAGGTATAAATCATACAACAGTAAACTAACAACCGTTATACGATATGCTAACCGGGTTTAATTTAGTAAATTATTGTCTTAGCACCGGGACAACTTGTCGGCGACATGAAACATTTTACGTACAATCATGGGGAAATATCGACTTGAGTGCAACTTTCCGGTACAATTTGATAACACTGGTGTTACTATCAGTGACAGGGCTGAAATAGCAAACACGTTTAATAAGTATTTTTATAAGCATTGGACCTGAGCTAGCTAAACAAATTGAAACTCCTCCAGATGTGTCCGTTCTGGATTACATGGGCAAACGTAATTAACGTTCAATATTTTGGATACCAACCAATAAGGAAGATGTCTTACGCAGTGTTAAATAAATCTTCAGCTGATTGTGGTGGCATTAAGATGAGTCTCGTTAAAAATGTAATTGAAAGCATTGCCGAACCAGTGACACAAAATTATATGTAACCTGTCATTTAAATGTGGCGTTTTCCCACATAAGATGAAAACGGCTAATGTAATACATGTATATAAATCTGGCGAAAAACATCTATTTGCCAACTACAGACCGATTTCACTTTTGCCACAGTTCTCCAAAATACTAGAAAAACTTTTATTTCTCGACTCGAAGGCTTTATGAATGCTTGCATAATCCTAAACGAATGTTAATCTGGGTTTGCATGCACCCAGTAGATTTCTAAATGAAACTTATTTTTTTGCAACCCTGAAGGTATCTAGTAAACAGATTTGGATGTTCACATTTCGAAATAATGTCCGAAGGGGTCCGTTTGGCGGCCATCTTGGATTGTGTCACGCGCGACTGGTAAAATCAAGGATACCTATAACTTTTGAACCATTCTTCGCACAAAGACTTGAACCCACTTTTTAGTATAACTGTGGCACGAGGAATCGATTGAGATGGTTATTTTGACGATTCAAACATATTTATTGCTTCAAAATGCACATAATACCATATTTTCATGCCTTAAATCGAGTCAAATACTAAGTTAAGTATAGGTGATTGCGCATAAGCACTGACTCAACATTATATGCAACTACTAGGCCAAAAAATGGGCTAATTATGAATCCAAGAAGAAAGGAAACTACACGAAATATACCCACTACGATCAGTATCTATGTCTACTCAAGAACTATCTACACGAAACTTACCCTCGACACTACACACTAATCATCATCATCGCCAATAAGCATCTCATCATAGTCAATCTGCTGATCATCTTCCTCTTCTCCCCCCTCCTCCTCAGCAGCTTTCTCACGCAAGTCAATTAGTGGGGGAGGCAAGATGGGTCCACACGACCACACTGGCTCCAGTACACCCTCTTTAGCCTTCACCCATCTCTGTCCATCATCGTAGGGCTTGGGTCGCCAGAAGCGAGGCTGGTTGGCCCAACTGAGACGGTCTGCGGAAACTATCTCCGAGGTCGGACAGAAGTACGTCCTTAACACTTTCGACCTCGGTGGGTGCATGAAGGCCCTTCCCCTCAGATGGAAATTTCCAGAGAAGTATAAGTCGCATGTAGTCACCTCAGGACAGTTCCACATTGTGATGAATTACATGGGTATGGTGACTGGGCACAAGTTCAGGGGCTCGGGCTACGCTGAGATTATCCTTGAGGCTGGCCTCGTCACAAGCGGCTGTCTGAACACTGTCCTCAGTGGGAAGGCTTATGCTAAGGCAGTCTGAAGACTGTCTGTGAGGCGATGGAGCGGCTACTGATGGAGAAGTTTGAACAGGAGGAAAACGTCCATGTAGACAACCAAGTGACCCTCCTCAACCTGGTCAAGTCCTGCAGCCGAGAGAACCTCGACCTCGCTCTCCAGGACACCTCAACTCTCACCATCTTCAACAAGTACATGGAGTTTGCGGACAAGGTGCGTGCCGGTCACCTGGGCAAGACCCCTACCTTCTGGTTCGGCTTCATTGAACACACCCGCCTCATCCTCATCTATTCTGTGAAGACCAACAACCTCAAGCTCTCCCACAAGTGCAATGGGGAGATGGCTAACATATTCTTCGCATTTGATGGCCCGAACTACTCCAGGTACTTGGCCTGGCTGGAGGTGCTCCACACCAACATCGACCTGTCTGTCTGTTACCCAGAACTTCATCGACCCTTTCGCCATCCCTGACAAAGACCGGCTCTACAACGTCGCATCCGATGTTTCTTTTTCTCCGGAGGTCGAGATCGATGTCCTTCGAACTGATACAGTTGATAAGGAAGCCAAGAAGGCCTTCATCAGTGATCGTTTCCAGAATGGGTCATCTGAGGAGACCTTCTTTGAACCCATCAAGAAGCAGAAGCTGAAGACGATGGAGGCCTCAAACAAGCTTCTCACAAAAGTACGTCATCGATGGCCCGGTCACCAGGAAGCCCGCCGACTTCAAGCTGTTCCTGGCCAATGAAGAAACCAAGCGACAGCTCTGCCATCTGCTGCTCCGGGTCTGGAGCAGCAAAGCGGCGGCCTCGTGACTCGAGAAGTGCGGGGTAGTGGTTGCCATCGTGGAGGGGAAGGCACATCAGCTGGACTCATCCAATGGTGAAGTGACTACGCGCGAGATCGATGAGTTGTCCTCAGAGCAGGAGCAGACGGACACCCGGGTCGTTCTCTACCTCCAATATGCCACCAAGCAAGGGTACAAGTTGGCTGTAGTGAGAATTCCTGATAGTGACATATTCTTCATTCTGCTCCATCACTCGCACTTCATCAGCCTCAGCATCTATCTCGACACCGGCATGGGCAAGAACCGCCAGCTAGTCAACGTGACGGAGCTGGCCAAGTCACTGGAGCACGCTGTTCGAGTTCTACGTGTTCTCAGGCGAGGACTGCACCAGCGCCTTCAAGGGCAAAGGCAATGTGGCGCCCCTGAAAAAGCTCCAGAAGAACCCTAACTATCACAACGTTTTCAAGAAACTTGTTGATGACTGGATGGTGAAGCCGGAAGTGATGGCAGATTTGGAGGCCTTCACCGGCCTCATGTACGGTCAAGCTCGCGAGTGGGTGCTGTGCGAGACAAGATGCTCATAAAGATGGTGGGAGAACACGAGAAGCACACCACCAAGTCCAAGGTTGACCTGGCTCTCCTCCCACTCTGCTAATTCTTATTGTTGGCCGGGTCAACTACCGGCTAGCCAAGTACAAGCGGGCCAACCAGCCTCGCTCTGGCGACCCAAGCCCTACGATGATGGATAGGGATGGGTGAAGACTGAGGAGGGTGTATTGGAGCCAGTGTGGTCGTGTGGACCCATCTTGCCTCCCCCACTCATTGACTTGCTTGAGAAAGCTGCTGAGGAGGAGGAGGGAGAAGAGGAAGATGATCAGCAGATTGACTATGATGAGCTGCTTCTTGGCGATGATGATGATTAGTGTATAGTGTCGAGGGTAAGTTTCGGGCAGATAGTTCTTGAGTAGACGTAGATACTGATCGTAGTGGGTAGATTTCGTGTAGTTTCCTTTCTTCTTGGACTCATTATTAGCCCATTTTCTGCATAGTAGTGGCATATAATGTTGAGTCAGTCCTTATGTGCAATGACCTATCCTTACCTTAGTATTTGACTCGATTTCAGGCATGAAAATATGGTATTATGTGCAATTTGAAGCAATAAATATGTTTGAGTCGTCAAAATAACAATCTCAAGCGATTCCTCATGCCACAGTTATACGAAAAAGTGGGTTCATTTGTCTTTGTACGATGAACGGTTCAAAAGTTATGGGTATCCTTGATTTTACCAGTCGCACGTGACAAAATCCAAGATGGCCGCCAAACGGACCCCTTCGGACATTATTTCGAAATGTGAACATCCAAATCTGTTTACTAGACACCTTCAGGGTTGCAAAAAAGTAAGTTTCATTTAGAAATCCACTGGGTGCATGGGGGGCACACCTTCCGACTGTACTAACAAGAAATGTGCGTTAGTCCCTGAGCCATCTTCGTAAGCTAGGGTTCTTATATATCAAGGTCAACGCATATGAGAAAGAACGGTTATCGTGAACAAGCAACAAAGAACGAGGAAAATGTAATAACTTTATTACAAGATATCTTCCTTTTGGTAAGTATCTCGATTAGCAAAAATAAAAAGAATAAAGAAATCCCGTAACCCAAATCTTAACAGAACATAATAAACAATAACACTGAATCTTTGAATCTCTCTAAGAAAGTAAAGATACAATTAATATTTCAGTTATCTAATTCCTCTTTCTTTCTAAGGTGGATTATTCCACTACACGACCAAACACTAGGCGCCAAGTGTTATCTAAGAATAAATCCCATAAGATAAATACACAACATATAGCTAGCCCTCGCGGACTCTCATTGCAGTAATCGGTTACAACAAATATATGTATATATATATATATATATGAAGACTTCAAGGATAATTATACCACACTTCAAAACCACATATAACTACCATTCATAAAACAGCAAATAATAGATACGTACAATTATAGACAGTTACATTGGGCTAGTCCCTTCTCGAATCTATACGAACGTTTGTTGAAGTCAACACACCGACCTCAGAAAACAATCAGAGCGGTGTACTTCGGTCGCACGAGTGATGATGCCAGGCAATTGGCGCTTGCCGCCGTACGCCGCGAATTCTCGAGTCGCGTCCGTGCTATGATCGACTTGTCTCGCACGGTCGCAAAAGATTGCGATGTCAGTAGAATACGTTCGCGTGAATGACGACGCCGGGTGGTAGACGCTTACCGCCGGCCGCTCGAATTCTCGAGTCGCATCTGTGTTTCGATCGAGTGGTCTTGCACGGTCGCAAATGATCGATAAGTCGGATGAATGGGTTCGCGCGAATGACGACGCCGGACAGTATACGCTTACCGGCCACTACGAATTCTCGAGTCGTATTCGGTGACGCTGTCGGACGATGTCGCTGTTCAAGGATGGCCCCGAGCTTGGATGAGCTAGATACTACAGGCATTGTACAATGCGGCACCTTCTTTGAAGAAATTAAATATGTGTACGTTAATGTTTCAGATGCTGTCAGAAAGAATAAAGTGGCAACATTGCCGCTGGCTACAACATCAGGAGAACATTCGAAAGTACTCCAAGACTGCCTCTGAGGGGAATGGTGTTAGACAGCACCGGATGGCAAATGCAGCTGGATGTAACCGAACGAGTCTATGGACAATAATAATTAACCAGCCTCTTCATAAAATAGTTTAGTTGTCATGTGCCGCACGAATCAATGGACATTAATTACAACTTTGCTTTTTATTTTCTTTCATTAAATTATGTGTATATTATGCGCATTGGAGATGTTTGCGTATTTAATTTTAGTTTATAATAATTGGATGGGATACTCGACACCAATTCTCTTTTTGAAGCAGTTTATATTTGTTATGTTAGTAAATAATATATTACTATATTATTTTATTGTTTTGAACTTCCTAATTCCAGTTAATCTTATTAAATTGATGAACGTGTTCATTTTAACATTACAGTGACAATGAATGATGATTACTATTGAAATGTTCAAGTTATATATAAGACCAATACACATAAGTATATGTGTATAATTTTGTCTTATTACTCGAAAACACACACGTTCACACACATTTAGCCAAATTAGGCACAGTCGGCATATGAGCGGCTTAACCATCAGTATCGGCGTCCGATTATGATCCGCCCTCGGCCCGCAGGCGGATGCCGACAGCGGGTCGATGACGTTGCAGCTCTCGGCCCTCTGAAGTTGTGTTCTCTGGGTTGCCCAAAGTTCACTGAAGCTCCGCGCGGGGTGGGTTTTGGCCCGCGGGCTGGATTTTTTATTAGTTGCGGTGCGGGTTATTTTTCAATTTGTGCGGGGCGGGCTGTGGGCCAGGTCAATGCGGGGCGGGGCGGGGCGGGGCGGGGCGGGGCGGGGCGGGGCGGGGCGGGGCGGGGCGGGGCGGGGCGGGGCGGGGCGGGGCGGGGCGGGGCGGGGCGGGGCGGGGCGGGGCGGTTTGGGGCGGTTTGGGGCGGTTTGGGGCGGGGCGGGGCGGGGCGGGGCGGGGCGGGGCGGGGCGGGGCGGGGCGGGGCGGGGCGGGGCGGGGCGGGGCGGGGCGGGGCGGGGCGGGGCGGGGCGGCCTTAAGTGAATGACATGGTTAAAGACTATCAAATAGCCATATTTTGTATAATTTTGTATAATTCAGCATGTTAATATTGTAAGCAACACTGATTAATAAGGACGATATATCTTAAGTGATTCCATGTCATATGTAGTGAGCTGCGGGGCGGGCGCGGGCTGAATTTTGACTAATTACTGCGGGGTGGGTTGCGGGCCAATTTATTGCGGGGTGGGGCGGTCTGCCGGCTGAGTTGTAACTTGCGGAGCGAGCTGTGGGTCAAATGACATAGTTGCGGGGCGGGTGCGGGCTCAGATTTCCAGCCCGCGCAGGGCTTTAACACATACACGCACACACACACACGCGCACGCGCACGTGCACGCGCACACACACAGCATGTGTCCATCTTGTTCCTTGATCTTCACATTGCACGATGACTGTGAAATGGTTGACCATTATTCTTCATTTGACCCGGCTCACAGATTAATTATATGCGGATGTGCGATTGTTTACGTGTATCCACGTCTAGCCGGAAGTATTTGATGCCTTGCTGTTGGAGCAGCAACCGAAAAGGCTCGAGTTTCAGCATTCGTCTTAACTATGGGAATATAATGTAGATCAGAGTCTGCCGACCGAAGCTATTTAGGATTCTTTGCTGGAGTAAGCGTAGAATATAGGTATGCAGGTTGTTTGGATGATAAGGCTTAATAAGTAATTGAGTAGATTTTAAAAATAATGCGATATTGCACAAGTAGACAATGAATTGAGCGAGAAAAAAAGCAGATCAATGTCCTTGCTAGCGATATTATAAAGGAGGGAATAGCAGTAGTCAAGTCTGCTACTAACAAGAGCTGTTGCAACAGCTTTAGCGACCGACAATGACGTACACCGGCAAATACAGATATAATAAAAAAAACAGCAGCGACACGTTTGAAATAGATGTTGTCAAAATTGAAGTTATTGTTAAAGATTACTCTTAGATTCCGCGCCGAGTTTGCTGGTGTGATACGCTGAATCAAAATATGCGTTGAATAAACCATGAAGTTTACCACTCTGCATTGTAGTACCAATGATGAGAAATTCAGTCTTATTTGCATTTAACTTTAATTTGTTGTCAGTCATCTGGTGGAAGATATCTTGGAGGCAATCACTAAGCTGGTTAAGGGAGCGATTTGTACCCGGGTTAGCCAAAGAAATATAGATATGTTTATCGTCAGCATAAACATGATGATCTAAATTATGACGTTGAATAACAGCGCTTATGGCGTGGTGTAGAGAGTGAAAAGCAAAGGCCCAAGAACATAACCCTGGGGAACACCACATAAAGTGGGCAGTCCAGCCAAAAAGCAGTTCACAATCTTAATGGTTTGGTATCTATCAGTTATATATAAGGGAAACCAGCTCAGTGCTGTGCCAGATACGCCGTACCACTTTGACAAAACATTTAATTAGAATGTTAGGATCGATGGTATCAAAGGCGACATATAGACCAAGTGAGGTTATGGCATTTACTTTACCGTTATCACTGTTTTACTTAATGTCGTCATATAGTTCTAAAAGAGCAGTTGAATTTTGAATGACATTTTTTATGTGCTGATTGTAACACATTAGTTAATAAATTTGTGGTAATGCTATGTGGCTTGCTACAACGTTTTCTAATATTTTAGAAATAAAGCTAAAGTTAGAAATAGGTCTATAACTATTTAGGTCTTGTTTAGACAGGGATGACTTTTTTAAGAACTGGACTGATATGTGAACATTTGAAGTCATCGGGAAAAAAGCCAGAGCACAGTGATTCATTGATGACATTTATTATAAGTCTGAATAATATACCGATACATGCTTTTAGCAGTATAGTCGGAAATGGGTCAAGAGCACAATATTTATGAGTGATAATTTTACTTATTTCGCAGTAAGTTTACCTTTTGCTCTCGTGACATTTCGACTGCTTTTAGCCGTCTTCTTCAGGCGACTACCGCTAGATGGCGACACGGTAGTCCTTCAGCGCAGAAGTAGTCACGTCGGTGTGTGCCCCCCCCCCACGGCTGCGCCCTGCGCCATGTGTGAGATCCGGTACCGTCCTTTGTTTCGGTTCATGCTGTTCTTGCTTTTTCTAATCCAGATTGCTTCTTTGATGCCTCTTGTCTTCCAGTCCGACTCCCTGTCCACAACAAATTTGGCCCCCAGCCAGTCTACTATATGATTTTACTGTGTCATGTGGTCTGTGATGACTGATTTGTTCATCTCCTTTTCTGGTGTTTTTCTGTTGTTTCTGGGGTAGGTTCTGTTCATTGTTGCTTTGTCTGCGTCATCTCTGCGTTCTCTGATGCGGGTTCCATGTGTGCGTTTAGTTTCTCCGATGTATGTAGCATTGCAGTTCTTACATGATATAGCGTACTCTCCTTCACACATCTTGTGTGGTTCCACTTTGTTTTTTGGTCTTACCAGTGACCTCTTGCTGGTGTCGTGATGTTTCATTGCTGTCTTCTCCTTGTATTTCTTACATCGGAGTGACTACGTCTGTGCTGAAGAACTACCGCGTCGCCATTTAGCGGTAGTCACCTGAAGAAGTCTGCTGAAAGCAGTAGAAACGTCACGAGAACAAAAGGTAATCTAACAAACACATATTATATATATATATATATATATATACATATATATATATATACACACACATATATATATATATATACATATATATATATATATATATAATGGTTTTTATCACTTACTACCATTATGTAGTGTGTCCTGTAATGTGTCACTCTTAATTAATACTTCCACATACGCCTGATGCTATACATTTGAAAGCCAACCCCAGCACTAAATACAAATTTGTAAAACCTGGCATCTGCACCCCTATATAAGTTGTCATTTTTTGTTGGAAATTTGTTTATTTGAACAGCATAACAAAAACGTAAGTCCATAAGTCCCCCGACATCACAGCAAAAGCCATGTTGCACTCTCTGTTCATACCAACACGTGACCAACTTGTTCCCGCGCTAACTAACCAATCGGGCACGTCCTTTTATGACATTACAACTGTAATTCGGGACACATTTTTTGTACCATGCATTTTTTAAGCATATTTACCAGCCAGCAAATATTTTCTGTGATATTGATTAAGGAAAACACAATAGAGTACCTTATTGTTTTTGGTTTATTGTGATTAAACATAAATGCTACTTTTTGCAGCCCGATTGCTCATTAGCTGCGTTCTTGCTATTTCCGCACGGGTCATCCGATGGCATAACGTCTTGGACGTCAAGGTTGGAACGTTGTGACGACTGCAATTATTATTTCCACATATCCGACTTGATGTGCTTTTAACATAATCAAACGATGATATAGAGATATAATTGCATAAAAGTCACAAATATAACAATTGGGGATAACTTTATTTATGTGTAACGAATGCTATTATATTACAAATGTTCACAAATACAGCCTGTAGCTTTCGCTGTTGACAACTAATCACAATCTGACAAGAACGCAGGAGATACCAACATACTCTCCAGTAACATATATCTAGTCCCTCAATAGTACTACCACATCATAAAATATTACAGTTTCACTGGTTGGTCTGAACTCATTTGAAGTGTGGATGTTTGTACAACACCAGTAGGCAACCTTCAACATGAACAAAATCTGCTTCGGGCTAAATAAACACAAATTGGTGGGCATTATTTCTTCAAAAGTGTGTGTTCTTATATATCCATATGTAAACAAATTATGACATTACATCACTAAACATATTTCATCATTTCTTGCAAATTGTACAGACTAACCGCTATCTTGAGATAATGTCATTGTCGAAATGCATATTATTCATTTTTCACGACTAAAATGATGTCGTACTTTGACAATAAACTCGCCTGTTGTTGAAATACATGCATACAAGCTACTAGAATGACTCAATTAGAACATGTTGATAATATTGCTTTTCTTCTAATGAAACGTTCACAGTTAACAGATAGCACGAAACATTTGTGTCGTTTTATCACGAACAGATCGAAACACGATTATATAGATAAGACTGTTTATAAAAGTAAAGCTTTCTAAAATCCAAGTGACGACAAATTTAAACCATGAAGGAATGATATAGCGCAAATCAAGAAGACTCGTAACAGCATTTAGAATAAAAGGAATCGTCAACACGACTAGCGCCAAACAAACAATCAGCACGTTTCTTCCTGAACGAATCGTCTTCAAAGTCAAAGACGGGATGGTTGCGACGTCGCCATTCTCTCCACCCATTGACGTCATCTGTGCCGTAATTTGACGGTGCGTTCGAAGAATCGCCAAGAGTATTCGTGTTATCGAGTAAACGAGAACGACAACAGGAATCACAATTGCAATTAAACCAGCAATACATATTAAAGCAACAGTGTGTTTCAATATTGATAATTTGTATATGCATGCATTAAAGTCCCATGTAGCAACGGAATGTGCAATAATTGCACTCGTTAGTGCTCCATTAAACCACAATCCACATATCATGATGTACCATCAATTTCGAGTGAGGACTTGTTCAAAGCGGAGCGGATTCGTTATGGCGACCATCTTGCACACGGTTACCCAGCAGAGACTGTACATTGAGGTGACGGTGAACCAAACCGAGAAGACGGCGTGAATCTTTGGAAAGTGCCTGGTTTCGTTGCGAACATTTGGCGTCGCATGGGAGCATAGCGCAGCGCTGATGGGCATCGCCGTAAAGCCGTTGGCGAGATCAGATAGCGTGAGTGAGAACATGAAAAGCGTCCTGCGATCTTCGTGCAGTTGTGGATATCTCACGATTACAGATATCACGATAAGGTTCAATGTTACATTCAAGACGATCATTGCGCTGATGACAATAGGTTTGAATTCGTCGAAGTCATTGATATCCATTTTGAATTTCCTGAAGCAGCTCTTTCTCTTTCACATTCTCCACCTAATTCGTCGCGCTAGCAGTGTCGTTACATTACTGATGTTTGAACGAAATATATGTGAAATGAGTCGCATGTCGGAAATTTTAGTATTGAGTTATTAGTAGCGTTGGAAAGAGCAGAATCTCTGCTTTCACATGGTGTATGTAAGAAGATACCATAATTCTAACTGAAGTTATGGCTTAACAAACACATGTGGGGTAGAAACCTTCAAACCCAGAAAACGGCCGTCAAAGTTGATGCAAAATATTCGTTATGTTTCATGAAATGTACCTTAGTTACCGCGGACAGATCTAGCTAAAATGTTGTGCTCATCAGGCTCGCTTCCATCCGTTAAGTCTTCCAAAAAAATACTCATCGATCAAACTGTCAATCTGTGCGCGATCACTTCCATCCGAATTTAACAGCTTCGCCACGTTAAACGCCGTCCTTCGCGTCTTCTTAATCGTTATCTGGGTCAACAGTGACGCGGTGAAATACATTGTGCTCAAGCGTGTGTTTACAGATTATGTAAATGACCCATCACTGAACCAATGAGAACAGTTGCCTGGGTCACGCAGTTGCTGTTGCTACCACGTGATCCAAATTGTTTACACAGCTGGCGTAAACAGGGGGCGTTTTCCAAGCTCTCTGGAGGTAACAGAATGTAGTTGTTAGCATAGTTATGCCCACACATAGGAAGATGACGCGTCAAGCTTCTTGGTTATATCCCATATGTTAGGAGCGTCCCAAAATTGGCAGTTGCGAACGTGCCCAATTACTGGCATTTTCGGCGTTATTTAAAAAAAATCGAGCGGAACACTTCGCACAGCTCTACAAAAATCGCTTTAAAATACAAAAAGCAGAGTTAATTAGAGGGTAGCTAGAGTAGCTATCGATAAAACGAATACCAAAGAATAATTTTTAGGGGAAATCTCAAAATCGATGGATTCGCGATTTGTTCACATAAACGGCATTTACGGAAAATCAGATTTGCCGACATCCGACTCATTTCGTTAAGATGGGTCACATATACAGTTTGTTCATTAAGATCAAATATCCTTATTAAACCGATAAGTTATTGGGTTCGTTGTCCTATTCCAAGTCTAATGCGATGAAACACGATTGGACGTAAACATGCACACGGAATCCGACTCATCGTGCAATTTCACTAATGAACACACTATTCTCAAAGACAGTGACGCGGCTTTATTTTGGTAGATTAGTTGGCTTTAATATGGTAAGTACGTACTTTCCACTTGTTATAATGAAGTTAATCTAGTTGTTTCCATGCTCGGCAACCTTCCATTATCTGATTAATATATATATATTGTGGTTACTATATATGGTCTTATGGCATCTCATTCGGATATTCAGCCCTTTTCAGGACATTATTGCCACGCCGACCTTTCTGTAGTGTCATTGAGGGTGGTCACTGCCAGGGTGCATGTTGTCCTCAGTGGTTCTTTTACGTTCCATAATGAAACAAGACTAACATTAATGGGATTTCCGGTTCACATGATGTGCAATCGCCAATGTTGTGGGCCAAGAGTTTATATAAAATACACTTTGCCTGCCTATTCAGAGTTTTGAACTCAGAACGCTGTCATTCCAGACTGATGTAATAACACGCTGCTCCCGCGTGCTATTTTTGTACATTTTTTATCAGCAATTAACAAGGTTGTTAAAAATTTACAGTATGGTCACAGATGTATTTTTTATGAATATGGGTAAACGCTATGGGTGAACATGTTTGACGAAATAGATAGGGGTGGGGTCTTTCTCAGATCGAAAATTCCTTTAGGGAGTGCGTTCAATAGTATATTCATAACGATCATTCCACTGACAACAGTAGGTCTGACGTCGTTGACCACTATGACATGCAAGTTGCAAATACGGTAAGACTGAGCATCGAATCACGTCCTCTCACTTCAGCAGCAATTTATAGTGAACATGTTGTAATACTACCTTATAAAATAAAAACAAATGCGCACATTTGGGAATACTTTCAATTGCTTTCGCGCATCTGTGACGACGTCACATTGATGTAAACGTCTGTGATATGGGTTAAACTCACTCTCTTACATGGAAACACATGCGAAGAGAATGTGATAAAAGCTCTATATTTCACCAGTATGGTGTCCGTTTAAATACTGCTATTTATCTGTATTAAATATTTAAATATCTGTCAGACTATATAAACATATGATCAACTCATAAATACTAGTACAGTGTATATGATATGAGAATAAACACAACCGGCAATGTCCACAATAATGTATCATTTGCCTTTTCTCATTGAAGCGACTAATGCGCCTTTCGACGTTGACATGTTCTTGAGTTTGCGGGTATTGCCTCACAAATGATACTTTATTCAAACCACGTGATAGCATTTTCTGGTAGATGTGGAAATTTAAACTGAAGCGCGAATAGGTCCATTTTTCTAGGCATGAGTGTTACTAATTGACAAAATCGAAGATAAACATATGTTGTAGCTTTACTGCAATAAATTAACAATTATTACACACAAATCACCTTACCACCAATGCATGGTGTATTGGTAACTTTCGATGTACGACCGACTTCATATGGCTAACGTAATTGATCTAGTAATAATAATAATAATAATGTATTTATTTAAGACAATCACCATGTCCATATATACGAATACATCAATAAAAGTATGTAAATAAATATAAAAATACATCGATAAGAACAATATGTTTAAAATTATATAAATCCCGGACCCACTGGTGCCGCAGTTTCGAAGTACAATACACATGTCAATCCTATTCATTAAACTAGTCAGAGAAGGTGGTGAAATACATAACAACTGTGTGCATTTGACAAGCCATTCCGATCAGTATAATCAGACGTCAACGAAATCTTATCATTGGATTCCCAAAGACGATATAATTAGCAATTATTAGCTAATTAGCAACCGTGCAGTAAGATAACCATAGATGTAATCGAAATAGCATTAAATTATATTCATCGAATTTTTTTGTAATATGGGAAATTGTCTTTGATGAGAATTCCAATCGCAGACAACATAATTATCCCACTTGTCGTGATTTTCACCGTATTTGTCAGTATATGTCATTTTATATAGTAAACCCAATGGCAACTGCACCTCTTACTAACATTAATGGCTACATTAACTATCTTTCTCTTAACATTGCTCTTAAGCTATAACGAAACTACAACGTGTTGAAATTGTTTAACAAGTGTTCTGATTCTGTGTTCCCGGTTTTCGCACTCAAAACCGCTTTTCCATTTTTTGCATTCACTTCCTGTCCGATATAATATCCTTTTAAAGATATGTGCTGTAACTTACCAAGTACTTTTATAGAACAACATGCATATTTATATGCAACTCCTATTCCTGAAAGAAAACTAACCCAGCCTCGATTATCTTCTTTATGATTTACTTTTTTCCCGGGTTAATACCAAACATTGGAACTAGAGTTTTCTATGTTGTTCCGCCGACAATTTGTTTCTTCCTTGTTAGAGCAGTTGAAAATATTACACAATTCCGCTGTCGTTTACCATACGTATCCACATAAACTCCCTGGTGCATCTGTCCATGTGTTCATCACTTTAACACGGCTCATCAAATTCGAGATTCATCAACACGTATATTTTGGTGCGACTTGAATTTTGCTTTGATGATAAACACAATTGCTTGATTGAACGATTGTTCCGAAATAATATTGGATACATATGTATAAATCAACAATAAGCAAAGGAAAAGAAGCTAATTGCTTGTAGCTCCCTTTTTCAGTTATAAAAAAGTATTTGTGGCACGGTAGAAATTTGTGAAATTATTTCGATGCGAGAATACCACAGTTATTTAATAAAATAAGTGTGATAAAAACATCATAACAAGTATTCTAGATTGTTACTGACCTTGCTGTTCGCAAATACTATAAGAATATATACTGTACTAAAATATACTATCCTAATTGTGTGGAGTTATCTTGTTCACATGTTTCCCAGATGCAATGTTTCCTTGACTTTTTGAATATATTGATAGACGTGCAATCTTCAATATGATTTTTCATAACAGTAGAGTATTCCACAATGTTGGACCAACAATAACAGTAGAGTATTCCACAATGGTGGACCAACAATAACAGTAGAGTATTCCACAATATTGGACCAACAATAACAGTAGAATATTCCATAATGTTGGACCAACAATAACAGTAGAGTATTCCACAATGTTGAACCAACAAAAACAGTAGAGTATTCCACAATGTTGGACCAACAATAACAGTAGAGTATTCCACAATGTTGGACCAACAATAACAGTAGAGTATTCCACAATGTTGGACCAACAATAACAGTAGAGTATTCCACAATGTTGTACCAACAATAACAGTAGAGTATTCCGCAATGTTGGACCAACAATAAGAGTAGAGTATTCCTCAATGTTGGACCAACAATAACAGTAGAGTATTCCACAATGTTGGACCAACAATAACAGTAGAGTATTCCACAATGGTGGACCAACAATAACAGTAGAGTATTCCACAATGTTGGACCAACAATAATAGTAGAGTATTCCACAATGTTGGACCAACAATAACAGTAGAGTATTCCACAATGCTGGACCAACAGTAACAGTAGAGTATTCCACAATGTTGGACCAACAATAACAGTAGAGTATTCCACAATGTTGGACCAACAATAACAGTAGAGTATTCCACAATGTTGGACCAACAATAACAGTAGAGTATTCCACAATGTTGGACCAACAATAACAGTAGAGTATTCCACAATGTTAGACCAACAATAACAGTAGAGTATTCCACAATGTTGGACAAACAATAACAGTAGAGTATTCCACAATGTTGGACCAACAATAACAGTACAGTATTCCACAATGTTGGACCAACAATAACAGTAGAGTATTCCACAATGTTGTACCAACAATAACAGTAGAGTATTCCACAATGTTGGACCAACAATAAGAGTAGAGTATTCCACAATGTTGGACCAACAATAACAGTAGAGTATTCCACAATGTTGGATCAACAATGACAGTAGAGTATTCCACAATGTTGGACCAACAATAACAGTAGAGTATTCCACAATGTTGGACCAACAATAACAGTAGAGTATTCCACAATGTTGGACCAACAATAACAGTAGAGTATTCCACAATGTTGGACCAACAATAACAGTAGAGTATTCCACAATGTTGGACCAACAATAACAGTACAGTATTCCACAATGTTAGACCAACAATAACAGTAGAGTATTCCACAATGTTGGACCAACAATAACAGTACAGTATTCCACAATGTTGGACCAACAATAACAGTAGAATATTCCACAATGTTGGACCAACAATAACAGCAGTGTATTCCACAATGTTGGACCAACAATAACAGTAAAGTATTCCACAATGTTGGACCAACAATAACAGTAGAGTATTCCACAATGTTAGACCAACAATAACAGTAGAGTATTCCACAATGTTGGACCAACAATAACAGTAGAGTATTCCACAATGTTGGACCAACAATAACAGTAGAGTATTCCACAATGTTGTACCAACAATAACAGTAGAGTATTCCACAATGTTGGACCAACAATAAGAGTAGAGTATTCCACAATGTTGGACCAACAATGACAGTAGAGTATTCCACAATGTTGGACCAACAATAACAGTAGAGTATTCCACAATGTTGGACCAACAATAACAGTAGAATATTCCACAATGTTGGACCAACAATAACAGCAGTGTATTCCACAATGTTGGACCAACAATAACAGTAAAGTATTCCACAATGTTCGACCAACAATAACAGTAGAGTATTCCACAATGTTAGACCAACAATAACAGTAGAGTATTCCACAATGTTGGACCAACAATAACAGTAGAGTATTCCACAATGTTGGACCAACAATAACAGTAGAGTATTCCACAATGTTGTACCAACAATAACAGTAGAGTATTCCACAATGTTGGACCAACAATAAGAGTAGAGTATTCCACAATGTTGGACCAACAATGACAGTAGAGTATTCCACAATGTTGGACCAACAATAACAGTAGAGTATTCCACAATGTTGGACCAACAATAACAGTAGAGTATTCCACAATGTTGGACCAACAATAACAGTAGAGTATTCCACAATGTTGGACCAACAATAACAGTAGAGTATTCCACAATGTTGGACCAACAATAACAGTAGAGTATTCCACAATGTTGGACCAACAATAACAGTAGAGTATTCCACAATGTTGGACCAACAATAACAGTAGAATATTCCACAATGTTGGACCAACAATAACAGCAGTGTATTCCACAATGTTGGACCAACAATAACAGTAAAGTATTCCACAATGTTGGACCAACATATGTCAGTGTACTTTGTTTGGTGCTGGTTTTACAATGTGGTATTTCGTAAACTATATCTTGTCTCATATTATAATTGTGTGAGGTGATGTGTTTCGTTAGAATGTCATTAAATATATTTGGTAACATACCCCAATTATGTTTATACATTAGAATACATTCTGCATATGATGTCCACCAACTGCATCAAAACGTCTCATTTTTGCTCTTTTAAATTTGTGACTTTTATTGGTTATGTACTGAATTGCTATATTTGTATTTCCGGATAGTTCCTCTTTCATAAAAATTTGAAAATTAAGGTTTTAGAAAATAGTTTTGTCTCTTCACCGAATATAGGAATGGGAATATGTTCCGTGTCCAGGCCCCTTTTACAATCTGTGGTAGTTGTTCCCGGTAATTTAGATCGTTCATCACCGTTGGTTGGTTTTCGTGACTGTCACGTCACGCTGACATCGACACATTTTCGAAGCCAGCGTTCGAATATGTTGCCGCTAGGTTCAGTCAGTAGCCTCTGAGCGTGTATGACTGAGTCGGTATCAGTCGCTGTCGTGCATACACTGCCGTCGGGGTAAATCTGACATACGATCTGACCGAGCCAGTCTGGGTCAGTCTGGCTTCGTCTGGTCTGGTCGGGTCTGATCTGATCGGGTTGGGCGAAATGTGCCAAAGTATCCCGGGCTTTACTCAACTGTGCGTTTTTGACAAGCTATGCTTTTTAGAAGGCCTGTCTCCTTTCTGAGAAAACTGAGTGTTGATCACCAGACGGCACCACAATGGAGATAATTGATGACCTTGGCTTGCTCTCCTAGTGGTGGTTTCTTGTTCGATTGGAAGGTATAATGTAATAATCTAGTGTCATTGGCAACTGAAATACCAACTGACGATTCACTTGTACAAAATACACAACGGAGCGCTGTGGAGAAGTCTCTGGAGTATCGCATTATCAATCGACAGAAACCGGTTTCAAATCCTGTGCTGCCGTGTCGAACTTTAAGGAAGTTCGTCCACTCTACGTCGCTCCAATTCACGCAACTGTATGAACGAGTACCTGGAAATATACAGTGGTGGATATTTGTGTACGAATTGTCTTTCATCATGGCTGAATTTTTCCCAGATAAGTCGAGATGGTGATGGTCGATTGAACAGGTCTGTCTGGGTGTTATATGTCAAGGGCTTTGATCAGTCCTAAGTACTGGATATTGTGCTATGTAAGAACTTTGTTGAAATGTAGTTACTTACGTGTATACTCTATTCTTCGACTGTCTAAAACAAACGAAAACAATGGGTAAAATGAGTAGTGAACACTCTTTTTTTAAATGTTATGGTCGTGCTAGCAGCAGCAATGGCCCGCAAGGAGGAGATTAAGATCAACATAATTAAATAATTACACGTGTTTGGATGTTTCCCCGTGGACGCATGTAAGATAGTTTATCGAAATTAGCGGCTTCCACAGTATATCTAATTTGTACATCCGATCAGACAACGCCACTGACGATTCGTTTTACTGATTAGAATCGGTCGCGTGGCTAGCCCAGTTAATTATGTGAATGATGGGTTTCTTTGTCAACATCAATTACTTTAGCAGTAACTAGCAGACCGTACATAAATTAGACGTTCGACGGTTGTGTTTATGTATAATACTAAGGCTAATGCGACATGTGCAGCATTGATATACATAAGTTTTTTTTTTGTATATTTTGCATTTCGTTGTTTTTAAATACTGTTAATATAATACTGGAATAACCATTTTTAACTTATTTCCAGCATTAAGATACATACGTTATTTAATCTGGGAGAAGATTAAGATCAACATAATTAGTGGACGCATATAAGCGAGTTTGTCGAAATTAGCGGCTTCCACGGTATATTTGATGTCTGTGAATTATGGGCTTCTCTGTCGACATCAATTACTATAGCAATAACTAGCAGACCGTACACAAAATTGGACGTTCGGCGGTTGCGTTTATGTATAATACTAAGGCTAATGCGACATGTGCAGCATTGATATACATAAGTTAGTTTTTTTATATTTTGCATTTCGTTGTTTTTAAATACTGTTAATATAATACTGGAATAACCATTTTGAACTTATGCCACCAGACTAACTGCGTTCAGTCTAATAAAACAAGGTTACACGTCGACGGGAATACAAGAACCAATGTATTAACATTTTAGATGCATAACTCTACAAAGTTGTATTTTGTTTCCATTTAAAGAGTGACTGTTTCTTTCGTTACCCAGACTTATCCAGGGTGGTAATACGTGGTTCACTCGGGAGCTTCGGCTTTAATTCTAATACAGCATGCTAAACATATGAATGTTTTGTATTAACATAGTATAATTTTATGATGGTAACACTGAAGTTTAAACACCGTCATCATATTATTTACCACTTACCAGGCAGCTCGTCTACACCATATATATTCTAGTTTAAAAAAATACGTAAGTAACATTAATATATGAGAAATAATATTATACACATTTAACATGTGCGTCTATACGTATGCAAATGCAATCCGTTGCTTCGTAGGAAAACATAAGCGATTACTTAATGGACCTATCCTTCACGAGATCTGTTGTCTAGTAACATGTCCGCTTAGCCATCGAAAAATGGATGCCGGACACGTAATTAATTAGGACATTCCGTCTTATATTTTGGTGATATTCTAGCACCTATCGTGTCTTCTTTATGACAAAAACCATATGGTAGGTGCTTGCAGTTTTTAAAGGGTGAACTGTATGCGAGATTGTTTGATCTAGCAGATGCCACCCAGCCCTAGTAATGCAGTACACATTTTACAGTATAACGTTACCAACACTACCGAAAATGCCCGTCACCTGGCGGGATGCTTTGGTAGAAGAGAAAGATTCAATTTTAAAACAATTTTCTGGATTACAATGCTACTATCGACGTTGTAAGTTGACTAATTATACAAGGTCTACATTACAGTTAGATCTGCATGGTATTTAGCTTGTTATTCTTGCTAGTGTCCCATCTGTCTTCATCTGTGTGGGCTTATTTCGTAACACACACATACACACACGCACGCACGCACGCTCGCACGCACGCGCGCACGCACACACACACACAAATACACGCACACCGCACGCTCGCAAACAGACACACACACACACACACACACACACACACACACACACACACACACACACACACACACACACACACACACACACACACATACATACATGTATATCAGTCATGACATAATTGTAGACCAGCTGCAGCAATAATGGGTAATATTCCTGCCATGAATTAACCCAAGCGATTCTCAAAATGGGAGTCTTCATGTGAATTCGCGATCAGATAAAATGCTAAATTTTATGTTTTTGTTGTTGACTTTCCTTGCGTTTTCAAAGTCCATCTGACGGACAAATGCAGTTCGGCAAATTGTCGGTCGACTAATTGGCGTTGATCAATTACAACATTTTGTTGCCTATATATAGTTCATATTTTTAACAACTTAAAAAAATTATGCATTTTTTAGTAAGTCAATTTCTTATATTAATTAAGAAATTTACACGTTAAATATTTTGATGTGTCGGAACGGCATTCGCGATTGGCCAGACAAGTCGAGAAAGCTGCTTTACACCCGGAAATGTTGGTGTAGTTTAAACGAAAATAAAACATGACGTCCTGCTGAAACAACAATCATATTTATTAAATTACAATAAACAAATACATATGCAAGTACAAGCTACACACAATTGCAGAGTTGAAACACACCATGTAGCATTTCTGCCGTTTTATTACGGACAGATCGAAACACGACTAAATAGATGAGACTGTTTATAAACGTATTGCTCACGCACATCCATGCGGCTACAAACTTGTACCATGAAGGCAAATTGTCTTCATACTTCAACATTCCTGCAATAGCCAGAACAAAGTAGGGAACTGTCAACACGACAAGAGCCAAGCATACAATCAGCACGTTTCTTCCAGAACGAACAGACTTCAATGTCATGGATGGGATGGTCGCGACGTTGCCGTTCTCTCCTCCGATTGAAATAGCCTGCGCTGCAATTTGACGATGTGTTCGAAGAATCGCTCGGAATATGCGTGTAGTCGAATAAACCAGGCCGACAACAGGGCACAAAATCGCGACTATAACAACAAAAAGTATTAAACCAACGTTGTCTTTTGAAATGTCTACTGCATATATACATGCAGGACCGTTCCACGATTTAACAAAACATGCTATTATGGCCCCCATCAACGCTCCAATTAACCACAATCCACATATTATGAAGTAGCAACGATTTCTAGTAAGGACTTGTTCATAGCGGAGCGGATTCGTTATAGCGACCATCTTGCACACAGTCACCCAGCAGAGACTGTGCATTGAGGTGACGGTGAACCACACCGAGAAGACGGCGTGAATCTTCGGAAAGTATTGGGTGTCATAGCACACATTCGGCGTCGCCCTGGAGCACACGGCGGCACTGATGGGCATCGCCATGCATCCGTTGGCGAGATCAGACAGCGTGAGCGAGAACACGAAGAGCGTCGTGCGATCTTCGCGCAGTTGTGGATATCTGGCGATGACAGCGATCGCGAGTGCGTTCAGTGTTACGTTCATGACGATCATTGCACTGATGACAGTAGGTCTGAAGTCGTCAAATACTATGACATCCATATTGCACAAACGGTATGACTGTCCAACGAAACATGTCCTTTCACGTCTGACCGCTATTGCAGAATGATAAAATTATAATACCACCATAGATAATGTACACGAATGTGCGCTAATTGGTGAATACTTACAATTCCTTTCGGATTCCATTAATCATTTCGTCATATGAATCCATACACAAATGGTATTGTCTAAACGCCATCATGCGTGGAAACAAGTGTAGCACACACGCGAAGAGAAAGTGAAATAGAATGCATATTTCACAAGGATGTTGCAATATTAGTGTTTATTTATTTGTTTTAAACTTGTTCAGTATATATATATACATATATATATACATACACACACACACACACACACACACACACACACACACACACACACACACACACACACACACACACACACACACACACACACACACACACACACACACACACACACACACACACGCACATACACACACATACACACACACACACCACACACACCCAAACACCCAAACACCCCCCCACCCCCCCCCCCCACACACACACACATTTATATATATTATTTAAACCATGACAAATATCGAAATAAAATTATTGTGCAGAAATGTATGTAATTTGAAACAACTACATTAGTCCATTGCTCGAGGCATGACAGTTACTAATTGTCAAAAGCAATTAACAACCAGGTAATGTAATAATATGTAATCAAACACAATTGTTACATTTAAATTACGTACTCCAGTGCATGGTGTATTAGTAACTTTTAATGCATAAATCTTCTGTGTAGGTTCGACCTCATATTGCTGACGTAATTATTCTACTCAGAAAAGCTGGAGGAAATAAAGCCGAGGCTCCCAAATTAAACGCTTCTTACCACCCTGGTTAAGTCCGGGTAACGAAAGAAGCAGTCACTCTTTAACGGGAAACAAAACTTTGTAGAGTTATGCGTCTAAACCGTTAATATAAACTGACCATTTGCAATTACAATCAACTGTTAGAATACGCCGGCTCGTATATTTGTTTCACGTGTAACCTTGTTTTATTGGATTAATCGCAGCTAGTCTGGTGGCATAAGTTCAACATATATATATTCTAGTATTATGAACAGTATTTAAAAACAATGGAACGCAAAATATACGATTACATAACTTATGTATCTTACTGCTGGACATGTCGCATTATTATTATACATAAATACAACCGTCGAACGTCTAATTTTATGTACGGTCTGCTAGTTACTGCTAAAGTAATGTATGTCGACACAAGAAGCCCATCATTCACATAATTAACTGGGATAGCCACGCGACCTATTCTAATCAATAAAACGAATCGTCAGTTGCGTTATCTTATCGGATGTACAAATTATATATACTGTGGAAGCCGCTAATTTCGATAAACTAGCTTACATGCGTCCACGAGGAAACATCCAAACACGTACAATTATTTAATTATGTTGATCTTAATCTTCTTCTTGCAGGCCATTGCTGCTGCTAGCACGAACATAACAAGTTAAAAGCAGTGATAACCACTAATTTCATCCACTGTTTTCGTTTGTTTTAGACAGGTCAACACATATTGGATACATGTAAGTAAATATATTTCAACAAAGTTCTAACGTTGCGCAGCATCCAATGCTTAGGACTGATCATAGCCCTTTATTTTTTACTTCCTGGCAGACCTGTTCAATCGAACACCATCTCATCTTCTCATCTTCTGTGGGAAGAATTCAGCCATAGTGAAAGAGAATTCATACACAAATATCAACCACTGTCTATATCCAGGTAAACGCATTCATACAACTGCGTGAATTGGAGCGACGTAGAGTGAACGAACGTCCTTAAGGTTCGACACACAGGATTTGAAACCGGTTTCTGTCGATTGATAGTCCGATACTCCAGACTCTTCACGACAGCGCTCCGTTGTGTATTCTGTCAGTTGGTGTTTCATTTGCAAATGATACTAGATTATTACATTATACCAACCAATAGAAAAACAAACCATCACTAGGACAACAAGCCAAGGTCATCAATTATCACCATTGTGGTGGTGCCGTCTGGTGATCAACATTCTGTTTTCTCAGAAAGGAGAAAAGCCTTCCTGATAAAAGCATATCATATCAAAAAAGGACAACTGAGTAAAACCTGTAATACTTTGGCATATTTTTACCAACCCGATCAGACCAGACCCAACCAGACCAGACGAAATCAGACTGACCCAGACTGGCTCGGTCAAACCGTATGTCAGACAGCAGTGTATGCTCTATAGCAACTGACACCGACTTAGTCATACACACTCGGCGGCTACTGACAGAACCTAGCGGCAAAATATTCGAACGCCGGCTACGAAAATGTGTCTTTGTCAACAGTCATATATACCAACGAACGGTGATAAAGGATCTAAATTACCGGGAACAATTACCATAGATTGCAATATGGGCCTGGTCACGGAAAATGTTCCCATTCCAATATTCTGTAAAAAAAAATGTTCTAGTACCTTCATTTTCACATGTTCGTGAAAGAGAAACTATACTTGCATACAAATACGGCAATTCAGTACATAACCAATAAAAATCACACATGGTACAGCTTTTTTACAAGAGCAACAATTTGTGTGGTTTCGCTACATGCGACTGACATCATGTGACAAGTTTTATACCGTATGTCAGCTATGTGACAAAATAGAATCCACATTATATCATTATAATTATATACATACACATACATACATATATATATATATATATATATATATATATATATTTAAAAGTAAGGTCATGACGAGAAATTCAAGAGAGGAGGCAAACTTATATATACCAAGATCTAAAAATAGAATTGGAGAGAATTGCTGAAAATAATTTTGACGCACGGCTTTGAAACACACTACCTGTAGATACAAAAAATGCAACATCATTGGATGTGTTTAAGCATAAAGCCAGAACATTTATCATTGGCATTAATTAAATTAATTGAACAATATGTGTAATGAATAGGCTTTTCATCTTCCGTTTCCCTTACATTATCTCTAGCTTTGTTTATATGAAGTCAACCTGAGGCTATTACGTTGACTCACCCGTGTAACATTTATATACGTAATATATGTAATGTTATTTATATGCATGAGTGTACTATATTTAGTTTGATTTAATAGGCTACCAGTTCGAAACAGTTTTTTTTAACTACATTGGTAGCCACCTCATTTGTGTTGCTTTTGTCTTGAAATATGTTGCATATCAGGTAGATAATGAAATACATTTACTCACTTACTTACTCACATAGAACGAATGCTGGCAGGCCGTGCAGGAGGCTGGCAGTGTTCGTAGTTTGTGCTCGTGTTTCCGTCTGGTGTGGGCTTCTGCTCTGGTAATGATGGTAGAGACGCTGATACGCACTAATCTGTAGTGAATTAAAAATCGTAGTGGCACGAAGGCATGAAGTGTCCCATTTCAGGTTAGCGAGCATAGCCATTGTTTTTTCCATTGATCCCATAGTACTGGATCTTGTGACATTTTGTGTGTGTGTCACTTTTTCAAATGCTTTATTAAAGTCCAGGATGACGATATCTGATTGCTTCTTTTGGTTGACAGAGTATGCCAATTCATGTTTGTTTGTAACAAGTAGCGTCTCGCAAGACAGGCCCTTAAAGAAGCTATGTTGATTCGGATGCAATATGTAGGTAGCAACCGATTTGGCTACACAAAATGTGTTCCATTTTTTTGCATGCTATGCATGTAAGTAAAACCGGTCTGTAGTTAGATGGTTTCGCCTTGTCACTCTTCTTGTATATCGCCACTACGCGTGTTGTGGCCGAACGGATGCGATAGTGCCTTAGTCATAGAACTGTTGGAAGTTGACGGAAGGGACACCAGCGATCCCATTGGCAGTCACCTTCACAATTCTTGCCGGGAGTTCATAGGTTAAACCCCTTCTACTCATACTAAATTTGACGCTCCTAGTCGTACAAATTTAATATAAAACTAATCAAATTTAATAAGTTAGTCAACCTATAATCTGACTTGCGCTTTGGTCGCAAGATGGCCTTGTATAACATTTTACATTCAAGAATCCGAGTGTTATCAGCAGTCAGTGTCACGTACGTCTTGATGTCTTCCTTGACCAGTGTTGCTATGGTAATATAAAGGGTCACCTTTGGGTGTGTCATACTGATCTCTACGATCTGAATATCGGACATACTTGACATCATTTATTTTGGCATACGCCATGTTTTTTAGTTCGATCCTCGCAATATTTTCTAGATCGAACACGTATCCACATGTATCGTTTACCTTCCCTACAATGCCGCCACATAGTCTCCAATTCCACAACGGATCACTATTTTCCTATTGCTGGTGTCTCTAATCTCTATGATGGTGGTATCATTGAGATAAGTATAAGTCGTATATTGGCAATTTGCAAGTAATATCCTCGTCATCTAACTAAATGTTGCGTTTTGGGTGTAGCGAGTACTTCTTCAAAAACAGACTGAAATATTACCTCTAGAAAAACAATACTACTTGACAGCATCAAGGTGCACATATCCTTGTTCGCTTGCTCGGTTGAAGCAATTACATGTACAACATGTCCCATACATGCTATGTTATGTTTTAAAAGTTGTCACACTTTCACCTGCTGGTGTTTCTGCATCAGATGACTGTAGGACATGTTTGAGGGTATTTTTTGCTTCAGATGACTGTAGTACATGTTTGAGGGTATTATTGCTTCAGATGACTGTAGGACATGTTTGAGGGTATTATTGCTTCAGATGACTGTAGGACATGTTTGAGGGTATTTTTGCTTCAGATGACTGTTGTACATGTTTGAGGGTATTATTGCTTCAGATGACTGTAGGACATGTTTGAGGGTATTATTGCTTCAGATGACTGTAGGACATGTTTGAGGGTATTATTGCTTCAGATGACTGTAGGACATGTTTGAGGGTATTATTGCTTCAGATGACTGTAGTACATGTTTGAGGGTAGTATTGCTTCAGATGACTGTAGGACATGTTTGAGGGTATTATTGCTTCAGATGACTGTAGGATATGTTTGAGGGTATTTTTGCTTCAGATGACTGTTGTACATGTTTGAGGGTATTATTGCTTCAGATGACTGTAGGACATGTTTGAGGGTATTATTGCTTCAGATTACTGTAGGACATGTTTGAGGGTATTATTGCTTCAGATGACTGTAGGACATGTTTGAGGGTATTATTGCTTCAGATGACTGTAGTACATGTTTGAGGGTATTATTGCTTCAGATGACTGTAGTACATGTTTGAGGGTATTATTGCTTCAGATGACTGTAGTACATGTTTGAGGGTATTATTGCTTCAGATGACTGTAGGACATGTTTGAGGGTATTATTGCTTCAGATGACTGTAGGACATGTTTGAGGGTATTATTGCTTCAGGTGACTGTAGGACATGTTTGAGGGTATTATTGCTTCAGATGACTGTAGGACATGTTTGAGGGTATTATTGCTTCAGATGACTGTAGGACATGTTTGAGGGTATTATTGCTTCAGATGACTGTAGGACATGTTTGAGGGTATTATTGCTTCAGATGACTGTAGGACATGTTTGAGGGTATTATTGCTTCAGATGACTGTAGGACATGTTTGAGGGTATTTTTGCTTCAGATGACTGTAGGACATGTTTGAGGGTATTATTGCTTTAGATGACTGTAGGACATGTTTGAGGGTATTATTGCTTCAGATGACTGTAGGACATGTTTGAGGGTATTATTGCTTCAGATGACTGTTTGAGGGTATTTTGACTTCGACAAACGATCAGCATTGTTAATTACTTTGTCATGTCATAGCATCATATCACATCACGTCAGGTTAACATTATATGCTAACCGCATTGTTAATCCGCCCATGCCGTCATTAGTATTTCTCCATGCCCTACATTGAGCTAGATAATAATAATAACAATCATATTTTTATTTTGTTAAGCGCCACATCCAGTGTTGTACACAGCACTTTACAACTATATACAAATGTTCGATAAAAATAATGCATTTGAATAAAAACAATAGTCGTTATATCATACATAAAATGAACTAATAATAATAATAATAATTAAGACAATAAATATAGTAGAAATAGAAAAGGAATGTTACATAAAATATAATATAATAAAATAAAATAAAACATAACAAGTATATACAAAATAATAATAATTAAGATCGTATTATTATTATTTTAATAAATAAACTAAGATTAATGTAAACATAAATAAATTAGGCTAATATGTATATGAAAATAAATACATAAATAAATAAACGTTAAACACCATTCAGCTTTGGTAAAATAGTGTTGGTAATCGTCCCGAGTTACATATACGCTGCTGTGAACAGGTCAGTCTTCAACACAAGTTTAAATGAGTCCAGTGGTGTTTTGCTGATAACACCTGCTGGTAACGTTTGGCTGCGTGGGCAAATGTACAGTCAACGGTTCTGTTGCGTGTTCTTGGGACAACTAAAGCATTGGAGTCAGCAGACCGAAGACGTCTGGCTGGCATGTAGACACGCACGAGTTTCTGCATGTAGAGAGGCGAGAGGTCTTCGTGCAGCGCCTTGTACGTAAGCACAGCGAAATTGAATGTGATGCGCTGTTGAATAGGTAGCCAGTGCAGTAGGCGAAGAATAGGGGACGCAATTTCAACGAGCGCCTGTCGAGTGATAAGGCGAGCTGCGGCATACTGGAGTCGCTGCAATCGATCGATGTTATTGGTTGAGGTACCGAACAGTAGAGAGTTGCAGTAGTCCAAACGAGATGTTATGACATTGACTACTCGTTCCGCTTTTGGTTGAGTTAGGTAACGGTCAATCAACCCGATGTTGCGCAGGTGCAGCGAGTAAGTGCTGATCGCACGTGACACTTGCACAGTCATATCCAGGTGTCTATCTAGGTGGACACCGAAATTTCTAACATGTTCTGTTGCACTGATTTCATCAGTCCCGACGCGCGCACGGAACCCACTATCGATAGCTTATGCCGATTTGGGAACAACCGGTAGAATTATGTTTTGGTGTCATTCGTGAGCCGATAATTCCAAGTCATCCATTCCTTCACGTCACCAATACAACGCTCGATCCGACGTATGGCGGTCGCCAGAGAGGAACCATCCATGTCGAAATGATAGAACAGTTGTAGATCATCAGCGTGATGTTGGTATTTTAAGTCGTGATTGTGAATGATGTCACCGATCGGCTGCATGTACAATGAAAATAAGAGTGGTCCCAACACTAACCCTTGCGGTACCCACGTTATCAAAGTCGTCTCGCTGGATAAAACGCGGTCGATGACGACACTCTGCTTGCGATCACCTATTAAGATTCCAGCCACTCTAGAACCACTCCGGCGATGGCGTGGCGTCGTTGTAAGCAACCCAGGAGTATTGCGTGATCTATCGTGTCAAATGCGGCGCTTAGGTCGACGTGTACAACACTAGTACTTTGTTGATTACCCACAGTAAGGCTGTTTCAGTCGAGTGGTTTCGCTTGTTAGCAGACTGAAATGTGTCGGTAAATGATTCGTTAACTAGGTGAATGTTCAATCTGTTGGCCACACCCTTTTCAATCACTTTCGAAAGTTTGGACAGATTGCTCACTGGGCGCTAGTTACCTAAGGTATCATTACATAGATCCATGAAATTGGGCCAACGACCAGCGCGTTATGCTAGGATATTAAATAAGACACGCGAATGTTCTTTTATTGCATAGGATATGAATCGCTTAAGTAGCGTATGCATGTAAGCTCTGACCTATATGATAATGTTATAATAGTTAGGCTACACGTATCTCAAGAAAACCAAAGATGGTCGGTAAACAAAGTATGTGCTTGTCGGTGATTAACACGTGGGTTGGTGCGATTGAAGAAGCTTAATTGCTGACAGTACTTGTGCATGGCATGATTGCTAAATGCTGACGTTGTAGAACCTACGCTCCAGAAGTTCCGTATCAGCAACGTTATCAATTTATCTTCTTCTCCATTCCTTATACATGAGCATTGCTGATCCGCGTTACGGTCTGCTTTTAACCGAATTAAACAGCTACATAATTTCTGGTTACCTTCTTTATGCGCGATACTTATCGCCGGAACAAATATGCACCTTTATGTACCTTTGCATGTATCTATTCTTTACCGTTATTTGTTTTAATGTTCCGGTACTTGTTTATGTTACAGACAACTACCCATAAAAACTACAATAAAGTATTATTCTTAAAAAAACACAGTAATTAGTTAATACGAGGTTATCTACGTATTATATAAGCACATTGTGGATTATATGTTATTATAATACCAATTTGAAGAAAAAAATAATAATGATAACTGATTACTGTACATCATAGATAACTATGATGTACAGTAGGTATGATATCCGTCACGCTAATTCAGGAAAAACAGTTGTGATTACCAATATAAGCAAATTAATTAATCATGACATAAGGGGTAAATGTTCACTAATTAGTTCATAATTAAACAATATGTCTGACATGAGGTGAACAACGTGATGTCCGTAACAACGACAGCTGGCGCAAAACATCTATGAATACCTACAAATGTGATGCACATGTGCATCTTTATAGATAAAACCGTAGCTATTACGCAATATGTTATGTTTGCTAACCTCATGGGTTTACAACATAGTAGTAATACAATCAGATTTACCATATAGAATAATAAAACATCTTTTTCACACTTCATATATATATATATATATATACGCACCAATGAGCTAAACTAATATGTTCGTTACGGTATGGTAATGGAAAACCTTCGCACTCACTAAATATGGTGACTTATGTAAATCTTCAAAACTAAAATTATCTTCTGATGTGTGATCTTGTTGTGTTCATGTGTGACGGCGTATGTCACACGACACTCGCACACACACGCGAACACGCACGCACACGCGAACACGCACGCACGCGCGCACCTGCTTGTTATGTTTCATGTTATCAATTTGACGTTTCTGAAGATCTACAACATTATATATCAATAAAAAATAATACATTAAATGGGTACGTTTCTGTTTTGACGTTGTCTTAAAAACATGTGACGCTCAATTTCAACATGAAGGCTACAAGTCGGTCTAGTAATTGGCGTTGCAGTTAAAAAAGTTGTAATGAACGCTGTCGTTTCTTCCGACACATAAACAAATGTATGCGTTTTTAGTAAACCGTACGCATATATAATTTATAATATATAAACATTACATAGTTTGAAGAGTAACAATGTGATTCGACAACAGCTAAACCAGTTGAGGAGCCAGCGTTAGAGACGAATATAATTTGTGCTCATTATATGCGTATATGTGCACATCTGTTTGTCAGTTAATGTATGAACTTTTGATTATAATGTTTAATATGGTATGCTCATGTATTATTAACTTAATTAGTTTGTAAATATATTATTATCATTGTTGTTGTTTTAAGATAATTATTTTTTAAGGTGACAGCGGAATTTAAATACCTTAACGGGAGTCTCCTGACTTATTGTTTATATTCAACTGCAATATGTACTTGTAATTATTGGTCTAATAAATGTCGTTCATTCATTCGTTCATTCATTCATATATAAATGCAAATTAAACGAAGTGAAACATATTATGCTTGTTGAAAGTACAATTTTATTGAAATAACAAATACTTGCACAAGTGTAAGTTACACAAATTTACATATTTGGCAGAAAGCACGTAACACTTCTGCCGTTTTATCACGGACAGATCGAAACACGATTAAATAGATGAGACTGTTTATAAACGTGTTGCTCACGCACAGCCAAACGGCTACAAACCTATACCACGAAGGCAGAGTATCTCGTAAAGGCGTGAAGCCAGCAATAGCATGACAGCAATATGGAATTGTCAACACAACAAGCGCTAAGCACACAATCAGAACGTTTCTTCCAGAACGAATCGATTTCAATGTCAAAGACTGTAAGGTTGCGATATTGCTGTTTTCTCCTCCGATCGAAATCGCCTGGGCTGTAATCTGACGGTGCGTTCGAAGAATCGCTCGGAATATTCGTGTAGTCGAGTAGACGAGGCCGACAACAGGAATCACAATCGCGACAATAAGAACTACAAGTATTATGACAGAATTACCTCTGGAAATGGTCACTCTGTATATACATGCAAAGACATCCCACGATTCAACGGAATAGGCTACTGTTGCCCCCATTAACGCCCCGATCAACCACAGTCCGCATATTATGAAGTAGCAACGATTTCTAGTGAGGATTTCTTCATAACGGAGTGGATTTGTTATGGCGACCATCTTGCACACGGTCACCCAGCAGAGACTGTACATTGAGGTGACGGTGAACCAAACCGAGAAGACGGCGTGAATCTTTGGAAAGTATCGTGTGTCGTAGCTTACATTCGGCGTCGCTCGGGAGCACACGGCAGCGCTGATGGACATTGCCGTGCAGCCGTTGGCGAGATCAGACAGAGTTAGCGAGAAAATGAAGAGCGTCGTGAGATCTTCGCGAAGTTGTGGATATCTGGCGATGACAGCGATTGCGAGTGCGTTCAGTATCATGTTCATAAGTATCATTGCAATGATGACTGTTGGTCTGACGTCGTCGAACACTACGACTTCCATTTTGCAAATACGGTAAGATTGTCCAACGAAACACATCCGTTCACTTCAGCCAACAATTGCAGAGTGAGGCGTATTGTATTACAACTTTATATAATATACCTATATGTGCGTATGTTAATACATATAATGCTTTCGCTAATCTGCGACGACGCCACATTGATGAAGAATATTGTCATGATGTTAGTCCTGTAGGAAAAATATGAAAAGTATGAACCGTATTTGCCTTTAGACGACGTTGCAGGCGAACGTGCCGGCAATGCCAATCAGGAATGTTCCAGTCACAGTGTCGAAGACGATCGACTGCAGAACACAGAATGGTAATAACCGCAACTATATAATATATTCTAGAATCCATTATACTAGCAGTGGTATATAATCTCTGCGATGTTGGCAATGTACAGTTCGTCGTGTATATATTAAGAAAGTTCGCAAATAAAAGAAGGCCGCGCTTGATCGTCATTTATACTGGTGGAGGCACAAATAGTGCGTCCCATCGTTTTTGCCGTTTTAATAAAACCTGATCAAATTCTTTCGTAACATATCAGTTTTTTCTATGTGGTAAATCTGCAATACCTATTTTGTCAAATTTCTGCAAATGAACTGTTAGAAAAGTTTTCTTCCGGTCGTGAGTATATGAACTCATATCTGTTCGAGTTCGCACGCACTTACTCTGCTAGACTGGTTGAGGACACAAAATCGGCAACGTAACAGGATGTGCCGTTTTCACAACAATCTGAATAAAGTTGTTGCCCAACAGGCATATATTCTAAATCATTAACAGTTATTTAATAGATTAAGTTTAAACAAATGGTTATACAAATTATGTTGAGTGAATTGCGATAATCGAATGACGAAAAAAATCAGACGTTTCCAGCATGCCCAAAACAAGGTCAATGCTTGTTTACTGGTATTATGACAATATGTTATTCAAAGACAGATTTTAGATTATAGGAACATGAACAGCATTCCTTACTAAACTTGATTTACAAGTACTTAGATTGTGACACAAAACACATCATGCCAATTTATTTTAGGAGCAGCTGTGGCCACTGTATGCCTAGACTAACTGTTAAAGAGTGTGTCTGCTGCAAGGAACAGATGCGAGTGGCAGACATTATGCAGAGTCAGCCAGGCGTGACCTGCATCACCCAGCATGATGGCTTTGCGGCAGCCTGCCTGAACGAGCATGTCATACATATTGCATATTCAAGTAGAGTAACACCTATTCAATTTACCTGCATTCATCAAGTCACTCACGATTCAGTTACAACATATTCCACTACAATCTTTTAATCGCAGCTATTGCTGGCCTATATAAAACAACAAATATATGTAACGTTGTTCCCTGGAATATACATAATTCAACCTGATTCAACATTTTGTTGAAGCCTTACCCCCGTCTTGCTGCCGCCTCTCCCCAATGTATGCATGAACATGCATAAATAAGATGTGGATAGAAACTAACCATAGAATGTATTTAAAACAAAACATATCACATGTCTTAGATGGAAGAGATATACAGCATACAGACAGTTCATTCGATGGTGCTACCAGTTCTTGGGTAGGAAAATTCGAGTTCCACATCCATCATGTGCGGTTAAGACAACCCATCAAACCTTTCCATCAGCTTATTTCACTGGATTCCAGGAAGCAGACGGTAATAGAGACCCCTAAATGAGACACACCAAGCGTTTCTTCACACACCGTTGTGAATCCTTGTAACATGAGCATGCACAGCGTCAGCTTTTTGTTTGGTTTGACAAAGTCTGCATTCAGTGGTGGTGGCTCAGCTAATGCCGGGATGTCCTCATCCAAATCAGCACTGGTGCACACATCTACCAATGTTTCCATCAAATCATCAACATACCCTGTAAAAGCAACACATTCTTCTTAACAATAACTATCTGGAATTATTTGTAGTGATGTTCTGTAATAATTGTGTAGTAACATGAAAATATATGTTGACCTGAACAGTGTGGATGACGTAATATGCATGCATGCTATAACAGTTCTGTTTCGTGGAGGGCAATTGAAACAAAGCTTCTGTTATGATATAAGTGGAATGTAAGCATGATGTAGACATGACGTAGATAAGCACATGACTTGTCAGTTTGATAGTGACCTTCTTTTGGACATTACACAAGGTTGCAAGACATCTTTCAAACATTCATCATTGACAGTTGCCACCTTTTATATTCAATGCCTTGCACCTTTTTATAGTAGCTACATGTGTTGGTACACTGTATAAGATGATATTGTTGAGTATGTCAGTAAGAATTAATCCAGCATTGCGTTACCAAATGTTGGATCTTCGATGACCTTCCTCACTATGTAGCCACCGAGTTTGTATTTGAGGTAGTGTATACTAAACATGAGTTCTTTCGGCTGCGTAGTGCTCTGCTGTCTTCCCACATTCTCGTTGAAATGCAAGGCTGTCATAATGGTGCTGGATGGTAAGAAAATTATTCTGACATGTTCTGTAACTGACAGACACGTACTTACTGCAATTTTTTAGAAGGAATATATTCTTGCCGTCCCCTGGATTTCTTGATACGGCGATTTAATTATGTGTAATCTTAGTCATCCCAAATTTATTTTTAAAACAATTGTTTGCCAACAAGTCCTCTTGACTACATCCAGTCAACATAAAACAAATCTGTGCAGGCAATATGGATCATTTGTAGCAACAATTACCGGCACAACATTCCAGTGTATGAAAAGACGAGCCTCTTTGTGGCGAAACAAGTCACAAGACTGTGAAACGCTTCAACATAAGATGTTTGATGACCATGGGATAACTTCCCGATGTCTGCCAGAAACCTTTTGTTCTCCACTAGTTTCTCCGAGTCTACTGCGGCTTTTGTACCTACATGGAAGTAATTAACAAGAATGTAAAGTAGTCAGAAGAATTAGTTGCAAATACTTGACTCGATATGTTTTGGTAAGTAAAAGCACAAATTCAAAGTGTGCTACATTGTGTAGGTATTTCTGGTGAAGCTTGTCTGTTTCTTTGCAGAGGAGAAATAAACTATTACACTTGCACATTATACACATGTATGCGAAACATACCAGGCTCAAGCCAGGGTTTCTGCCGTTCTCTCCCTTCTAGAGGACCGTGGACACATTGTGCAAATGGTTCACCGAAACCGTCATGTATATTTTGCACATGATCCACAATGGAACACCATTTTGCAAGCAACACTACTCCATCCTACGGCGGTGTCGACATAACTCACCAATATAAGTGGTTCACTATGCTGTGGATCCACAGATCCAGAGGTGCTCCATCTGCTGTCTTAGCTAAGGCACGTAGCTTCTTCTTGAATCCTATCGAGACACACACATGCTAGTGTTAGACTACATAATAAACATTATGTAAAGTTGAACAAGTACCTGTGCTATTCAGTTCACAACAACTCCTGCAATGACAGTAATTACAATGGCCATGTATATGTTGGACTAGCAAACCAAAGAATGTCGATATACATCATGCTGCTCATTAAAAATAACTTAATTATTTAAACCAAGATACCGGTATTCCTGTACGTACCTTTAGCAACATGCCAAATATAACAAACACGCTTTATCCACGGATAATCCACTCGCATCATCTTTGTAATAGACACGTGCCTATCTGTCACAATTTCTGCAACAGTTAGACAGTTATCTTCCAGCAACTGGAGTGACTGCTTCAGTCCCACCATTCCCATATGATAACTGCCGCCTACTTGGTTGCTCTGAGATATCAAAAACATTTTATTGCCACTTAGCCACATTAAACTTTTACTAATAATATTAAACAATACGATGTGTATATAATGTTGACGTTTCATGAGTGCGTGCGTGCGTGCGTGCATGTTTGTCTGTGTTGACATATATTGCGTGTGTACATGCATGCGTGCGTGTGTATGTGAATTAGCAAACCTGCACAAGCTGGACATCAAGGACAGCCTTGTTGTTTAGATCAATCAGTGTGTATGTCCCGAACTTGGCAGAATGGCCAGGGCTGTCGGCTCTTCCATCTCCACCGCACACCAGGTCCTCTCCTTCTGCTTGATGGGTGGCAAACATCCACTGTTGACGTTCCATCCAAACATCAGGATGGTCGACTGCAGGACATCAGACTGGCGCCGAAAGAATGTTCTGGTTGTAATTGCCTTTACCCCCAAATGGGACAGGACCCGGAGAACTTTCCCGATGGTACCACCAGCAAAAAATGTTGCAGCTGACAAAATAATATTCCTTGCAGGAAGATTACCAATATATGACTGACTGTGCCACTGGTGCCGTTTGCCACAATCATTACAGGTGAAAGTTATAATTAGCATGGTTCTCAATTGTAGATGTTTGCAGTGCCCTTGAGCCACATTCAAAATAGCAACTCATAGATTTGAGCTGGAGCAACGATGTCCAGAAAATTATATATTTTGTTTCCTTGTGTACAGACGGTTTGTTTTCCATGCAAGGCTCCTCAACGTCGGGGCTGTCTGCTCCATAATCAGATTCGCTGTCTGATGACAAGTGCTGTGCGGGCATACAATCATCGTCTTCATCCTCTTCGGAATCGCTACTTGTATACATGTCTTGATCTTGCGATCTGCTTGTGTCATCAGTTTGCGTCATGATGGTGCAAGTAACTAATGACATGGTTTGTGTGGCTGCAAAATAACACACATATATTTATTATTTTTATCCGTTATATTACTGTATTATTATATTATACTTTAATTACTATGTTATATGATATATAGTGTTATTACATTCAGAATATGTCCTAGGCCCCGGCGCAGACCTGAACATATTGGCCAGGCCTAAGCCCGCAGAATTTAATATTGTTCAGCCTAGGGCCGGGCCGGCCCGCAAAATGTATACCCAAGTCTGGCCCGGCCCGCAAAATTTACAAGAGGCATGGCTCGGCCTGGCTCGTGGGCCCAAAGCCCGGCCAGCGCAGGGTACTATAGTGCATACTATATTATGAGGCCCTATTTTAAACGTCTGTCATCTCTCAGATACACAAGAAAGGATCTACACTACACATTGCAATGCAACTTATGGCATACAAACTTTACATATCTACACATAACATTACACCGCAATATATGACAAGTGTCACATTATGAATATTCTATTATGGACTCAATGCATTATGCGAATCTGGCTTCAAGTTAGTTACCTTTTGACTTCCCTTTGATCATTACAGATATCCCTACATTTCTACATGGCCTGGTTCTAGTCGGAAACCTGTGACTGTGTCGACTAGTTGATGTAGGGGAAGAGACTGCGTCATTTTTCGATCTTTGAAAAATAGTCGGGACTGCATTCTCCAACAGTACACGTTGATGCTGAACTTAATAACCAACGGAAAGTTTAAGAGCAGGAGTTTGGTCAAAACAATCATCGGTGAAGTGACTCGAACACAACACACAGCTCTGTTTATCTAACGCCGGCCCATTCATGATTCCAACAGGCGAGGGGGCGTTTCACCTGTTGGATCCACTTACGGCGTAAAAGGCTGTCTTTTGGAAATTTAAATAAACTAACATTGTCTTTTGATGTATTGGAACAATTGGCTGCAACACAATGCTTAGGCATATTTAAAATTAATCAAGAAGAAGAAGACGAACAACCATTCGAAAAATGACGAGACAACGCAAACAATGGCTCAGCCTCAGTGGAAATACGCTTCCCCCGTTCACGTCATTTCCGGTTAACCTCCTACTCGAAAGGAAAGTCTCCTTTCATAGCGTTAAAGTCAAACTTCTTTAAAATATAACTGTTCACACATTTAGTCACCAAAAGCACCTAATGAATTGGGTTTAGGTTTTTCGTTTAGAATAATGGCAAAAATAGCAACAATCTTGTCATAGGCACTTTAACCTAACCCATATAATACGTATCAACATTTAATACAAGTAGAAGATAACGTTAAAAGTATAACAATAAGGAAATTAAGAACTATATTTGTTAAAGGCAAAGACATATTTTGTCAGTTGTGATACAGTTGTTTACGAATACATGTTAAAATTTAACGATATGTACATGTTACGAAATTACATGTACGTACCATGTATGTTAATCTCAACGTTCCTGAGCTGTTGGCTTGGATCTCACGATTCAAACATTAGTTCATAAGTAAAATTGTTGAACATTTAACGGACACAGGTTACCGCGTTGGACGCGAGTGCAGATCGTATGGCAGTATTTGTATTTATACTGGTGTAGTCGGTTTCTGCTCCACGCAGTCAGTACTTATATAACAATGAGAATTACTACATGGGCAGATGGTTGCGATAACGCGTTTTCAATGGCTCGTTGACGTGCTCGCGCTAGGCACCGATACAATATATCCCGTAAATACACTATTACGCACTATTTTAACATGCTATTGCTCTGGTCTCATGACGTGTATTTTTTATGTCAGAGGAAGAGTTTCTATTAATCACCATTTCTTCTTCATTTTGTCATATCGCTGGATCCCACATGACAAGAAATGTCATTACTAATACTATGTTGGTCATTGGTAACAAAAAGCCTTATATGCTACAAAAAATTTTACGTTTCGAAAGGGAAACGAAGCAAACTGAAACAGTGTAACGAGCATCAAAGCCATCTCTATAAGAAGGTCATGAACGATAAGGTAAAACAGATTGTATGTATCCGTATTTTCGTATCAAGTATGACGTAAAACAGCAAACGATTAACACGTACTCGCATTTCTTTTGTGTTAATTGTTGACATTATACGATAAGGTTTAGTTTAGTTAGTCAAATGTAGTAATATTTGGCAATATCTACCTATTAAACTATGTTCTAACAACGCTTTGCAAGCCGGTTCACATGACCTCATTAAATGTGTATTAGTACGCTGAAATCAACTTGCACGGAAATCTTTGGTAAACAACTTTTATGCTTTTCTTATATTCAAACATTATTATGAATCGATGTAATAAATAGTTTATTGACCGATATCGGGTGGTAAGCACTCGTTGATTCAGACGGATATACTGTGGCTCGGAAGCTCGTCCAGTACAACATTCTGAAACAGTTGGCCTATACCACCCGATATTGTCCAATAAGTGCATGTTATCGCATAGATCGAGAGAGAGTGCACGTCAACATAAAGTGCCATTGGAAATGCGTTATCGCAAAACAAGTAAAGTAAAGGTAAGTTCTTATGTAGCACAGTATCCAATTCTCAGGACTGTTCAAAGCGCTTTACACTTAACACCCTGGCAGACCTGTTCAATCGAACACCATCTCGACTTCTCTGGGAAGCATTCAGCCATATTGCAATTAATGCGCGAAGACTATGCGCACACAAATATCCGCCACTGTCTACAGCCAGGTACTCATTCATACAGCTGAGTGAACTGAAACAATGTAGAGTAAACAAACTTCTCCAAAGTTCGACACAGCTGCACAGGGTTCGAACCAGGGTTCTCTCAGTCGATAGTCCGAAGCTCTTACCGCTGCGCTACTGCGCTCCACCACGCTACCATCTGCACATGTAATAAATGACGTTATCCCTAATGCATGACGTATTAATCGCTTTTATACAACTATTGCATAACTCTATTGTGTACGGTAGACGTTATATTGTCAACGTAATTGATCTTGTCAGAGAAGTGTATTTGCTATAAAATCTTGGCTCTCATCATTGGAGATTGTACATCAAGTAACTCGGAAATCACGTTAACGTTAGTCCGTCTCATTAATGGACGTGGAAGAACCACTGAGGACAATAAGCACCCTGGCAGTGACTATACTCAGTTCAAGTATAGAAAGTTCAGTGTGGCAATAATGTACTGCAAAGGGCTGAATATTCGAAAGAGACTGCAAAAGACCATAGCATTGTAACCACAATATATTCCGATTAATCAGTTAATGGGACAATGCACGGAAGCAACTAGAATAACCTCACATTAACATGTGGAAGTACGTACTTACCACTCTAAAGCCCACTAAACTACCAAAATAAAGCTGGTCATTAGTGATATTGTACGATGCGTCGTATTCCATGTGCATCTTTACGTCCAATCGTGTTTTACCGAATTAGACTAGCAGCATCACAACGACCCCAATACCATTATCGGCTTAACACGGACTTTTGATATTAATGAATCAACTGTAGATATTTTGTTCAAACCTCATTAATGTAACGATATTGTTACCTCGACGAATTAAGCGGAGGACATGAAAGACAACAACCATCGCAACCATCCCGTCTTTGACTTTGTAGACGATTCGTTCAGGAAGAGACGTGCTAATTGTTTGTTTGGCGCTAGTCGTGTTGACGATTCCCTTTACTCTAAATGCTGTTATCAGTGTTCTTGATTTGTGCTATCTCGTTCCATCGTGGATTAAATGTGTGGTCACTTGGATGTAAAAAAGCAATACTTATATAAAGAGTCTCATCTATGCAGTCGTCTTTCGACCTGTTCGTGATAAAACGACACAAATGTTTCGTGCTATCTTTGAACTGTGTACGTTTCATTAGAAAAACAAAATCTTACCAGCATGTTCTAATTTGGTCATTCTAATAGACTGTTTGTACGTATTTCAATTACAGGCGAGTTTACTGTCAGAGTACGACATCATTTTAGTCGTGAAAAATGAATAATATGCATTTCGATAATGACATTATCTCAAGATAGCGGTTAGTCTGTACAATGTGCAAGAAATGGTGAAATATATTTAATGATGTAATGTCATCATATGTTTACATATGGTTATATTAGAACACATACTTTTCAAGGGATGATGCCCGCCAATTTGCGTTAATTTGGCCCGAGCAGATTGTCCATGTTGAAGGTTGCTTAATCGTAGTGTACAAATATCCATACTTCAAATGAGTTGAAACCGACCAGTGAACAGTGTAATAGTTTATGATGTGGTAGTACGATTGACGGACTAGAGATATGTTACTGTAGAGTATGTTGGTATATCCTGCGTTCTTGTCAGATTGTGATTAGTTGTTAACAGCAAACGCTATTTGTGAGCATTTGTAATATAATAACATTCGTTATACGTAAATAAATTATCCCCAATTGTTGTATTTGTGACTTTTACGCAATTATACGTATATATATATATATATATATATATATATATATATATATATATATATATATATCGTTTGCGTACGGCTGTCTACATATTGTTCAAGTCACAAATCAAGTCGGATATGTGGACATAAGAACTGCAGTCATCGTCACAACGTACTAATCTAGATGTCCAGGTCATCGGATGACCTTTGTGTATATAGCAAGAACGCAGCTAATGAGCAATCGGGCTGCAAAAGTAGCATTTACGTTTAATCACAATAAACCGAAAAGAATTACGTATGCCATTGTGCTTCCTTGGTCTATATCACAAACAATAATTGCTAGCTGGTAAATATGCTTATAAAATGCACGGTACAAATCATCGTGTCCCGAAGAACAGTTGCGATGTCATAAAAGGACGTGTCCTACTGGTTAGCTAGCGCGGGAACAAGTTGGTGACGTCGTGGTACGGACAGAGCGTGCAAAGTGGCTCTTGCGATGATGTCGGAGACTCAGGCTATTATTTAAATGTAGGCATGGTATTGTAATAATTATAGCCTGGAGCATGTGTTTAAGCATATTTAATGTAATAGTTAGCGATTTAGCTTATTTCAGTCTGATAGCTACAGTATTCGTAAATTTAGTCAATGATAATGTATAGTTTGATTAACTGTACCTCAGTTAGTGATCCACTCTGCCCCGGTACGGGGGAACACCGAATCATAATTTTATTCAAACCCCTTTCTGCACAATGTGGTGGCAGTTGGCAGGATATGAAGAAACCATTTTACAGAGAATAAGGCATTTATAATTTTCATCATATAAATGAAACTTGCTGTCATTACGCTAAGAGAACACTGCAATAGAAGATTTCCGATCTACCGTGCCCTGGTCACGCTTGTGAAAACGTACATAAGATCAATTAAATTAACTATTTAACCACATTTTATTACTTTAATTGACTTATCTATTGATATTAGTTCTGGTCACGTTGAACCATTTTACACATAACTGTGATTGCTACTAGGACAACTGATTATCTGACCAAGCCGTTCCCTCATTGTCGAATCAATGTAGACAATGTATTTTATAAACAAAACCAGACATATTAAGATGCACTATTATTATTGGTTGTGTTTTAATACGACAACATTTGGTACTTCTCTAAATACATTTGAGTCATTGCTACATTATGTGTGTCTCCTATTCTTGACGAAATGTAAACCATTTAAAACCTGCCCAGATAAAAAAAACTTAACGATGCTAAATAATGTGATATAAACCTATCGTATTGTGTAAAGCCAAATTAATATTATAATATATACATATTCGTTATAGTTGCAGTTCAAGAATCAGCACAGAAACTAATTAATACAATACTGTAATTCATTGTGAACCCTTTCTCTGTATTTTAATAGAAATTGTGCGTTTGCTAGTTTCGTCGGCGTGTTTGGTTCGTGTCAATGTTGCGGTTACACGTACCTTGTATGTTACGTCCTTCAACGTTTGACCTCTGAACCCACCACATATCGCGACAAGACGTCAGACATCTGCCGCAATGAGTAATAGTGCGACATTGTCGCGATCACGTGTACCATGCATCTGGCATAATCTAGAACCGTCTATTGCCAACAGTTGGCCGCATTTAACTAGTGCCTTCCAATCGAAATTGGTGTTTGTATTCCAACGAATTATATTAATACGCATTTGTCACAACTTACCCTATGCAAACCAGTCGAAAAGTTCAATGATCACTGTACATTTTATTGAGAAAGTAAGTAATAGTAAATACAACAGCGACAACGTCAACATTATTTTACAATATCTTCGCAACATATACTTTGTACGCGGTAACCGTAGACAACTAGTTCCTCGTAGACGAATTAATTGAACGGATACGTCAACAAATGACGTCATCATGTCAATGGTTGGGTAGCCATTAATAATCTAAAGACAATGGAGCTAACGTATGTGTACGAGTAGGATAACATTCTCCTATTAGACTGTATGAACTTCGAGGGTCAAACGTTTAGGGATTAAGATACGACCCTTAAGTAGTAATTAGGAGATCTTGGCACTGAAAATGGAACATCAAACTTGCCAGCTGTGCCATTTTGCTGACGTTTGCTGGCTTACGTTTTCTTATCTAAGCAATTTATATAGCATTATGTAAGTTTCGAGTCAGCAACCCCACTGCTGTGAGCGCATAGTAGGGGTGGTGGGTGACTGACCGTCGTCTGTATACAGCGTAGTTACCTTTGTCATCGGTAGATACCAAACCGTACACACCTGGTGTTTTTGTTGACCTAAAGAAAGCCTTTGACACCGTAAATCATTCAATATTACAAAAAAATACTACATTTCTATGGTGTTCGTGGAGTGGCTGAGAAATGGGTGGAAAGTTAATTATGTAATAGAAAACAATTTGTTAAAATAAATGAATGTTCATCAAATCTTCTAAATGTTACATGTGGAGTACCACAGGGGTATGTGCTAAGCCCCAAGGGTGATCAGACTGGTATGTGGTGTTGATAGACTTCATCATACTCGTATGCTATTTTATAGAGGTAGAGTACTAACATTTCAAGACCTAGTATATTTTAAGATCTTGTCAATTATGTTTAAAACGTATAACAATTTACTAGTACCTGTCAATGTGCAGTCTTTGTTTACAAAACAGTCTTCTTCACACTCTTCCCGAGTTCAGTATCAATATGTCAGACAAAGTGTTCGAACAAACGTGAAGTTAAAGTGTCTATCAATTTATGGAGTAAAATGCTGGAATTCATTGCCTTTCATTATTGCCATGAAGCCTACATTTCATGCATTTGTTTGTACATTAAAAAGGTGCATTATCGAAAATAAAAATACATGACACTGCTAAAAAAACTGCTGCAGGTCATTATAAAATACCGATTATCACAAAATTACTATTATTAATGTGTATTTATGTAATCTATGTCATGTGTTGTAAGCAGATCATTCATAGGGGTATACACATATAAGAATGTTCTCTTCAGTATACCTTTTTGCTGACATAATTATTTCTTGATGTATCACACTTTGTGTATTGTTTTTATGTTGGACAAATAAACACAATTATATTATATTATATTATATTATATTATGTTATGTTATGTTATATTCTATTCTATTCTATTTTATTCTATTCTATTCTATTCTATTCTACTCTATTCTACTCTATTCTACGATATTATATTATATTCTACTATATTCTATTCTATTCTAATATATTCTATTCTATTACATTTTACTCTATTCTATTCTACTCTACCCTATTCTATTCTATTTTATTACATTACATTACACTACATTACATTACATTGCATTATATTATATTGTATTATACTGTATTATACTGTATTATACTATATTATATTATATCATATTATATCATATCATATCATATATTATATTATATTATATTATATCATATTATATCATATTATACCATATTATACCATAGTATACCATATTATATCATATTATATAATATAATATAATATAATATAATATAATATAATATAATATAATATAATATAATATATGATATGATATGATATGATATTATATTATATTATATTATATTATATTATTATGAAACGAATAATGTGCATTTAGACGTACTAATACACGTCTAATTTGGGTCATAGGAACCTGCTTGCAAAACGATTTTAGGGCATAGTTTAGTAGGTAGATCTTGTATAATATTACTACAGTTGATTAATTAAACTAATCCATATACTTCATATCAACATTTAATACAAATATAAGATAACGTTAAACGTATAACAATAGTGATACAGTTGTTTACGAATACATGTTAAAACTTAGCGATCTTACATATTACGAAGTTACATGTACGTACCATCTACGTTAATCTCAACGTCCTGAACTATTGGCTTGGATCTCACGATTCAAACATTAGTTCATAAGTAACATTTTTGAACTTTTAACGGACAGGTTACCGCGTTGGACGCGAGTGCCGATCGTATGACAATATTTGTATTTATACTGGTGTAGTCGGTTTCTGCTCCACGCAGTCAGTAATTACATAATTATGATATTTACTGCATGGGCAGATGGTAGCGATAACGCGTTTTCAATGGCTCCTTGACGTGCTCGCGCTAGGCACCGATACAATATATCTCGTAAATACACTATTACACACTATTTTAACCTGTTATTGCTCTGGTCTCATGACGTGTATTTTGATGTCACATGAAGGGTTTCTATTAATTACCATTTCTTCTTCATTTTGTGATACCGCGGAATCCCACATGACCAGAAACGTCATTACTAATATTATGTGTGTCATTAGTAACAAAAAGCCTATAAGCTGCAAAAAGTTTACGTTTCGAAAGGGAAACGAAGCAAACTGAAACAGTGTAAAGAGCCACAAAGCTATTTCTACAAGAAGTTCATGAACGATGTGGTGTAAACAGATGTTACGTATCCGTAACTTCGTAACATTTATGATGTAAAACAGCAAACAATTAACACGTACTAACATTGTATTTGAGTTAATTGCTGATATATAATATAAGGTTTAGTTTAGTTAATCAAATGTAGTAATATTTGGCAATTTCTACCCATTAAATTATGTACTAACAACGCTTTGCAAGCCGGTTCACATGACCACATTAAATGTTTATTAGTACGCAGGACATTTCTGGTAAACTAGTGTTTTTTGCTTTTCTTATATTCAAACGTTATTACGAATCCATGTAACAAATACTTTATCGACCGATATCGGATGGGAAGCATTCGTTTTTTCAGAATGAAATATTGTGGCTCGCAAGCTCATCAAATACAACATTCTGAAACAATTCGCGCATACCACCCGATATTGTTCAATAAGTGTATGTTATTGCATCGGTCGCGAGAGCGTGCACGTCAACGTAAATTGTCATTGAAAACGCGTTATTGCTACCATCTGCACATGTAATAAAGTATATTACCCCTAATGCATGGTGCATTAATCGCTTTGATGCAACTATTGCATTACTTTTTTGTATACGGTAAACGTTATATCGTCAACGTAATTGATCTTGACAGAGAAGCTTGGGAAATGCTTAATTAACTGCGCTCGTTGTACAAATCATCATCAGTAAAATCAGACGTCATCGAAGTTCTATCGCCGGATGTCCTAAGATGATACAACACTGGCAACAACCAACCTTTCGGAAAGATTAACATACAATTTAGTCGATGTGACAAGTTCATTAAATGGTATGCATCGAATATGATGCTGACTGCTGTAGTCCGTGTTAGTACATCAGGGGTCATCCACATAGCATGTGACGCTAAATGTGGGGACGTGTAGTGCTTCGTAACTGCTCTGTACAATCCTAAAGGAACTTTCGATCTGAGAAAGACCCCGCCCCTATATATCTCGTCATGTATTTTCACCCATCGCGTTTACCCATATTCATAAAAAATATGTATGTGACCATATTGTTAATATTTTGCAACCTTGCTAATTGCTGATAAAATAGAGACACACAAATAGCAAGCGGGAGCGTAAACTTTGTACGTCATTCTGGAATGACAGCGTTCTGAATTCAAAACTCTGAATAGGCAGGGTTGGTGTATGTAAACATGTAACATTTTGCCTCTCACCATTGGAGATTGTACATCACGTGACTCGGAAATCACGTTAAGGTTAATCCGTCACATTAAGGGACGTGGCAGAACCACTAAGAACAGTAAGCACCCTGGCAGTGACCATACTCAGTGCAAGTATAGAAAGGACGGTGTGGCAATAATGTACTAAAAAGGGCTGAATACTCGAAAAAGACCATAGCATTGTAACCACAATATATACCGATAAATCATATAATGGAACGTTGCACGGAAGCAACTAGAATAACCTCACATTAACATGTGGAAGTACGTACTTATCACTCTACAGCCCACTAATCTACCAATACAAAGCTGCTCATTAGTGAAATTGTATGATGCGTCGTATTCCGTGTGCTTGTTTACGTCGAATCGTGTTTCACCGAATTATACTTGCAGTAGGACAACGAATACAATAACATTATCGGCTTAATAAAGGCTTTTGATCTTAATGAACCAACTGTACATATTTCGTTCAAACCTCAGTTATGTTGCTACCCCGACGAATTAGGCGGAGGACGTGAAAGACAAACAGCTGCTTCCGGGAATTCAAAATGGATATCAAGGACTTCGATGAATTAAAACCTATCGTCATCAGCGCGATGATCGTCGTGAATGTAATGTTTAACCATATCGTGATATATGTAATCATGAGGTACCCACAACTGCGCGAAGATCGCAAGACGCTCTTCAAGTTCTCTCTAACGCTTTCTGATCTCGCCAACGGCTGCACGGCGATGCCCATCAGTGCTGCCGTGTGTTCCTGTGCGACGCTGAACGTATGCAATGAAACCCGATACTTTCCAAAGATTCACGCCGTCTTCTCGGTTTGGTTCACCGTCAACTCAATGTACAGTCTCTGCTGGGTGACCGTTTGCAAGATGATCGCCATAACGAATCCACTCCGCTTTGAACAAGTCGTCACTCGAAATCGATGCTACATCATGATGTGTGGATTGTGGTTTAATGGAGCATTAACGAGTGCAATTATTGCACGTTCCGTTGCTACATGGGACTTTAATGCATGCATATACAAAATATCAATATCGAAAGGCAATGTTGCTTTAATATGTATTGCTGGTTTAATTGCAATTGTGATTCCTGGTGTCGGTCTGGTTTACTCGATAACACGAATACTCTTGGCGTTTCTTCTAACGCACCGTCAAATTACGGCACAGATGACGTCAATGGGTGGAGAGAATGGCGACGTCGCAACCATCCCGTCTTTGACTTTGAAGACGATTCGTTCAGGAAGAAACGTGCTGATTGTTTGTTTGGCGCTAGTCGTGTTGACGATTCCCTTTACTCTAAATGCTGCTATGAGTCTTCTTGATTTGCGCTATATCTTTCCTTCTTGGTTTAAATTTGTTTACACTTGGATTTTAGTAACTAGCAATACTTTTATAAACAGTCTTATCTATATAGTCGTTGTTCGATCTGTTCGTGATAAAACGGCACAAACGTTTCGTGCTATGTGTGAAATGTGTATGTTTCATTAGAAAAAATCAATCATACCAACATGATCTAATTGGCACATTCTAGTAGATGGTATGTATGTATTTCAAAAACAGGCGAGTTTATTGTCAAAAAACGACATTATTTTTGTCGTGAAAAATTAATAGTGTGCATTTCGACAATGACATAACCACTTTTACAGAGAATAAGGCATTTGTAATTTCCACAATATAAATGAAACTTGCTGTTATTACGCTAAGAGAACACTGCAAAAGAAGATTTACGATCCACCTTGCCCCGGTCTCGCTTTTGAACACGTACGTAATAAGATAACTTAAATTAACTATTTAACCAAATTATATTATTTTAATTGAATTATCTATTGATATTAAAACAAATGAATACAATATTGCAATTTATTGGGAACCCTGGCTCTGTTTTATAATGGAAAGTATGTGTTTGCTAGTTTCTTCGGCGTGTTTGGTTCGTGTCAATGTTGTATCTTGTAACATGTATCTTGTAGGTTACTTCCGTCAATGTATGACCTCTGAACCCACCACATATCGCGACAAGACGTCAAACATCTGCCTCGATGAGTAATAGTGCGTCATTGTCGCAATCAGGTGTACCATGAATCTCGCATAATCTTGAACCGTCTATTGCCGCATTTACCACGTGCGTTCTAATCGAAATTGATGTTCGAATTCCAACGAATTATACTAATACGCATTTATCACAACTTACCATATACAAACAAGTCGAAAATGTCAATGACCACTGTAAATAAATGTACAAGTATTTGAGAAAATAAGTAATAGTAAATACAACAGCAACAATATCAACAATATTTCCCAAAATCTTCGCAACATATATTTTGTACGCGGTAACCGTAGGCAACTAATTCCTCGTACACGAATTAATTAAACGGATACGTCAACAAATGATGTCATAATGTCAATGTTTGGGTAACCATTAATAATTTAATGATAATGGAGCTAACGTATGTGTGCAGGTAGGATAACATTCTCCCATTAGACTGCATGAACTTCGAGCGTCAAACTTTTAGGGATTCAGACACGACCCTTAGTGAGTAATTATGAGATATTGTCACTGAAAATGTAACACCAAACTTACCAGTTTTGTCCTTTTTACTGACGTTTGCTGACTTATTTAAGATGTAACTGGCAACGTCAGTTATATCGACAATTAGAAATGAATTAATTTTGTGCCTAACAATCTGTTGGCAATATTTAATGCGTTCACACAATGCCTATTTTGAAGGGTAAAAATGGGTTGGCGAACGGCTAAACCAGATATGGAAGAATACACGAAATTGAAAATATGCATGCACTGTACGTGAACAAATTAAAGAAATGACGTCATGTTGAAACTACGGTTATGTTTATTGAAATACCAAATACGTGTGCAAATCCGAGCTACAATAAAATACAGAGTTGACGCACAACACGAAGCATTTCTACTGTTTGATTATGAACAGACCGAAACACGACTATATAGATGAGACTATTTATAAACGTGTTGCTAACCAACATCGACGTGGCTACAAACAAATAGCACGAAGGCAGAGAATCAACTATCGTCACTAATGTCACTAATGTCACTACTGCCACAACAAAATGCGGAATTGTCAACAAGACACGCGCCACGAAAACAATGAGCACGTTTTTTCCAGAACGAACCGACTTCAACGTCAAAGAAGGGATGTTTGCGACGTCGCCATTCTCTTCACCCATTGACGTCATCTGTGCTATAATTTGACGGTGTGTTCGAAGAACCGCTCGGAATATTCGTGTAGTTGAGTAAACGAGGCCGGTCACCGGGCACAAAATAGAGACAATGACAACAATAAATAATGTGCCAATATTGCCTTTATGAACGGTTATTTCAAAGCTCCACGATTCAACATAATAAATAATTATAGCGCCTGACAACACCCCGGCCAACCATAGTTCGCATATTGTGAAGTAGCAACGATTTCGAGTGAGGACGTCTTGCCTACGGTCACCCGACAGAAACTGTGCATTGATGTAACAGTGAACCACACCGAGAAGACGGATTGAATATTAGGAAAGTATTTGATGTAATTACGTACATTCGTGGTTGCCCTGGAGCACAAGGCAGCGCTGATGGGCATAGCCGTGCAGCCATTGACGAGATCAGAGAGCGTGAGCGAGAACAAGAAGAGTTGTGGATATCTGGCGATGTCAGCGATCGCGAGTGAGTTCAGTATTATATTCATGACGATCATTGCACAGATTACAGTAGGTCTGATGTTGTCCAACTCCTGTACATTCATATTGCAAATACGTTATGATTATCCAACGAAACACGTCCGCTCGCGTCAGTCACAATTTGTATAGTAAGAATATTATAGTACTATCTTATATAATTTATAACATATACTGCTAATTTGTGAATACTTACAAGTGTCTTCGCCAATTTGCATCGACGTCTCATCGATCTATGTGTACATGTCTTCCAATAAACGCCCTCATGCATAGAAGCAAGTGGAGCACACATGAGAAGGTAATGTGTGTAATACCTTCGTACCTCGCATTACGGTCACCTCGGCAATACGTTCTCATCGCAATGACATTAGAACAGTCCTAAATAATCATTGAAGTATATTATAGTTATAGTTACGACAATACGGTATCTTTGGAATAAATGCCATTTGGGCCCATTCCTAGCTGGTCCACCTGTACACATGAGTCAAACCCCTTTATCCCAGCAATGGGTGTATACTCATTCACCCGCCTTTAATTGTTGTGTTTTGACTGTGCCCCATTTATTCGAATATTTTCAAGCCTGAAATTATAATTTTAGCTAGTTTCAAATTATTTGAGGAAGCAAAATTACGAGGCATCCAAATTGACCAGCTAGAACCTTTGTGCAACATTTTGTTATACAAATTGTGTAAACTCTTAGCAAAATATTAGCTTGTAAAATGTATGCCAGGAGTTAATACAGGTGATTATCAAACTGGGCAACTTCGTGAGAATGTTATTGTACTTGTCTTTCTGAATTGACGTTACGCGATCACACTAAATGCATAATATAATGTTATATTACTGTTGTTTTTATTCTAATCGACTTTCCTTACGTTATCAATAATCGTGAGACGGACAAATTCAGTGGATTGACAACAAAATGTCGGTCCAGCAAATGGCTTTGACAAGCTGCAACTTCAATTATTTTGACAATAACAAATATGCATTGTATATAACAGCTAGTGGTGCTATTTAAATTATTCACACGCAACATATTTGAAATTTCATGAACCGGATCCGCGATTGGCTAAGCAAGTTGAGGAAGCGACCTTAAACCGAAAATCCTTAAGTATGCATGAAAGGAAGACAATTGAAGCAGTGTTGAAAAAACAATTGTTTTTATTATTATTAAATACTGGTACGTTTGCAAGCTACGGAAAAGAACATATTTTCCACACTCCACGGAACATTACTGTTTCATTACGAATGGAGCGAAAGAGGACTACATAGATAAGAGTATTTATTTAAGTGTCTAGAGGCTGTAAACATATATCATGAAGGGACATATTCGTCCAACTTCATCAACGCTAATATAGCGAGAACACAATAAGGACTAGTCAACGCACGACACGACTAGCGCCAAGCAAACTATTAGCATGTTTCTTCCAGAAATTAACCGTCAAAACGGGATGGTCGCGACGTTGATATTTTTACCACAAATCGGAATTTGTATAAATAATTATAATACACCAACATTGCTGTTAGAAAGTACAGCTCTGTGTATACATATACCAACGCTACATAATTCAAAATAACACGGCACTATTGCACATATCTGCGCCAGAGTCCAACACATTCCACATACAGTAAACCAAGTCTAAGTCGGATTCGCCTAAGTCGGATCTTTGCTCAACTCGGACAGAATTCCGACGAACGGTTGATTTGTAATATATTTCCCATAAAAATATGAAAGTAAGTAGGTTCTTCGCCTAACTCTGACTAACTAAGTCTGTCCATTTGATAACAGATAAAGTGTTCTTCCTTGCCTAAGTTGGATCGCAGTATTCGAGAAAATCACTTGGTTGCTTGGAGTATATGTACCAGCTGAACTAGAAAAGTGAAACTGCTATTACAAGAAAATTATCCAGACAGCAACAGTAACGTTTGTACGCGGCATGTCTTTTCTTATAAATTACAACCAATGGTTGCTGGTATAACCAAGAACATGACGTCCCACTACTGTTACATCCTAGCCACCAGGAGACTAGATGGATGCTGATATAACCAAGAACATGACGTCCCACTACTGTTACATCCTAGCCACCAGGAGACTAGATGGATGCTGATATAACCAAGAACATGACGTCCCACTACTGTTACATCCTAGCCACCAGGAGACTAGATGGATGCTGATATAACCAAGAACATGACGTCCCACTACTGTTACATCCTAGCCACCAGGAGACTAGATGGATGCTGGTATAACCAAGAACATGACGTCCCACTACTGTTACATCCCAGCCACCAGGAGACTAGATGGATTCTGATATAACCAAGAACATGACGTCCCACTACTGTTATATCCTAGCCACCAGGAGACTAGATGGATGCTGATATAACCAAGAACATGACGTCCCACTACTATTATATCCTAGCCACCAGGAGATTAGATGGATGCTGATATAACCAAGAACATGACGTCCCACTACTGTTACATCCTAGCCACCAGGAGACTAGATGGATGCTGATAAAACCAAGAACATGACGTCCCACTACTGTTACATCCCAGCCACCAGAAGACTAGATGGATGCTGGTATAACCAAGAACATGACGTCCCACTACTGTTACATCCCAGCCACCAGGAGACTAGATGGATGCTGGTATAACCAAGAACATGACGTCCCACTACTGTTACATCCTAGCCACCAGGAGACTAGATGGATACTGGTATAACCAAGAACATGACGTCCCACTACTGTTACATCCTAGCCACCAGGAGACTAGATGGATGCTGATATAACCAAGAACATGACGTCCCACTACTGTTACATCCTAGCCACCAGGAGACTAGATGGATGCTGGTATAACCAAGAACATGACGTCCCACTACTGTTACATCCTAGCCACCAGGAGACTAGATGGATGCTGATATAACCAAGAACATGACGTCACACTACTGTTACATCCTAGCCACCAGAAGACTAGATGGATACTGGTATAACCAAGAACATGACGTCCCACTACTGTTACATCCTAGCCACCAGGAGACTAGATGGATGCTGATATAACCAAGAACATGACGTCCCACTACTGTTACATCCTAGCCACCAGGAAACTAGATGGATGCTGGTATAACCAAGAACATGACGTCCCACTACTGATACATCCTAGCCACCAGGAGACTAGATGGATGCTGGTATAACCAACAACATGACGTCCCACTACTGTTACATCTTAGCCACCAGGAGACTAGAAGCATCAACAGGACTCGCATCACTTTCTCAAGAAGGTGGACTAATTTGGACGCTGTCATTGCCTTGAAGTCAGTGTGGAAAAAGTGAACACGGAAACGCTAATAAACAGCTACAAAAAGCTGGATTCGTTGAAGGTGTTGAACGTCAAGACGATGGCGATGGCGAAGCAGCTACTTCGTTCAGAAACTTATAAGACAAGCTACGCGAGGTGTATGAGTATGCTGCATGCACGACGGATGGCTATGTTTGCGCGGACGATACAGCTGAAACTCCGGCTACTAAATAACGAACAAATCATTGAAACCGTACGACACCCCGACGCAGACGCCTTATTGAGCGATGATGATATGTATATATATATATATATATATATATACACACACACACGACATGAGCAATCCATTTAAGGAACTGCTAATACCCTCCTCGTGTTAGGCCCTACAGTGCACTTTTGACCATTAAATATCACCACACTGGCAATGACCTGTTAAACTTATTAACAGAAATGCGACTGATTGAAGAAAAATGCTCATACTATTAGCCATTCAAGAAAAACAAGGTCGCTTTCTTCAAACATCAGCAAACTCTAGATGAAAGCATAGTATCATGTTATTTCGATTCTTCTCGTTGAAGTGTACAATGCGCGTTGGAAAAACTTCAAGAAAAATGATATTATCTAATAAATGATCGCCAATGAAACAGCAGCAACTGCCTTTTTGAAATTATTTCGCAGATATGCAAACATTAAATGAAACATCTATAGCGTATACATTTATCCGATGTTCAAATAATGAGTGTCATTAGTTTACAAAACCAACGAAAATTAGTGGGTATATGTAATACATTAATGATCGTGACACATATGTAAAGTTATTCCAATAATTGCTCTCCCAAATAAGTATTGTCTTCTTGATCTTGTCCCAACTGTACTGCTGAAAGCATGTCTCGATACATTACTCTCACCTGTAACAAATATTATCATGGCATCACTGTGCTCTGGGTTTTTCCCGATGACTTCAAATGCACCCATTGTCTAGTTCTTAAGAAGGCATCCCTACCTAAACAAGATCTAAACAGTTATTTATAACCTTATCTTCATCTAAAATTCTAGAAAAGGTCGTAGGAAGCCGTATAAAATTAAAGTGGTACGGCGTATCAGGCATAGCTCTGAGCTGGTTTTCTTCTGATAGATGCCAAACCATTAAGATTGGGAACTGTTTTTCGCCTGCACTGCCCACTTTATATGGTGTTACCCAGGGTTCTGTTCTTTGACGTTTACTTTTCACTCTTTACACCACGCCACTAAGCTGTGTCATCCAAAGTTATAATGTGGAACACCATCTTTATGATGACGATACACATATCTACCTTTGTTTGGTTATCCCGGATAAAAATAATTCCGTTAATCAGATCAAATATTGCCTCCAAGAAATCTTCCACTGGATAACTGACAGCAATTTAAAATTAAATGAAAATAAGACCAACTTTCTCATCATCGGTACTCCAACGCAGCGTGGTAAATTTGATGTTTTTTCCAACGCATGTTTTGAGTCAGCATTTCACACCAACAACCTCGGTGCGGAATCTAGGAGTAATCTTTAACAATAACTTCAATTTTAGACAACGGATATATCAAACGTGTCGCAGCTGTTTTTATCATGACCGTGATCTTCGCCATATTCGCCGGTATATGTCATTGTCTGTTGCTAAATCTATGGCAACAGCTCTTGTTAGCAGCAGTCTTGATTACTGCAATTCCCTCCTTTATAATATCTCTAGCAAGGACATTGATCTGTTCGTTTTTTTATCGCTCAGTGTCACTTCTAAAATCATCGCATTGGCTACCTGTGCAATATCGCATTATTTTTAAGATCAATACAATTACTGGACAAGCCTTATCATCCAAACAACCTGCTTACCTATTCTACGCTTACTCCAGCGAAGAAACATAAATAGCTTCGGTCGGCAGACTCTGAAGTACTTTTTATTCCCATAGTTAAGACGAATGCTGAAACTCGAGCCATATCAGTTGCTGCAGCAACTTTGTGGAATTTACTCCCTATTGGTGTTAAGTGAGTAAGAAATATAGTTTAATTTCGTCGTCATCGAAAAACCTATAGTTTAAATACTGCATATCCTCCTTAGCTTCTTAGCAATTCCTGCCATCTGTCGATGACTTTTGCTCTGTATGTCACAATGAGAACGCTTAATCCTTTAACTTTTTGCGCCACTGAGGTCGGATTTTCCGAGGATATTGGGGCTAAGGAAGTATTTCCATTACTATTCTTATTAATTGTTTGTTTTTTATAAATCGTACGTTTATTTTGTTTATGGCCGAATTCACATTGTTAGCGGGATTGATCTTGTCAGAGAAACTGGTCAAATACATAATTAACTGTCTCTGCTGTGCGAGTCATTCCGATAATTAACACGATACGTCAACGAAGTCTTATCATCGGATAGCCAATGGCGATATTACATGGACACAACGAATTAGCAAACATGCAGAGATAATCCGGCAGAGTTTTTGTCTTGAATGGTACATTAAATTGTATGCACCCAATATTAGACCGACACGTATGTTCCGTACTATTAATGCTTTGCTAATGAGAACACATTATTTTTATTTCTAATAGATTTAAAAACGTATAGCGGGTCATATCTCACTATCGCCATAAGCACACCTGTCAGTCCTTCGGACCGCCCAGCATCAAACCACAGTCCAAACTCGCTAACGGCGACAGCGCTACTGTTTATGAACTGATTCTTTTCAGCAGCGGAGATGAAGGTTGGCGCCCCTCGGCGGATGGTGTATCATGAGTTATTTTGGAAGTGACGTAAACATCTAATTATTGCCATATATAGGTATAATACCCTGGATTAACCGTCCCCCTGTTTCGACGCTGCATGTCTTACTCTCATGTCTTTTTGCCGTAAGTCATCAAATACTTCCGGTTAGACGTGGATACACGTAAACAATCGCACATCCGCATATAATTAATCAGTGTGCCGTGTCAAATGAAGAATAATGGATAACCATTTCAGTTATCGTGCAAAGTGTAATATTTTATATATTTTTTCAATGTATTAGTGATTACTGTATTGCATGTATTAACCGGAATGGGGCAGTGTTTAATCAGTATTACAGTCCAACTGTCTCCATTTCCAAAAAATGTAAGATATTGTTATAAACACATGTACGAGTGGACTATGGAATAAATAATTCATTCGTCCGTTCGTCCGTCCTTCCGTCCGTCCGTCCGTTCGTTCGTTCGTTCGTTCGTTCGTTCGTTCGTTCATTCATTCATTCATTCATTCATTCATCCATTCATCCCATCCTCGCGCGCCAAGGGTATTTGCGCTGTTCTCACGGGTGATGCGACTAGTTTGACTCAGCTAACTTCCGTACTTCGCGTAGGGGATCTGCCAGGGCCAGTTTTGCATGGCAAACAACCCTGGCTTGCGAGGATGATTCATTCATCCATCCATCCGTTCATCCGTTCATCCGTTCACCCGTTCACCCGATCAACCGTTCACCCGCTCACCCGCTCACCCGCTCACCCGCTCACCCGCTCACCCGCTCACTCGCTCACTCGCTCACACGCTCACACGCTCACTCGCTCACTCGCTCACGCACTCACGCACTCACGCACTCACGCACTCACGCACTCACCCACTCACCCACTCACCCACTCACCCACTCACCCACTCACACATTCACCCATTCATCCGTTCACTCGTTCACTCGTCCACTCGTCCACTCATTCATCCATTCATCCATTCATCCATTCATCCATTCATCCATTCATCCATTCATCCATTCATCCATTCATCCATTCATCCATTCATCCATTCATCCATTCATCCATTCATCCATTCATCCATTCATCCATTCATCCATTCATCCATTCATTCATTCATTCATTCATCCATCCATTCATTCATTCAACAAATGTTTTGCTGCAACTAATGCAAATGACGCTTTGCACAACGAACTTGCATATACACTTGTTGTCGTGCAGTGTGTCTAGAACAACACCAAGTTAGCACCTCGCCATAACAATCAATGCGGCAGCATGCGAACATCTTCCGAAGATCTGTAGCAATGGTTGATCGTAATGATATGCGTGTACTTAACAAGATTTAACAAGACTGCCATCCAGAAAATTAACTCTAGATGGCAGGTGGAAACCTTTTGGCTTATCAAGAGTCCAATACTTCTTTTATCTACGTATCCTCACTATTGTTTTGTACAGCGGTATTATTAGCCCTTTTTCTTTATACGTTATGTTTCGCCTAATTAATCCAATGATTTGATTTCCCTTTGAAGCGGCAATACCGCACTGCTCTGAAACCTTCATATCAGCAATAATGGTTAACCATAAGTATTTTCTTTTACAGTAGTACTTAGTACAGAACCTCCCATTGTATATTGTACATCTTTATTCCCATGTCCTGTGTGGAGGCATTTACATTTCCCCAAATTGAACAACATTTGTCATTTTTTAGATTATTTTATCAACATCTGAAAATAATTTTTTAAATGCTGTAAATCTTCATCACGTTTAAACCTTCAACACAATTTTGTATCATACGCAAATTTCAAAACCTTGCTTGTTATATCATCGTCCCGTATATGTGTACGACTAGATCGAGCTATGTAAACAACACTAATCGGTTGGGGATTGCTACCTATCTAAAAAAAATCACACAGGCACTCGCACCGGCACACGGAAAGACACGCACGCACACACAAACACACACATGCGCGCACATACACATGCACTTTTTCCACTGTCACATACAAACGTGTATGTTTCTCAACGTGTGCAACTATATGTTTTGTATCCGTGTCTGGTTCAAACCGACTCACTAACACACTCGCAACACGTTTTCGATATGTCACTGTTAGTTCGTTTCTTTGCGCAAAGTCACACCCCATTGTGCTCCTTCGCCTTGCTCCCATTGGTGAACTAATGTCCGATTGGCTGATGATGGTAGCCCCTGTTTTCATGTGTGTACGCTCATAGAATGTTGTCGTGGGCCACACATGTCTAAATAATGTTGTTCACATTTTGGGAACTGTGACGGATTCCTTCCCACTTTTTAGCTCGTGTCATGGGCAGGTGCATCAACGTAGGCTGCCCGGAAGAAGGGAAACACAATCCTCTCATTTGGGTAAATGGAGCATGGGTAGAAGGTAAACGGTTACGATGATAATTGCATTGACCATCAAAACACTTTTAGTCAGGTGCTACAACTAAAATTTGTTTTGTGCTTTGAACAATAATCAATTGTGGCATGTTCCAAGTATTTTGCTATTTGTGAAACAAATTTTAGGGATCCTGGAAGAAGAAAAACGTAGTTAGTTGAAGGTAAAACGGTGAATCGTCTAATAAACAGAGACAGAGAGAGAGAGAGGGGGGGATGAAGGGAGACATAGAGAGAGAGATAGAGAGAGAGAGAGAGAGAGAGAGAGAGAGAGAGAAAGAGAGAGAGGGAAGGAGGGAAGCATAGAGATAGAGCGAGAGAGATAATGAGAGAGAGAGATACAGAGAGACAGAGACCGAGACAGAGACCGAGACAGAGACAGAGACAGAGACATAGACATATACAGAGAGAGAGAGAGAGAGAGAGAGAGAGAGAGAGAGAGAGAGAGAGAGAGAGAGAGAGAGAGAGAGAGAGAGAGAGAGAGACATAGAGATAGAGCGAGAGAGATTATGAGAGAGAGATACACAGAGAGAGAGAGAGAGAGAGAGAGAGAGAGAGAGAGAGAGAGAGAGAGAGAGAGAGAGAGAGAGAGAGAGAGAGAGAGAGAGAGAGAGAGAGAGAGAGAGAGAGAGAGAGAGAGAGAGAGAGAGAGAGAGAGAGAGAGAGAGAGAGAGAGAGAGAGAGAGAGAGAGAGAGAGAGAGAGAGAGAGAGAGAGAGAGAGAGAGAGAGAGAGAGAGGAGAGAGAGAGAGAGAGAGAGAGAGAGAGAGAGAGAGAGAGAGAGAGAGAGAGAGAGAGAGAGAGAGAGAGAGAGAGAGAGAGAGAGAGAGAGAGAGAGAGAGAGAGAGAGAGAGAGAGAGAGAGAGAGAGAGAGAGAGAGAGAGAGAGAGAGAGAGAGAGAGAGAGAGAGAGAGAGAGAGAGAGAGAGAGAGAGAGAGAGAGAGAGAGAGAGAGAGAGAGAGAGAGAGAGAGAGAGAGAGAGAGAAGAGAGAGAGAGAGAGAGAGAGAGAGAGAGAGAGAGAGAGAGAGAGAGAGAGAGAGAGAAGAGAGAGAAAGAGAGAGAGGTAGGGAGGAAGAAGGAGAGAGAGAGAAAGAATGAGAGAGAGATAGAGGAGAGAGGTGAGAGTATTGTGTTATCCAAAAACAACTGAACATTTGGAACATACCACAATTGATTCTTACTCAGGGAACAACAATTATTGAGTTTTCGCATCTTACTAACGCTATTCCAAAGCATTATTACTGTTTTACATGTTTACCTTAAACTACTTCTGTTTTTTCTTCCGTGGACCGTAATGTTTGTTTCTCAACGAATTGGATATTTTGGTTACGCCATAATTTACACTTATTCGGAGAACAACAATTCTTGAGTTTTGGCATCTGACCGAAAGTGATGTGCCGGTGCAACGCAATTATGGTATACAGTTCAATGTTGCTTTTGATCAAAATCGGATAACTATTAATAGAAGAGTTGCAAAGTTCCCTATAAAGGGATCTACGTGTAATGCTAATAATGGTACTGATGGGAGAAAGACGACAGCTCACTCACCTAAGTAGGCGAATATTGCAAGAAAATCAATTGTTCTTAGCCGAGGAAATCTTTTGAGACTAACTTTCATAAGCATTCGTGAAACGTACACATAATGCAGATTTGCATGCTTTTCATTTACAATTAAACCACTGAATCAACTAGATGCCATGCCCATCCAAGACAACATTTCTGATATTCGGGTGAATGCGAATCCATAAATCTGTTGACATAAGAATCTCCTATATATGTTACTTACGGAGCATCCCTCTTCCTACCTCGTCAAAGGTTAAGAGCAGCACTGCCACTGTAAGGATGCAAGCAGTGATCGGCGGAGAAAGCAGTACATTTAGTGCGTCATGTTCAACGTAAGCTCGTTCAACAAGCAACTGGTCGGTCAAAATGAAGAATGTTATAGGGAACATCAATATTATATATATATATATATATATATATAATGTTGATGTTCCCTATAACATTCTTCATTTTGACCGACCTATATATATAATAACAGTCGTAGCATTTATATAAAAATATCACCGTGCGTGGTGCATTAGTCGCTTTTAGTAAACAACTGTATGTTTATTTTGTGTATACTCTTCTTCATATTGCTAACGTAACTGATAAAGTCAGAGAAGCTGGACAATTATATAATTAATTGTGTTTATTGTACGAGTCATTCCGACACGTAACACGATACGTCAACGGAATCCTATCAGCCGATGTCCAATGAGGGTGTAAACGAATGCATCTAATTAGCAACCGTGCAGAAAGATAATCCGACAGAAGTCTTCACCTGAAACCTGCGTTATATAGTATGTATCCAAAACGAGACTGACTGCTAGTTTCCGTATTATTACGATACGTGCTAATGAGAACACATCATATGTTATAGTAGTAAGAACAGTATATGATATGTTATAGTATTAAGAACAGTATATGATATGTTATAGTATTAAGAACAGTATATGATATGTTATAGTATTAATAACAGTATATGATATGTTATATTAGTAAGAACAGTATATGATATGTTATAGTATTAAGAACAGTATATGATATGTTATAGTATTAAGAACAGTACATGATATGTTATAGTAGTAAGAACAGTATATTATATGTTATAGTATTAAGAACAGTATATGATATGTTATAGTAGTAAGAACAGTATAGGATGTGTTATAGTATTAAGAACAGTATATGATGTGTTATAGTATTAAGAACAGTATATGATATGTTATAGTAGTAAGAACAGTATATGATATGTTATAGTATTAAGAACAGTATATGATATGTTATAGTATTAAGAACAGTATATGATATGTTATAGTATTAAGAACAGTATATGATATGTTATAGTATTAAGAACAGTATATGATATGTTATAGTAGTAAGAACAGTATATGATGTGTTATAGTATTAAGAACAGTATATGATATGTTATAGTAGTAAGAACAGTATTTTATATGTTATAGTAGTAAGAACAGTATTTTATATGTTATAGTAGTAAGAACAGTATATGTATATACATGTTAATAAAAGAGGAAAGGACCATGTGTACATTTCACAAATGCATCCGTATGTATACAATGCAATCCTATGTTTTTAAACTTAGCATTAGAAAGTCGGCGATTGCTTAATTGTACTATCGTCGTAAACCCACGGTCAGACCTTCTGAACGCCCGGTGTCAAACCACTGACTGAAATCCGCCGACACTAAAAAGGGTCGCTGCTTTTAGGAGAATTATTTTAGAAGCGGCGATGTACGTTTATGTCCAATTATGTAATGCTAAGGATATATTTATTGAACAACCCGTCATTTGATATCACTGTGCAGAGTACGAAGAAGAGTCAATGGTATCATTGATATTACAAATTAGCATACTACAGTGTATTCAAATGTTTTTTCATGACAACATATTGTCGGTGTTTATTTGTGCGTTCGCGTGCTTGTGTGCTTGTGTGTGTGTGTGTGCGCGCGCGCGCGCACGTACGTGTGCGTGCGTGTGTGTATGAGTGCGTGCTTGCATGAGTGCGTGTGTTGGTATGTGTGTTTGTAAGTTGTGTGTGCATGCGTGAGCGTGTGTGTAGCACAGGTCTGTGTGATGTCTCAAATGCTCTAGTGTAAGATAGAGTAATGCGGTGCAGTAGCCCAGGTCTGTGTGATGTGTCAAGTGTTGTAGTGTAAGCTTCGGCCGCCAGCTAACTCCCTGTTGGGGAGTAAAAAGGGAGCTGAGCGCGTAAGTCTCCTCTGCTTGTACGTAGCCTCTCCACAGATAAGACCCTAGCACAACCTCCTTGTGGTGCAATACGGATACTGGCTACCTTGCGGCCCCAGGCAAATGTGCTGGGGATCGGGGAGCTGGCTGGAGCCCTTAAGTGCAATGTGCTGGGCTCACCGATGTGTGGACATGTTCCGACGCTCAATAATCCAACCTTCAGCTATGGGTAAAGAGCATTGAGCAGACTGGGCTCACTGGCCTCTTGGATGGCAACTAGTCTAGGGGATGGAACACTCTGATCATAAACCTCCACTGCCTTGTGGGAGTCTCGGGAGAGACAAAGGCTATGGGAATAAACCCAGATAGAAAAATTGGAATGGAGCCTCGAAGGCGGTCATATGTCATCATGACATCTTCCAACAGCTCCTGCAGCTAAACTTGTGCCAAATGTCGTGCTCTGCACTCCTTTGGACCCCACTAACGAGGCCGAGAGGGGGATCTTGCCGCTTGGGCAACCCAGGACCCCCACATATCTTGCCCAGGCATGCGCCATGGAGTGTGTCACTCCATAGTCGACTCAACGCTACTGTACAACACGGAAGGCAGCAGTTACGGGTTACAAGTCCAACTAGATTGGCATAGAGAACGGACACCACGGACTTCCTTCGACGGTGGGAGAGATCATCGCATCACACTGGACAGCTACCGCCCGCCTCAAACCGGTCAGTAAAGGTGGTATCCCGCCACAGTCCATCTGCTTCAATGGCTGCTTGGTTCTTATAGTTCTCACCTGACAAGCGAACTGGAATACTGCACCAGGCAAAACAAAGAAAATGTTTTTACGAAGGTACCAGCCCTTCGAATCACAAGCTGTAATATCAGGACCATGTGTTCTGGCCTGTCGGAAGATCTCACGCAGATTACAGACACACGGAAAACAGCTGTTATCGACAGAGAGCTCAGTAGACTAAATTTGGATATTGCATCTCTTCAAGACACACGCCTCGCAGCAAACGGTTCACTGCGGGAGAAGGATTTCACCTTCTTCTGGCAAGGAAAACAACCAAATGAAACCCGATTACATTGATGGGTTTGCTGTCAGGAACTCTCTTCTGAGCACAATTGAACCACCAACAAATGGCTCAGAACGCATCCTATCCCTCCGTCTGTTCACTGAATCAGGCAAAGTCAATTTGCTGAGCATATATGCGCCAACACTCTGTTACCCACCGGAAGTCATTGACCTGTTCTACGAACAACTCATCAACGACCTTCCCCACTCTGAACATCTGTTCTTGCTGAGAGATTTCAATGGTAGTAGGGTCGATGACGACCACAATTCATGGTCAACCTGTCTTGGTCACTAGGAAAATTAATGAAAACGGACATCGACTATTCGAGCTGTGCTCTTATCATAACTTCTTCATCACCAACACATTCTTCCAAAACTAACCCCCGCCAGAGAGTCTCATGGAAACATCCGCGATCCCATCGCTGGCACCAGTTGGACCTCGTCATTACCAGGCGGACTTCTCTCAACAATGTGCTCATCACACGCATCTTTCACAGTGCGGACTGCCACATTGATCACGCCCTGGTATGCAGCAAGGTTAAACTTATGACAAAGAAGATTCATCATTCCAAACAGAAGTGTCATTCTCGAATCAACGCTGCCTATACATCAGTTCCATCGCTGACTGAAAGGTATCTAAACTCCCTTGAATAGGCTCTGTAACGCACACCAGGAGGAGGTATGGAAGCCAAATTGTCACACATCAGCAACAGCATCGTCAAAGCCGCTTTGACAACTTTGGGCAAACAGAGAAAAAGCAGCGCAGACTGGTTTGAGACCCACATATCCGACATGAAGCCAGCCATTGAAGCGAAACGCACATCACCATTGAACTACAAGAAGAACCCCAACGGAGCCACACTTGCTCCTCTCAAAATAGCAAGATCTCCAACGCAAAGGACAGCTTGGAAATGCGCCAATGACTATTGGCAAAGTCTCTGCAACAGTATTCAGTTGTAATCCGACATTGGCGGCATCCGAGGGATGTACGAGGGAATAAAGACAGCTTTTGGACCAACCACCAAGAAATCTGCCCCGCTGAAGAGCAAAACAGGAGACACCATCACAGAACCAAACAAGTAGATGGGCCGATGGGTTGAACACTATCTAGACTTCTACTCAAGGGAAAATGTAGTCACCGAGGCTGCCATAAATGCAGCTGAATCTTTGCCCTATATGCATGAGCTCGATGAATCACCTTCAGTGGAAGAGCTTGGTGATGCCTTAGACAGCCTGGTTCATGGAAAGCCCCGGGAAGTGACGGCATTCATGCAGAGATCATCAAGTGCGCCAAGCCTGTGCTACTCACAATGATTGATGGACTTCTAAGCCAGTGCTGGGAGGAGGGCACAGTGCCTCAAGACATGCAGGGCGCCAATATCATCACTCTGCACAAAAACAAAGGTGACCGTAGCGACTGTAACAACTACCGCGGTATCTCATTTGCTCAGTGTTATGGGCAAAACCTTTGCACGGGTCATTCTGAACATCTTGCAGAAAAAGGGCAGAGCGAGTGTTTCCCGAAGCTCAGTGTGGCTTTCGCAGAGACAGATCCACCATCGACATGCTTCTTCTGCAATGTCCAGGCTGACCAAGAGGGTATGGGAAAACGGCGCCTCACACTGAACACCAGGGTTCAGTGTACAAAGCCTGTATCGTCAGCATTCTGTTGTATGGCAGTGAGACATGGACAGCATACACAAAGCAGGAGCGTCGACTCAACACATTCCACTAACGTTGACTCAGGTGCATTCTTGGAGTGAAATGGCAGGATCGCATCCCAAATGGAGATGTGCTCAAGCAGGCACACTCTCCCAGCATGTATGCTCTCCTCAGCGAGCGTCGCTTGCGATGTCTCGGGCACGTATGTCGCATGGAGGATGGTAGAATCCCTAAACACATCCTCTATAGTGAGCTTGGAGCTGGATCCAGACCCACCCGCCGCCTGTTGCTTCACTGAAGGATGTGTGTCGACGCGATATGAAGGCATGCAGCATCGACGAAACATCATTGGAGACAGCTACCATAAATCGCAGTGCATGTCGCGCAACAGTGCTTGAGGTGGCGAAAACCAGCGAGGAAAAGCGGAACGCAACATGGATGGTGAAGAGACGACAACGAAGGGATTGTGTGAACTGCGCACCAGTTTTGCCATCGAACTTCGTCTGCCGAAATTGTGCAAGGGACCGTCACTCAAGGATTGGCCTGCATAGTCACAGCAGAAGTTGCCCCACCAGTCATTGACTCTTCAGGAGCAGAACCTATTGTCCTTCGGGGCAGGAAGGCCTACTATTATACGTTTAGTGGTCGTCGCGAACTTGCTAATTGCTGGATAACAGTTTTGTGTTTTGCACTGCATGCTTTTTTCTGATATGTAACGGAAAATTAAATGTCTAACATATAAATGCATAATGTTTATGTTCCCTGTTTACCTTTGTAGTCATGTCATTCAACACAATACAACAAGAAGTAATATGTTTATGTAACTTGCAAAAATCGTAATTTTTTTATGGGGGGTGAATTGTTATATATGAAGTTATTTTTAGCAAACTATAGCATTGCGAATATGTCGAGGGATCGTAGATGTCAGTCGGCACAACTCACTGCCTGTTTTGCAGCCATTTTACTACTGCCGAGTATTGCATTATTTTCATGAAAAGTGCGCATTATTCACTGTATCCATTAACCAGCGACTTGACCTGAGAACCGATGATAAGCAAACGTTTGTTAACGATGGATAGATATCATGACAACAATATGGTGTGACACCCGGCAGGATACCCAATATTCATATATCGTCAACGTCGAACTGCACATATTCATCACAATTAGAAGAAAACAAATGGCGTCATAATGTTGATACGACATTCAATCTTTATTGACATAACACATACACACAAAACTAGTATGTGCTGACGAGAACGTCATGGTAAGATTCTCAGCAGCTAATGACACGAGCATAGTTCACAAATAGAACGAAACATATGTGCAGTTTTATCACGCACAGAACGAAACACAACTATATATATGAGACTGTTTATGAAAGTGTTGCTCAAGAAAATCCAAGTGACGATAAATTTATGCCACACGGTAAAGAGATAACCCAATCCCATAAGTCTCATAGCGGCGTGTATAATATATGGAGCTGTTAACACGACAAGAGCCAAGCATACAATCAGCACGTTTCTCCCAGAACGAACAGACTTCAAAGTCAAAGACGGGATGGTTGCGACTTCGCCATTTTCGCCACCGATCGAAATCACCTGGGCTGCAATTTGTCGGTGTGTTCGAAGAATCGCTCGGAATATGCGTGTTGTCGAATAAACGAGACCAACCACAGGCAATACAACTGAGATTATCATAACGACAAATAGTAAGGCAATATTGTCTTTAGATATTGTTAATTTGTAAATACATGCATAAAAGTCCCATGCTGAAACATAATATGCTATTATAGCTCCCATCAGAGCACCGTTCAACCATATACCAGCTATTATGAAGTAGCAGCGATTTCGAGTCAGGATTTGTTCATAGCGGAGCGGATTCGTTATGGCGACCATCTTGCACACAGTCACCCAGCAAAGACTGTGCATCGATGTGATTGTAAACCATGCCGAGACGATAGCATGGATCTTGGGAAAATAGCGGTTGTCGGTACGTACATTCGGTGTCGCACTGGAGCACAAGGCAGCGCTGATGGGCATCGCCGTACAACCGTTGGCGAGATCAGACAGCGTGAGCGAGAACATAAAGAGCGTCGTGCGATCTTCGCGAAGTTGTGGATATCTGGCGATGACAGCAATCGCGAGTGCGTTCAGTGTTACGTTAATGACGATCATTGCACTGATGACAGTAGGTCTGACGTCATCGAAATCTACGATATCCATATTGAAAATATAATATTGTTGTCCAACGAAACTCGTCCACTCGCTTCAACCAACAATCACAAGACTACCCGGTAGACATTACCTTATATACTAAACAACAGCATGCGTTAATTGGCTAATGCATATAAGTCCTGCCTCGTTTAGGCAATGACGAACCTCTCATCATGAGAGAAAACTGTCAACTGCAAACATACTCGTGGCGCAACCTCGTGAACATCATGTGAACTATCAACATGTGATACTTTACCTGTGCCACCTTTACTTGCGCAACACCTTACATTAGCTAAATTGTTAATAAAACTTTGGCAATAATAAATATATAGATACTAACTAGAGTAAGTGTTTTGCCGTTGAAAATAAACATCTGACCAAGAAACAGTATCGACCATTAATTGAACTGTAGCATTTATTATATAAAGGCGTTTGACCTTCGTTGCCAGGAATGGGTCTTGAACGCTTTAAGTTTCGGGTATACCAAGTTGCTTTGCATCACCAATTCCGCTCAGTCTTTCTTCATATAAATCAGGAAGGAATAATCTTTATGAAGGATTCATTAGCACAGTCTCAAACAATGGATTCTTCATATCAACTCATGCTCTGTTGCAAGAAGAGATACGTATATATATATATATATTACAAAACTTCAACGTGTCCAAAATTGTCTGGGAAGGATATATATTACAAAACTTCAACGTGTTCAATATATATATATCAATATATATATATATATATATATATATATATATATATATATATATATTGGACACGTTGAAGTTTTGTAATATATATATATATATACCCTTCCCAGACAATTTTGGACAGGTTGAAGTTTTGTAATATATATATATATATATATATCTATATACATATCTCTTCTTGCAAGAGAGCATGAGTTGATATGAAGAATCCATTGTTTGAGACTGTGCTAATGAATCCTTCATAAATATTATTCCTTAATGATTTATATGAAGAAAGACTGAGCGGAATTGGTGATATATATGCCTGACGCTACTGGCCTCTATCTCGTGTTGCAACGAGGAAATCTTTGAGCGCAAATTTCGTTCAGCTTTGAAATTGTCCATTTACATCTTCCGTTGTCTTCCCTTTAGTCTTCTTCCTTTCACTGAGTCCTGCAAAATTGCACTAGTTACATTATTTTGTTTGGTGATTGCCGTGTTCGTACCATTTCTTGTTTTATTATTTCAGGACGGATTGTTGGGATCGTGGTTTTGCTGTATTTTTGTATTAGACATTCGTCGGTTTTATATTGTATATAGTATATTTTCTACATTGATCAAACATTCCAAAAGTTTGTAATCAGTTTCTGCAGCCAAAGTGCCGCATTGACATCCGTATGTCAGTGTGGTCACAACAAAGCTTTCAACTAATAACATATTTGTTGCTTTTTATGTTTTTAATACTCTACTTTGTTCTACATATTGTCATTGCTGACGTTGCAGTGCAATGTCTACTAGAATGGTGTTATCCAGTCAAAACCATTACCTTGTTTCTCTTCTTGCAACAGAGCATGAGTTGATATGAAGAATCCATTGTTTGAGACTGTGCTAAAGAATCCTTCATAAAGATTATTCCTTCATGATTTATATGAAGAAAGACTAAGCGGAATTGGTGATGCAAAGCAACTTGGTATACCCGAAACTTTAAAGCTTTCAAGACCCATTTCTGGCAACGAATTAATAAATAATAAATGAAGTTTATATATATATATATATATACAATTTTGGACACGTTGATGTTTTGTAATATATATATATATTACAAAACATCAACGTGTCCAAAATTTTCTGGGAAGGGTAGTTACATGATCTTCTTGTTTTTCTCGCTCTGCACCGCTTTTGAAGTCTTTGCATTGGCTTTCTATACGATGTCGTATAATATCCAGGCACTGTCCAGTTAGCAACCATCTTATTTGCATTCCTGCTTACTCCTGTAACAAAACCTATCCAGCTTCTATAAACTAGTTATGACCTACTTTTGTTCCTAGAGTCAACACTAACATTGGAATTAGGCTTTTTATATTGCTGGACCAACTCTTTAGAATATGATCCTTCTTAATGTTAGATCAGTAGGAAATACTACAATATTCCGTCGTCATTTAAAAACTGATCTTTACAACCTTGCTTATCCACAACTAATTGTTTTAGCCAGTGAAGCTGGTCAAATACGTAATTAACTGTGCTAGAGGCAAGAGCGTTTTCGGTTGTTCCAATGCGTCGTCAATGAAGTTATTGCATCGCATGTCCAAATTAGATTGAGAAAGCGCTCTGCTAATTACGCAAGTTACAAATAATCACCTACATGACATTAGTCCATGAGCCAAGCCTGCGAATTTTGAAGGTGATTCTCAAATTGAGGGACAAATTCCCTCTACGATTTTCAGTTACACCAATATCCGAGGTGTCCGAACATGGGTGACGGACATTTCTGAAGCGTAGCTTATTACCTTTTTGGACGCCATCTTTAAACATGGCTGCCATTGTCTTGTGGAAGTCGAGCTATTCAAAACTCGTGTCCTACAGCCTACTGATTGGATCTTAAAATTGTATTAAAAAAAGTTGTTCGTAATAAAATGCCGAGTACGGCAATACACATATAATATTTCTATTATCATTATTGGCAAAATTATCGGGGAAATGTCAAGGATAATGCAAAACAAATGCATTTTTCTAACATATTTTGTTTACTTCAGTTTTGGTAATGTTTAAAAAAGATAGATGATAAATTGTTTTACTTTCTTATGGAACTATATGCAATTTTCTGCATTTCTGTCAGTTTATATATCTTCTGTAATGCTTCTATATGTTGTAAGCACATCAAAACATAAACGTACCCCATCTGTTGTCTGAAAACGGGAACATTACCACCGAGACTTCATTTCCTTCTTACAGCAAAACGGCTTGGCAGATTTGCATGACATTTTATGAATACGTAAACGCATATATATTACGCACTTGTATTGTCAGACACAGAATAAAAAGTTATGCATACGATTTATTAACCTAATAACTACTTCAAAAACTATGCCAACCAATAGCCTATAAATGTTATGTATAAACTTCTGCCTTCGAATATATAAACTCAATAAAATGTAAAAGTCTAGTTATTTGATAGGCAGTTACTTTGTCCTATGCACGTAATCTCTGTTTCCAAAAGTGTGGACCTAGAACATGGCCCAATAATACATGTAATGGTTATGCCGCAGTAATCTATTGATAATCCAGCTTGCGTACGTGGGTAGGTTAACTTATTCTTCTTGGGCTTGAACCTCGAGCGCCAAACTCTCTAAGATTAATTTACGATCCGTAGAATATGACCTATATATTTCTCAAAATATATGTCAAGATTCTCATATTTTATGGGATAAATCAGTTGTGCGGAATGTAAAACGTAATGTGCACGTAATACGTAACAATCGCACGAACCACGCGCACCCGGCAAATACTTCTGGAAAATGCTCCCTGCATGATGGACTTGGCGTTATGAAGTAGACGCTGGCACAATATGCTTATGTCCACTCTAGCATAGCAATACGAACATTATTTAACAATTCTACACTATCACGAGTAGGGCCTATCGATGGACGTGAACTTCACAATTCTCTATGACTTTCGTAATTTTAAACACTAAACGAACAGACACCTAGACATGAGCGCGTTATGTTTTTGTTTTATGTAACGATGCATTGTGGTTTCTAACATTTGGTAAATATTACTATCGCCACTGTAAACTGCTGAGGCATCCCACCAGGAGCAGGGCATTTACTTTAGCCTTTACTTTAGCATGTGCTTCACCACGTAACTAAGCGTAACTTTTTGTTAACTAAAATATATTCCAAAAATCTTGTATGTAAAATACAGAGAGAATGCCTTGACTTATTTTGAGGCAGAGGTAATGATATTTTGAACATATATACTAATTATGTTACTGTTCTGCCAACTCTACATACATTTCTTCGGGTCTTTCTTGGTGCAGGTGAGGGAGGTTCTGCTCGCGTTAACAGGTTAGCATGGTCAATAACCCAGGATGTTATCACTGCTATATTTTAATGTTGCTAAAACAGAGAAGAAGCGACCGAACAAGCTATCAGAGAAGTTACTCCCAGTGTGCAGCGTTTGGAAAAGAGAAGGCCCACCTACAATTTAACCAGCTAATTTATTTGGACCTCATGCAGATGCAGCATCAACAGCTAAACGGAGTAGCCACGTATGAGTGTTTATTTATTTGCTGTAGCCATCCGATCAGAAAATCAGCTCTTGGACGACATTCAACATAATCTCATAAGAACATGTTGACGTGGAAAATGTCGTGGGCTACTTGCACAATGCAACACTGTCCACTGTCCAAGAAATGTTACGCAACGCCTTGGACATAATGTCTTCCTTCAGTTTGAAAACGTTACACAGTAGTTTTGCTGTGTTCGCAAAGGCCACTAAAATAGCATGGAAGCATCCCGACCAGTACAGGAGAATTGTTCTCATGATGGGCAATTTCCACACCTTACGCCACTTTATGTTCAGCATTGGGAAAATGTTCGGAGATGTAGGACTTTGTGATCTGGCGGAAGAATCTAACATTATTGCCGAGGGCTAAGTCAACAAGGGTTTGCTAGGCAGACAATACAATCGCACCGTTCGTCTCCGTTAGCGTGCGTATGAAGCTTTGATGTAGCTCGCTTGGAAAGGATCCCTTGAATAGGAATGGGTGGAGTTGGATCATCCAGACGATTGTGTCAAGTTTAACAAATCGTCCACATATTGCAGATAATTCATACGAAAACCTGCCAGGAAAATGTTGTTGCTGCCGTAATCGGTGTTTCATGTACAACGATCGTGGACTTATTCGTGGCCAATCTGGGTGTTCTGCATCAACATCGTGGATGTCTGGCACGGTTCTGGATGACGTACATCGACATGGTGGGCATTCTGCTTGGGCTGTTGTGGGGTCACAGGGAGGGCAAGTCGAATTTTTATTTGGCATGCATCCAACAAGTGTTTCCCTGGTGCCTCGATTTGGACAAGGTGAACTAGACAAGGAACTTACATGTGTATTATGCACTGATGACACAGCCTAGAAAGAGTGTTCAACAGTATACCGACATTTCATACGAGGATACTTACCATTCAGACAAGTTTTTCCATTTGGTCATATCCCATTGGACTAAAATTACAGAAGAAATAGTCAACAAGGATATATAATTTCAGGAGGGACAAAAGACTGATAATTCACTGCAGCGTTACAGTGCATGTAGAAGCAAACGGACATTGACTCCGAGGTTCACATGCTCAGCGGATTGATCGACTGGTCCCAAATATCAGACCAATACGATCACGTCTTTGATCAGCGTGCAACGATGATTAAAAGATCTGGTTAGATAACTCTTCACAAGTGAAATTCTCCGATTAGCTACTGTGTGAGAGCCGTTGCATCATTCGGGACCATCATCTGGCTGGTCCATCACCCTTTCTAGGTGCAGTGCAAGAGCAGCTCGCTAGTTTTCTTTATGCTTCCGTCAATGTTTGCCACTGATCGTAGATACGGCACACGAGGATGGGAAAACACTGTGTGCATCCTATTTTTGTAATCAAGTCAGTTCCACGATGCAGAAAACACATCCTGTCAGTCTTAAATATAATTTCTTTATTTGAGCCAATCACACATTTCGTCTACCATTCACTAAATGTTTTCAAGTTCATTTTCTTGATAGGGTCGTATAAACCTATGCCTTCCTAAACTCCCTGTTCCTAAAACACCTAGTACACGTGTTCCCACTTTTGCAGTGCGTCAAGGGATCACCGGAGACGTCAGGCGTGGCACTGCTCTTGTCGAGATGAGGTTGGACGGGTCCTGCTAAAACACATTTGCCTAGTCCTTCTTCAGTAGATCAACAACTGCTTCGACCGGTGTTGGGTCCTGGACAAAGAATGTCTGACGCAATGGCCTCATGGCACCAGCACTGCTGTAACGTAGCAGCGCAACTCTATCCCAGGCCGAAGCATGATTCCTCCTCCTGTTTGTGTATCCTTGTTTACAAATTCTTCTGTAATATTCGTACAAGGTGATGCGTAAACTTTATTCGACAGTGGACATTTCTGTCGCATGTTGACAGTGGGCAAACATACAAATGATGGTTCCAGCAAACAAGTCACACCCACACGTGGTTACTCCGCTGTGCTGTTAATGCTGCATCTGCAAGAGGTCCAGATAAATCAGGTGGTCTGACTTAAGTGGGCCTTCTCTTTTTCAACGTTGTACACTAGAAGCAATTTTTTCGGATAGCTAGATTGATTGCATCGTTTCTGTTTTAGCCAAAGTAAAAGGTATCTGATGCGGCTTGCGCTTTAACAACTTTTAGTGGGGAGTGGTGCCATTGACTCTGTGTGATATTTCTCCCCCAGTCAGCGATTCCTGTTGCCTAATGATATTGTCGTATGCTAACACTGTTGGGATAGAATAACGTAAATTGGAATGAAGTTGACCATAATCATTGTCATCATTTTATAGTTTATCAATGTGCAGCGATGTCTCAATTTCTTTTACATAAATAAGCGCATTCACCCATGCCCGAGAGGTTCAGAATCTTGATTACCTCAATCTTTCCTGTGAACGTGTTTATAATTCACAGAAGTGGGACGCGCTTGGGTGTCGTCACAGCACCAATACTCACAGCATTTATAACACGCTGGGTTATTGGCCATGCCAATCTGTTAACGTGAGCAGAACCACCCTCACTTGCACCGAGTAAGATCCGTAGAAATGTATGTAGAGATGGCAGAAAAGTAACATCATTAGTTTGCAAGTTCAAAATACCATTATTACTTCTGCCTGAACAAATAATTCGAAGCATTCTCTATGTGTTTGACACACGATTTCTTGGAATATATTTTAGTTAACTAGACGTTGCGACTAGTTACCTAGTGTAACAGCTGGACGGAAGCACATGCTCATGCAAAGGGCGGTTAACATTTATTATTGTGGCGTCACTTTTAAAGGTATTACTGGGTCATGTTTGATAACCACACGTTTGGAAACAGATGATCTGCATAGCATTACGTTATTGCCGATCACATAACCTCGTTTACCTATTTTAGTGAATTTATATATTTGAAGGCATAAGTTTATACATAACATTTACAGGCTATATTTGGCATGGCTTCTGAAGTTTTGGTTTTTATTAGGTTAATAAATCATATGCATAGCTTAATAATTCTCTATCTAACATCACAGTTGCGTAACACATATATGTTTACATATTCATACAAAATTTCATGCAAATCTGCCTAGCCGTTTTGCCGTAAGAGGTAAATGAAGTCTGTATGGTAATGTTTCCGTTTTCGGACACCAGATACGGTGTGTGTGTGTTTGCTTATCCATTTCCGGACGTTGCAGCCTTGATGGATTGTCTATAGACAGCTCTTTCGTTTGCCAGTCTCCCCACTCGCCAGACGTCGGCTCCCATCCATTCCTCTATGTCCTTCCCCCATTGTCTCCTAGGTCTTCCTCTGCTTCTTCTGCCTTCCACTTTTCCTTCCATTATTAGTCTCTCTAGAGACTGATGCCGTTTCACATGGCCGAAATAACCTAGTTTCTGTTTCTTTACAAAGTTCAATAAAGTCCCAGGTATAACACCAAGCTCATCTGCGATGGATTCGTTAGTTCTACGTTCAGTCCACGAAACTAGATAGGGTACGTTTATGTTTTGATGTGCCCACAACATGTAGAAGCAGTACAGAATATATCTAAAATGACCGAGATGTAGCAAATTGCATGTAGTTTCACAATAAAGTAAAACATTTATCATCTAAGTTTTTAAAACATTACCAAAACTGAAGTAAACTAAATATTTTGGAAAAAAATGCAATTTGTTTCCATTTTCCTTGACGTTTGCCAATGATGATAACATAATTATATGAGTATTGTTGTATTCGGCATTTTAATACGAATTTACAACTTAAGATACAGTCAGTAGATTTGGTAGTAGGACACGAGTTTTGAATAGCTCAACTTCCACTAGAAAATGGCAGCCATGTTTAAAGATGGCGTCCAAAAACGTAACAAACTACGCTTCTGAAATGTCCATCACCCATTTTTGGATATCTCAGATATTGGTATAACTGAAATTCAATATGAGAATCAAATCTCGTGTGGCTCATGGACTACATTGACATATTGTCCCTGGAGAACGCAATTGCTTACGGATAGAATGGCCAACATCAATAATAAACGATGCATTTGCATTCATGTAATTCAACCATCTTTGCGACTTATCAAAATCAAATTATGTTTAATTAATCGCAGGTACTAATTTTATTAATATGATCCTCTTCGTGAGATCATTACCTCCGTATAACTGCCCCAAATTATGTGATGAGATCAGTTTCGTAATATGTACATTCAATCTAGGGCCTAACTCTGTATGTGTGTTTGTGTGTGTGTGTGTGTGTGTGTGTGTGTGTGTGCGTGCGTGCGAGTGTGTGTACGTGGCTGTGTGTGTGTATTTGTGTGTGTGTGTGTGTGTGTGTGTGTGTGTGTGTGTGTGTGTGTGTGTGTGTGTGTGTGTGTGTGTGTGTGTGTATTTGTGTGTGTGTGTGTGTGTGTGTGTGTGTTTGTGTGTGTTTATGTGTATGCGTGCGAGTGTGTGTGCGTGGGTGTGTGTGCATGTGTGTTTGTGTGTGTTTGCGTGCGAGTGTGTGAGTGGGTGTATCTGTATGTGCGTGAGAATTTGTGTGTGCGTGTGTGTGTGACTCTGTGTGTGCGTGCGTGGGTGTGTGTCTCTGTGTGTGTGCGTGCGTGCGTGCGTGCGTGCGTGCGTGTGTGTATTCTCCGATTTAAAGCATGGCACAATCAGTACTGTAGCTGTTCTGCTATTTCTGGCTTCATCCGAGCCTGCTATTTGCGGATTTGAGTGACAGCTTGTGATCACTGAATTATACAAAAGTTATTTTTGTATCATGAACATATATTTGGGTAAGTATAATATTAAAGTAGATACCGTTTATATTTATGTGACATATTGATTTTACGATAAAAAGATCAGGTTTACATTATGGGATTGCACCTCGCGTGTACATATTTTATGTATTAAGCTATGTTCCCGCCTCCTTTGTACTTTTTCAACATTCAACTTTGGTCAATAACAAAGTAAAGTTAAATTATAATATAGCGCAATATCCAGGACTATTCAAAGCGCTTTACACTTTACTCCGTGGTAGACTTATTCATTCGAACACCATTCTCTGGGAAGCATTCAGCCACGCTGCAACTGATAAACGCAGATAGTTCGTACTATAGCCAGGTACTCATTCACACAGCTGAATGAATTGAAGCAACGTAGAGTGAAAGACCTTGCCCAATGTTCAACATGGCAGCACAAGATTCGAACCCGGGTTCTCTCGATTGAGAGTCAGAGGCGCTATAGCCACTGTATGACACGCAATGGTTCTCGCCGGAAGTGTGGTTCGTACAGGATGTTAGTTTTACGGAACATTTTACTACAAACATACACATTTACATCACAACAAATGTAATGCAAGCTTACGAGTACTTCGGTGAACATTCCCCTACGTTAGGGTTTCAGTAGCGCCAACTGATGACGAGAATGTCTGCTATGACAATAATTAGAATGTGTCGCATGCGCCCCAACCATAATTCGTGCAAAGTTAGCGTAAATTAAACAACACTTGATGTTAGCCACTTGATTGAATAATAATAATAAATTTTATTTGGTATAGCGCCACATCCAGTATTGTTCGTGGCGCTTCACAACATATTAAAATATAAAAACATTGTAGAATTGCAATAAATACGTATATGTATATTAATTTAAAATAAATATCAGTGGTAAAGAATAAAATAAATAAATACATACATATTGAATAATGTAGAATTTCTAAATAAAGAAGTAAATAAATAGCAGTTATTCACCAAAATTAAATAATATTAATAATAATCAATCTCGCACAATAACTATATAAAAATAATACTAATAAATAAATATATGTATGATTAATAATAATAAATAATTTAGTAAAACATTTGATATAAAATAGTTTACGTGAGGAATAATGAATAAATATTATACGAATACGATAACTAATTAAAATTGGTTTTAATAGAGGACAGTGTTCATCTAGAGTGACACTAATATGAAACACAAAAGAAATGTGTCTTCAGACGACATTTGAAGCTGGCGATAGTGTCACAGGTTTTAACAACACTCGGTAAAGTGTTCCATAGGGACGCAGCAGCTACAGCGAACGAGCCGTCCCCAGCCTTGATACGAGTGCGCTTCACTTCCAACATGTTACTGCTCGCAGAGCGCAGTGCTCTTGCCGGTTGATATGGGTGCACGAGTTCACACAGGTACACGGGCGCGTCATTGTGCATGGCTTTGTACGTGAGTACCAGTATCTTGTAATTCACTCTGCGCGCAACAGGCAGCCAATGAAGTTCACGTAACAGGGGCGTGGCGCTGTCACTACGTAGACGACGCAGGGTCATTCTGGCAGCCGAGTTGTGTATTCGTTGCAGACGCGCGATGTTAACTGCAGACGTGCCGTACGAGAGTGCGTTGCAGTAGTCAATCCGTGATGTGATGATGGCATTGACTATGCGTTCCTTTGTCGGTTTGGGTAAAAAAAACGGCTAATCTGATTGATGTGGCGGAGGTAAAAGGAGCATGAGCTGACAGTTTGCGACACTTTTTTTTTTGTATCTAGGTGCCTGTCAATGAAGACACCGAGACTTCGAACACATCGTGAAGCTGTAATTATAGAACCACCAACGCGAATCACAGTGCCATCAACAATTGCATCCGCAGACTTGGGTACAATCGGCAGATACTGTGTCTTGTCGTCGTTCATGCACATATAATTCCATGCCATCCAGTTCTTTATTTCATCCAAACAGCCCTGACATTGATGACGTTGTTTGCGTCATAAAGGGAAACACCTGCGTCCGCCACAGCGCTTACTTGCATGAAATTATAATAAATGAGTCAACACTGGTAGTAAATAATATTATATAAAGTCAGTGAAGAATTAAATACCGTATGTTGTCCAAACCTTTTCCAGAAACCTATATAACTATTCTTATTCATAATATGTGTTCTCCGATGTTTTCACCAGTCCGAAACCACACATTTGTCACATAATTTGTCACAATTACCTTAACCAGTAACAGTACAAACATGAAAAGTAGCATATATGTTTTCAGAAAATACTCGAGAGCAGAATTGTGTGTCTCTGTATGTTTGTATGTGTGTAAGTAAGTATATATGTATGTATGTGTTTCTCTCTGTATGGATGCATGGTCGTTAGTTCGTAGAATCTAACAACATATCACATTTCAAGTGACTGATTTATGGAACTTCAATACAGCTAGATATTGTTACACGGGAACTCCACGAACGCACTCACACATGCAAGGACACATCGACAAACACACACGCGCACGCGCACGCGCACGCGCACGCGCACGCGCACGCACATGTGCACAGGTATGCATGCACTCATACACGCACGCTCGCACGCTCAAACACAAAAAACACACACACACAAACCAGGCACCCACGCTCATTTTCGTTCGCATGCATACATTTAAGCACGAATGCACGCAAACACACATCATCGGAAGGATTACATGAGGGCACCAAGTCGTATTTGACATCAACAATTAGTTATATTAGTAATGCGTCTGCATCGCCTAAAGCAACCCTAGGATCTTACACCTGAGCATCGAGAAACACTTTGATATACCACACCACGTTTCACCATATGACGGACGATCACAGAGAGGCGTGTTACCTCCGCTGCCGTAAGCCGGAGTCGTGCCGGCTCAGTTAATCAATTTAGCATTCAAAACTTCCCAGAAAGTTCGGCATTGTTAGACCACGCGGTTTCATGCTCATTCGTGCTTAGATGTATTTCGAAGGACGACAACAAGTTACAACCTTTAAGTATTGTGAAAGCACAACGTGCCTCTCAGTTGAACACGATTCATGTTACAATGAAAACAGGATCGTTTGGTAGTAATCACCAATTCATGTAGAGACAACAGACGATGAACATGACTATAACCATAAAGAATATTGACATGAAGATGACGATGAAGATAATGACGAAGCATATGATGAAGTAGACGACTGTGATGATGACCATCGTCATGACGATTATGAGGACGATGACGATGAATATTGCAAGGACGATTGTGATTTCACATATGATGGCAGTGGTGATGTTGGTGGTGATTATAACGACGATGTATATAACGAGGATGATGATGATAATGAAGATGATGACAACGACGACGAAGTTAATCCATTTGAAGACTTTGATGATTGTAATTATACGGTTTGAGTTAGCAATAAATTCACAGCTAAAAGTCCATTTCACTGACAATTATCTCGACAACATGTAAAACAAAAATATTAAAAAATAAATAATGTATTGTATTTAATCGGATCATTATGTACGACTACAGAGTACCACTCTGTAATCATTGTGTATGCTTACATAGTGGCAAAATGTTCTGCATTATTAACACGCAGTTTAGCTGTCAGTGGTACTGGTCTCGAATGCACAAAAGTAGTACCGACAGACGCGTTCGACGGTTCCTGTGCTGCTGTAACTACAAGAATTCTTGTAGGTACGTGCCGAAAAGAGGTCGATATGTGCGGAATTGCCTTATTAGCTTTCTCTTTGCTCGCAACCACAAGTTTTTAATATTTTGTTTGAGGACGTCTGGAGAAAACGGGTCCACGAAGTTGTGTTCGTGGATTACAACATCGTGTAGGTACACGCCACCGTTCAGCTGGTCGAGATTGTGGTACGCCGCCCATCCGTCTGTCATCACGTGTGTACCTGGCAAAAGCCACTGCGCAATGATAGGCTGTAGTGTGGCAGCTCTCCTGCCAGGAACGACTTCCAACCTACACCGGCCACTTTCCCTCTCCACGGCCCCCAACACCCATTCTCCATCATTAACCCTGCCGCGGTGATACTTGCGGTGGTAGAAGTAACCCTCGTCTAGTTCGACAACAATGGGGCTACTATTGTTGTCGAAACCACCATGTAGTTGCGGGTGGTTCCAGACGTCGACAGCACATATGTCACGCACGAAATTGTGCCAGTCAATGACAGTGTGGTTAGACAGGTTCAAATGCCACATCCCGTCTGTCATGGCAATCTCAGCTGCCCAACTATGCAACAACCACATGATCTTCCCGAGCGTTAGACGACTCTTGAAGAACGAGTTGACGCATAGTCCCCTACGCTCACTGCACATAGAGCATTTTCAGCGTAAACCGTCGATGGAATCTATTTTGAATATCAATAAATTCTGATATAGCACCTTGCAAGCGGCAACTCAGGGCAACATTACACTTGGTTTGCAACGACTGCCAGAGCTGGGTGGATTTTGCATTGTCTGGTTGCCAAAATCATGGGCAGAGACCAACGAAGACGAGTTCACGTTTCGGTGTACGGGGTGTTTGAGGGTAGAATGTCTGATGAAGGAGGTGTTTAAATAATATAATGACGGAGATGGAGGTGAGACTCAACATGGAAATAGATGGAACAGAGAGGGATGACGCGGAGAGAGTTGAGAATACTACGACACAGGAGCAGAGTTGTGACACGGAGACTGAAGAAAGGAGACTGATAGGAGGGAAGGTGACATGTGTGAAGAAACAAGACAATTAGAAGAAGACAGAGGGACGGAGGAAAAGTTATTGGCAGAGGAAAAAACGGGTCGGTGGGGATGTAACAATAGGTGGTCAGACTGTAGAGAATGAGGAGAGACGCGACAGCGATACAGGTGGTGAAGAGGTAGATACCACAGAGGCAGTTGGTAAGACTGTGAAACAGAAGACTGAGAAGAAGACAGATGACAGAAGACAGAGTGTTAAGCAAACGACAGAAAACGTGACAGGCGTGAAGGTTACATGGGAGAAAGTGACCGTAGAGAAGGAGGTAGGAGGGGGAAAGGGACTGTGTTATTTAGGATATTTTAACCATGGCCATATACAATGGAAATATATACAGAGTATAGGTAGTCAGGACCACAAGCTTTTAGTTTTAGTACAAGATAGTGTCCTTTCTCAACATGTGCTAGAACCAACCAGTGGTAAGAATGTGTTAGACATAGTTTTGTCCTCACATAATGAATTACTTGACAATGTCAATATATGTGAGCCATTGGGGAGTAGTGATCACAACCAGATACATTTTACCATCAAAGTAAAATCACAACGGAATAGTAAAAAGCAGTACAGGAGGAATTTCCACAAAGGAAGATATAAGGACATGAGGAAATATTTAGCAATGACAGACAGAAATAACACACTGAAGAATAAGACAGCAACAGAATGCTGGAATATCTTAACGAGTGAAATTGAGTGCATCGTCGGTAAATCTGTTCCTTTGAAAAAACAAAGGAAACGGTCCAAAAAGAAACACTTATCGAAAGGAGCCATTAGAAAAATGAAGTACAAACAAATTATGTGGAAGTCATATAGACGTACTGGAAATGATGATGACTACAACATTTATAAAGAAGCATTAAACCAAGCAAAAGCTGAAATTAGAAATGCAAAGAGAAGCTATGACAAAAAATTAGCTTGTAATATAAAACATGGCAGCAAGAGTTTTATGCGTATGTTCGAAGCAAACAGAAAGTTCAAGATAAGGTTGGACCTCTAGAAGATAGTGCTAGAAATATAATATCAAAGGGATTCTTAATGGCAGAAGACCAGAGTGAGTATTTTAGTTCCGTGTTTACCAGAGAAGATATTAGTTCACTGCCAGTATCAGAGGCTATGTTCAATGGGAAGAATCATACTATTTAGGACAGTTAATTATAACCCCGGAAATGGTAGCTAAGAACTTTCGGGCTATTAAGGATAATAAATCACCTGGAGTGGATAGGATTCCGCCCAAACTACTATTGGAAATTGTAGAACAAATCAGCATACCGCTTGCAACAGTTTTCAATTTGTCATTAGAAGAGGGAGTGGTTCCGTTAGAAAGGAAAGAAGCAAACATTATACCGTTATTTAAAAACGGTTCGAGAAACAAGTCAGAGAACTATAGACCGGTGAGTTGAACATCGATGATTTGCAAATTATTAGAAAGACTAATTAAAGATCATATGGTGGATTGTCTTGTTAAACATGACTTGTTAAACACATCCTAACATACATGGGTACCTAAAAGCGAGGTCATGCTTGACAAATATGTTATGTTTTGGAAGATATCACTAAGTGGGTAGACGAGAGATCACCAGTAGATATCATCTACTTAGATTTTCAAAAAGCTTTCGACAAAGTGCCACATCAACGATTACTGCTTAAACTAAAGGCCCATGGCATAGGCAATAGTATAATTAACTGGATAGAAAAATGGCTGATTGACAGATGACAACGGGTAGTTTTTGGTAGTTAGGCTTCAAACTGGAAATCACTTTTGAATCGGGTACTCCAAGGATCAGTACTGGGACCTATATTATTCTTAACATATATAAAAATTTGGACGATGATATAACAAGCAAGTTGTTAACATTTGCGGATGATACAAAAGTGTTTAGATGGATTAAAAGTGATGGAGATAGACAGCATTTACAAGATGGTCGTGACAGGTTAATCAAATGGTCTGAAAAGTGGCAAATGTTGTTCAATTTTGGGAAATGTAAATGCCTCCACCCAGAGCATGGGAATGAAGATTTAGAATATACAATGGGGGTACTGTACTAAGTATTACCATAAAAGAGAAGGACTTAGGGTTAACCATTAATGCTGATATGGAGGTTTCAGAGCAGTGCAGAATAGCAGCTTCAAAGGGAAATCAAATCCTTGGATTAATTAAGCGAAATATAGCGTATAAGGAAAAATAACTAATGATACACCTGTACAAAACAATAGTTAGGCCTCACTTAGAATATTGTATACAAGCATGGATGTCATATCGGAGGGACATAGATATGCTAAAAAGAGTATGGAGGTGAGCGACTAAAATGATGCAAAACGCCTAAATGAATGTGGTTTAACAAAACTAGAGACCAGGAGATTGAGAGGAGATCAGACAGAAGTGTTTAAAATATTGAATGGTTATGAACATATTGATAGATTTTTTTTTTCTCACTTAAGTAATATAGACTGACTAGAGGACATGAAGCTACATTAGTAAAGTAGCAGTGTAGACTAGATATAAGAAAGTTATAATTTTCACAAAGGACTGTAAATGAATGGAACAGATTATCTGCTGATTGTGTGGGTGCTAGTAGTATGTATATGTTTAAAAATAAAATCGACACATACCTCAGAAGGGCGGGTACATGTAGATTAAAGGGTTGGACTTTCGATAAGCCAAAGGGCTTCCTTGTCCACCTGCCATCTATAGTTAATCCTCTGGGTGGCAATCTTGTTACAATAATCGGTGGGGGAACAGTAGCAATTTGTGTGACTGTATTGACCCGGGGTTTAGGGCAGCCATTTGGTCCCGACTTGTGCTTGGTTGGACAGTCTGCCAATATCAAGCTACGATGTGGATTGAAACAAAAATAACGAACACAATATGGCATTTCAAAATGTATGGACGCATAAATAATAATCAATACTACATGTCAGAATTGTTTCCATTTAAACAAAACCTGTTAAAAAACGCCACTTCACATACGATCTCGCCATGATAAACACAACTAATGCTAGGTATCGTGCGTAACCGTACAAAATGGCCAAGTATCAATTGATAAATATGGGTAGAATTGTGTATCTCATGGAACTATAGTTACAGTGCGCTACGTCGATACGATTGTTTACATTGGTATAATATATTTAAATTTTGAATACCCAAGGAGGTAGGTAAATGTTTTAAAATGGAAATCCTGTTTTGGTTGTTTTTTAGGCTATTCTAGCAAGAATTAGGCCCCTTTGCTTGCAAAATTATACATATCCTGAAAGACCTCGTTGATATGAATGCAATGATATGTATAACTTATATGTCAGATCACAAATGATGAAATAATAGGAAATAATACAATATGGAAAGTTAAAAACTGTCATACTTTTTGGAGATTGGCCCGTAAGCAAAATTGCAATTAATAAAACAATGAATTGATCATAATATAATAGAGATGTGGAGTCAGTCTCCCAGTCATCCAGTCATTGACATTATAGACGTCCGTCTTGTTTTATTGATGGAACGAACGTTTTGGTTAGTTTTAACTAAACTAATCGTATGACGTTGTGTTGAAAAATGTGTCATGATTAGTACAATTGCACGATGCATCGGATTACATGTGAATATCTACGAGCGTTTGTGCTTTATTTCATAAGACAAGCAGTGGAACAAAGTTTCTAATTCCATTACCGGCTTAATACATTTATCTTTTTCGTCAAACTATTGATTTTGTATGCACATCTTTGCAATATAACATCATTGCTACAGAAATGTGTTAGTCGGAGAACGCGAAAACAGAACTGCATCACGGGAAATTTCAAAATGGATATCAACGACTTGGACGACTTCAAACCTATTGTCATCAGCGCAATGATCGTCTTGACTATATCATTGAACCTCATCGTGATGGCTGTAATCGTGAGATATCCACAACTGCGCGAAGATCGCACGACGCTCTTCATGTTCTCGCTCACGCTGTCTGATCTCGCCAAAGGTTTTACAATGATGCCCATCAGCGCTGCCGTTTGCTCAAGTGCGACTCCGAATGTACGTAATGACAGAAAATACTTTCCCAAGATTCAAGCCGTGTTCACAGTTTGGTTCACTGTCACCTCAATGTCCAGTCTCTGCTGCGATCCTGTAGTTGTGCAACATACACAACGTTGAAATAATAAAGACGATGATATTTTTGTTTAAGAGAACGTAGTCATTTGTTTTCTTGGTGTGACGAAATATATGTGCATTTCGATTTTAATACAGTTCCTAAATAGTTGGTTGTATTTTTCCCTCTTCAAAAACAGGATCAACTGCTAAAATGTATCTGTTTTGCAAATATAGAAAATGTTGAGTATAGTATGCAGGTCACAGCCATACCTATTGCCTTAGTCATGCGTTGCTACTTTTCTCCCTGAAATGACCGGGGTGCAAGTTCAGGTAAATACTGATATTCAATAGATGTTTTAATATTCCAATCAATTTCCTTAGAACGCCGTCTCCATCTCAATCACTCTCTACCATTTGTCTCTTTAGCGTGGTATAGCGCGAGTATAATAATAATAATAATAATAAACTTTATTTATAAACTAGTCTCCAGAGTACGACTATGTTCAATAGTGTGTACAGAGTCGTTAAAATAAAACAATATCCATACATAAGACATAGTGGTGTAAACATAAATGATCTTCTCTCCCGCTTACAGCGTGCAACACGCTTGTTCACGTGCTAAACAACTGGCGACTTGACTTCGGAAACGCGGCAGTGTACGACATTCGTAGGCGCGGGAACAGGGGAGCAGGGGCAGCCCACTGGATTTTTCCGAGGGGCAGACATATGATTCTGCCGCCGTATTAAATGTGAGCGTGAATGTTGGTTTTTGTGGCGAGCGTCAATGGCGGGTGGAAAACTAAATTTTATGAGACGATTAATGTGTATTTTTGTCGACTGTGAACGTATGTGCAATTGGAGGGCAGGCATATGGTTTTCTGCCCACCTCCCAGTAATAGGCAGTGCGACAACGAAAAAATGTCCAGGAAACCCCCCCCCCCCCACCGTGTTCGGATATCATGTGTTCGCAGCCGAGACAGCGGAGAAGGTGAAGTTACAGCGGCGCAGCGGCGAACAATTTACAACAGCACCCACCTCCCCCCTTCTTCCGATGTTCATGTCGAGCCAACCGAGACAGCCACAAGGTGAAGGAAGATGTGAAGATATGCGATATGCGGTGGCGCGGCAGCGAAAAATGTTCAGTGGTGCTGAAGATCCGGTAGCCCCCCTATTTGAATTTCGTTACCGCGCCACTGACGACATTACCGGACCCTTACTGCACCGACAACAGATTGTCCAGCTATTAGCTGCGCGTGTCGTCCTCTGCTTACATCGGCGTGATCAACGCAGCAAGACGGCGGCAGTACGAGAGGTGCATTGACTAAACTACATGCGGCGCATCAAATTCTGTTTTGATGCACGGCGCCGTGCATGCAAACTCTCCACAATATCTTGCTGACTACGTATCTGCTTATGTTCCGTGTCGCACTCTTTGTTCGGCCGAGCAGTCCATCGTGGTTGTTCCTAGAGTTAACAATGGACGGTTCGGCCGACGCGCATTTTCATGTGCACGCCCCACCCTCTGGAACTCTCTTCCTCTAGAGCTAAGAACTCAACATGACTATGGACGTTTCAGGAGGGATTTGAACACTTTTATTTTTAATCAGGCTGTTTCTTAATTTTGTTTAAATACATAAATATGAATTTTAATATTATATATAGCCTACATAAATACTCCAAATGTGTGATTGTATCGTGTTGTCTGATGATGACGAAAGACATGTATGTATTGCACTTTCGCAACCTGATTAACAGGAACTGGCATCCAGATAAACAAATAGGTAATTTGTATTGGCACAGCACAACAACGATGTATTCACGAATTGTTCACAACAATTAATTTAAAACGTGTTTTGTTCTTATCTGTGAATGAAGTTAAATATGTACATGCCAAAAAAGAAAGAAAGTAATTGCTGGGTTTAGTAAATGTGTGCCTATGTGATGTACATTTGTATCACTTGGATCTTAGCGAGTACTTCATTCATAAGCATTCTCATTTATATTGTTGTATTTTAATCTGTTCGGATTATAACGGCACATATGTTACATGATGTTTCTCTGCTCTGAATGTTTCCGTTTGGCCATGTGCACTGCATTTACAGAAACAATACGATCATACTATGAATACAAGGAAGTCGTTCGTTTTAATTATGTGACGAAGTACGTGTTCATTTCAAATTCAATATAGTCCCAAACTAGTTGGGTGTCTGTGGCTTTAAAAACAAGGGCGACTGGTGCAGTAGACATGTTTTACAGATGTGGTGATGTTGCATGTAGTGTGAACCTCACGGCGATATATTCTGTCTTAAACCACACATTGTATATGTCGCTGTCCTTTTATCTCAGGAAGTCCTGTATGAGGTTGGCGTAAATAAAAATTAAAACGGTATGTTCTTACATAGCGCAATATTTAGTAATTATGACTGGTCAAAAACTATACACTTTACTCTCTGGCAGACCTGTTCAAGCGACCACCATATCGCCTTCAATGGGAAGCATTAAACCATGTAGCAGTTGATGCGGGAAGACTATTCCTACACAAATGTCCGCCACTGTCTATAGCGAGGTACTCATTCATACAGCTGAATGAACTGGAGCAACGAAGAGTGAACGAAGTTGTCCAAGTTTAATACGGCAGCGCAGGATTCAAACTCGGGTTCTCTCTATTCAGAATCCGATGCTCTACTTACTGCGCCACTACGCTCCACGCAATACTGTTTCTTTATTTATTTTAAAATCTTCCTCTCGCTTTACTTGCAAAGGACTCACCGCCCTCAGTCTCCACTTCGTTGAATCCGTTGTCTCGTACTCCTCATCATCAAACAATGCAAGCAGAACACGTGGATCTTTCCGTCATTCCTTTGATTATGTTTCATTTTTAAAGCTACCACTCGGTGTGCACAAATGGCGTGTGACGTCAATACGTGCGAGTGTGCACATGTCAACTGCCGGCGGCAAATGTTTGTGAGTTCCATAACTCCAGTATTATCCCGTAAAGAAATGCAACTAGAATCACAAAAAATGACGTAGATATTTGGCAAATATAGAAAGTGTATTTAAAGTCCTACACTCTTTCATTGTTGCGTTATACTTGACAACAGCGAATACAATTAATGTAAAATACAACAGTAAAAAGTAAATGTCGTTGTGCCGAATGTATATCTTTTGAGCAATTACTCTTTATCTCGTTTCTATAATGTCTACTTCACATTGCTCAAAATATTGATCTCGTCAAGGAAGATGATCAAATACCTCCAAAACTATGCACGCCTTGACGTGTAAAACTACAAGTCCTATAGTCGTCAAATCAGATATTACTTTATAAGTGTTCAAGATGAAGGTTTAAAGCCACTGCGTAACGCTGTATGCCACTTTCGTCCAGGAAAAGGCAGACAACTACGGTAGCGCTGCAGAGTCATACATCTAATAATTAAAGCAACGCTGGTAATATACTTCTAATTTAATTATTCGTTGTGTAAAATGGTTCATATTTAATTTATGGCAAATTATAATTTGACTATTTTGAGATGATTTGTTTACACATTTCCACATCAGTACCTGTCAACACGCCATTCGTAGTACTCACCGCATGTTGCAGTACATTTGCTCTTCAAAACCAGGTAGAATCACTTCGAACATAGAATGACATATATGCTCGCACGCACGCACGCACGCATGCACGCACACACACACACACACACACACACACACACACACACACACACACACACACACACACACACACACGGAGGCGAGGAGTTACCCAGGTCAATTTTTTTTATGACATGTCAACTTTCAATGTCGATAATAGCATTGGTATTTCTAAATGTCCTGGGTGTTTACGTTACTGCGCGTTGAACATTGCAGTCATATTCCGGATTAATCCAGGACATCAACTTCTTAGCACAAGAATGAATATGGCGAATGTGTATTGCCCGCCAAATGGTATGTGATCAGCTTATGACGGGGTTCGCAATTTCAGATTTGTGTGTGGTCACAAAAAGGTCAAATCATAATTAAACATTCACGTTCTAAATAAGATATATTGGAAATATTTTCTAGGCCGGTTGAATTAATTGCAATACACTTTGATAATCGGTGCTTTCTCGTGTTCCACATCCAAGGGAACCACTATCATCCTGGTAATACATACTGGGACCGGAATGATGCACTTCATAAAGATACGACACGTGTAGCGATACTAATGTGAAACGTTGTTTTAAACATTGCAACTTACTTAATCCCTTAACCGACCTCGTCGTTCGGGAGACATAAGCGACGCTGCAGCTGGATATTGCAACCCCATTTAGCATATCACTGCAAGCTGTTATATACTGTAGTGAACAGCAACATGACAACAATATCTGCAACAAGTGCGATATGTTTAGATGTTTCTATGTCCGCACTAAAACGGTATCATGATCGACTAAGCGATAGTCGATCACGGCAGTTTGAGTGCTCGCTAAGTCATCGCCTAATAGAGTGAACCACAAAACAAAAAAGAATGGTTAAATCAGGCGGAGCTAGTATTCTATTTCAATACATTAATTAATGCAACGGTTTGTCGTTCACAATCACACTTTGCCGACCGACGAATGCTTTAAAACGATTCAGTAATCGTTCACTAATTCGCAACATTTCGCTACACGTTGAACTACTGAGAGATGCAATGTGTGAATCGAAGAAAACGAAATTGTTGATGTTGTGGTAAGAAGTATTGTAATTGATACTAAAGATTATAATGGATATTCCAATTAATAAACCACAACAGCTCCACGGACGAGGACAAACATGCATCTTCCATAAATCTAAAAGACGAATTGGAGCATGTTCTCGCAAACAGACTGGGGCTTACGTGGACATACCAAGAAGCGATAAAGCAGATGTCAAACTGTCAATCACAAGTTAGTAAGGAACGATGCGATTTTACCTCAAACTAATTGCAATAAAAGGTAATTTTGCTGTTTCTGACCCAGAGTGGTGTCCTTTGCTACCAAAAAGTCCTGAGAAATCATAGCTACACAAAATGGCCGCCAAAAATCTTATTATTGCTAGCAACTATGGTTCTAAGTGAGGTAGACTCACGATTTAACATTTGATTGTTGTGTTTTCGATATCACATAATTCACTAGATATAATAGACATTTCGCTTGAATATTGTATGAAGGTCAATGGTGCAAAGTCAAGGTCACTCAATGCTATACGATGTTACAAAACACAAATACTAATTTCACATTTGCAAATATTAATTGTATCTTTGGCGGCAACGTGTTTGCAACATATTATGTGGTACTTAAAGAAATATATGCATACATGCGTTACATAATGAGAGGAGAACATAATGGATTCACACCAACGCCACCTTTACTGCCCACAGGGAAACGAAATATATGCATACATGCGTTATATAATCAAATGAGACTAGACTGGATACACACCAACGCCACCTTTACTATCTACAGGGAGACTTCTATCCACAAGGATAGACGGATTATTATTTTGATCTTAAAGAGGCAATGGGATCAAGGGAAATTTATATATTAAATATATATATATATATTTAGATGACATCATAATTTGTGTTAAATTTTAACAAAAACTATGATGTCATCTATGCGGTCACGAATGAGAATAGGGTATAGTTATTATATGCTAATTAGGGCACATTCTATAATAATAACTATAATATTATATTGAATGCTATTATGATGATCAGCAGATGAAAACCTTCAATTTGACATATTATACATACATAATGAGACACATATGTAGAGTTGTGGGGGTGTGCATGAGGGGCATACCTGGCCCATGGCCTATTCTATGTGAACAGTTACCTTCTAGTTTCACTCACAATCACTTAGAATATAAGAATACATTTATTATTATTTGCAACTTTTCAGTTGGATTGTACATACATTCACCATAAAAGCCCCAAATCACACAAATGTCATAATGTTACAAGTTACAATACGACACAACATTATGTTACAATACTCATAAAACATGTTGTACTAAATAAAATAACGCAACACCAAAGATACTGTTAAGTAAATTACACAAAATCGCCCCATGACGCAACAAACTCAGTATGAGGCGCTTTATATTAAAACGTGTACATTGCATTACTATCTTTCATTAAAAAATAAGATACTTTAAATACACTAAAATTAAATCATATAGTTTAAATATAAAAATTGACTGTTGAGACATACACTAAAATCATTTTATGCAATAACCAACACAAGCCCATTGTAGTTTGAGAATTGAAATTGGCCAAAGGATGACGTTTTTATTGGAAAGTGGATTGCTTCTAATGCAGCCACTTTTGGGCATAAAGATAGTAGGAATGTGATGTATAACATGCAAACCAGATGGGAAACTGAACCCTTGTACAGCCCCATCAAAGTTTCTCAGGCACACATTCCTACAACATGACGACAATATACAGGCATACATTATTTGTCGCTATAGAAGTATAAAACCACTATGAATATAAACCTAAGCAAACAATACAAACATTCCACCACCAATAGACACATGCAATTACAAAAAGGTGGGGCCATTCCGCCACAAGGTCACCAAGAGGAACCTGTGACCACCCCACCGAGACATACACTAAAATCATTAAGTGTTATGGCAGTGTACTAAGCACCATGGAATTAATGAGTTTTTGTAGCGATTTGTGTTCGCCATTGGGACGGGTAACTCATTGAATGATCTTAGTGCATACGGCACATTTCGAATATTTGGTAGTAGCGTATTCAGTTTGACAGCTTGTTTGGTCTTACATCAGGATGGTGAACCTCTCGATGGTTGACGTTACAGCCTCCATACCCTGAAGCTGGTGCATTTGACATGGTACAGGATGCGTCCGTGGCTACCGGGTAGGCATTTCAAGGTTCCTACGATCATTTCGTCCCCTTACTTTAGAAAAGCTGACATTGTCGCATCCGGTGAACGCATTTAATACGGAATACATTGACACACTCTCGGTTCAAGAGAGCGTGATATCGATATAGGAGACAAGTCGCTGATGTAGCAGTTCCACTGTGTCGTTGAACGTATTGATGACCGACATACCTGTGTGATGCAGGTCACCAGTAACAATGTGGCTCAAGAATGGGAACAACTCTGTCTGGTTCTCATCACAGCCCAAGAATCATGTAATTGTCTTGACAGACCTGAGTTGTTCACACGATGGTGAACGCCCTTCTCACTCCGTTGCCTTGGACTGCCATATTTGTAGACATCCCAGACAATGTCAACACACGCTGTGATTCAGTATATGAACCAATTCCGTTGTTAGATATTGACAGAATGTTGCTGAGGTTCGCGGCTTCAACATGTTGACGGCTGCTGCTCCATCAATGGCAACACAATCAACGCAGTGAGTCGTCGAGCAACTGTCTGGTTGAGGCCAAACAACTTTCTCCAAGCAGCATGTGATATCTGCATTCGTTCCAGTGCGCAATTTCCTATTGCGTGACAGAAACTGTGGAAATGTCTGGTTCTCGTATAAGAAGAACTATGCAATATCATTGTTTCTCACTTGACAAACTACACACAGTTAGGAAAACATGAGCAATCACTTCAGACAGCCGATATATGGATCTAGGACTTTGTCGGACAAGGTTAAAAGTAGCAAATATGAAAATGTTACCCGTAATACCTATATGCTGACATAAAAATAACTGTACATGACGTAGTTCTTAAGATATGTAATAATTAATTTTAACAGCCGCCATTTAAAAAAATGGTCGATGTCAAAGTCATCGAAAATCAGATGCAACATATTTGAATATATTGAAATCACTACCTATACATTCAGATTCAAACTGTTTATTACCAAGTAAAATTTAAAATGTACGAGGAATTATTAACGTTGTGGCGTCAACATACTACATTCTTGTTTCCCGTGCTCCCCTCGTGCACACGCAAAACATACAATCAGAAACATTATAAAACTATGCTAAAACAAGTATCAATTTAAACCAAAGCCAACTGCCAACACATTTAAGTCAGTTGTACATCTATTGACATAAAAATTGAACTTGGTAATATATTATTAATACCAGTTTCCTCACCTCGTACTTAGCTCTCCTGAATTCTTCCCTGCTGCCAGCCACTGATGAACGCCGCGTTCTTCCCAGCCAGTTTCTGCATGATGTCCCTGGAGAACCAAGGTGTATCGTTGCCATACAGGATGACAGTCTTTGTCTCCGTGCACACCTCCTCACACCAGCTGTGCACTCCAGGCATCCCCGAAGAGCTTCAGTCGACTCGTCCTTCCGCTTATTGACAGTCTTCTTTGTTTGCTTCAACGTTTTCAGTTTCTGTCGGTACGTGGGGATGAAGACGACCGTTGCGTGATCAGGCGCTCCGAGGGGAGCCCTTGTGGTGTGACGGTACGCATCCTTAAAGAGTGTGTAGCAGTGATCCAGGATCTTGCTATTGCGTGTAGCATCGTCTACATGCTGCTTTTAAATGGGCAATACTTTCTTCACGTTTGTGTGATTAAAGTCACCCAGAATGATCACTACGCTGTCGGGATGGGTCGTTTCTGCTGCCAATTGGTTGACTGCCTTGGTAGCACTGGCATCAGGGGTATGTAAACACAACACCACGACCGAAGAGAGATACCAGTTCTCGAGAACACGAAGAAAAGAAAAGCATTACACCACCACTGATTCACAAGAAACACAAGTCAACACCCCGCTATTTGTCCGTCAGTTTGCTCGGTCGGTCGGCACTAAACAAAGCATGACCGAGGGGCATCTAACCACGTTTCCGTAAAACACGGTATAGAGGCGTCTCTTATTTCTCGTTTGTAAATGAACAAGTGAAAGAGTTCGTCTGTTTTGTTCCTCAGTGATCGCACATTTGCTAGAATGATTGCAAGGAGTGGAGGTCGAAGGCTGCGCCGCCGAAATCTACAGAGTGCGCCCCCACGTCTTCCCCGCTTGCCTGGCGGCGTGAGCCGTGATGCGTTGTGTTGTGTATGACCCATGTTGCTTTGAACAGAAAAAGTATCATCCACGATCAAGTTTGGTCTATACTCACAGATCAAGGATTCCCTGATGTTGAGTAGGTCTTCAATATTGTGTACTTATATACACAAATAGTCCTAAACACGAGCACAATTATCGAAAACATATAAACGATCATCCGTTGCCACTACATGTCGACATGCACCGGCACCATCTTGACACCAACAGTGCGGGACAATAGTGTCAACGCCGCCATATTTTAAAATGGCGGAGGTAAATGTCGGCCAAGGTCACCAATAACACGTTTGAAATCAGTCCTCTCGAAAACCTATATTTTGGGCATAATATGACAGGCGGCATGTGACGCAGTTCTCGAGATATGAGGATTATTACTTTTGGCGGCCATGTTTTTAAATGGCAGCCAATGGCGTCCAGGACAAACTCAGAGAAGTCCCGAGGGTTTTATAGTTTTGTCTTGATAACTTCTATATGCCAATTTTTTTATAATAATAAAATATTCGTCAAAATAACGCAGTTATATGCTTTACTAAATAGGCCAAACACAATTTTGCAGACGTGTTGTCGTCATAGATACAGTGAATATTTGAAAATGTGAAATCAGCATTTGTGTTTTAGCAGCATCATATATCATTGAATGACGTTGACTTTGAAACGTTGACTTTCACAGCATTTTCAAACGAAATTTATGTTATATTTATTGGATTCTGTGATATCAAAAAGATAAGAATCACATATTAAATCAGTAATCTACCTCAATTAGAACCATAGTTGTGAGCAATAATATTGACATCTTGGCAGCCATTATATTTTTTATATGTTTTATGGGTGTTCTTTTCTTTGTGATTAAGGACACCACTATGGGTAAGAAACTGCAAAAATACCTTCTGGTGCAATTAGTTTGAGGTATACCCATTTTTTCTCTTAAAGTGCCTGGACTATGTTGTCCAAAATACAAACGGGAATTGAACTATCCACCATGTGACTTGTTGCCAAGGAACGCCTCCGTCAGGCTGTCAGAAAACACGTGGTGGGTTCGAACATTCCGTCATATATTTTATAGAAATTCTGGCCTTTGCCTTAAGACAAATGGATTGTGACGTAGGTAAACCGCGACGTAGTGGATACATCAATTGAAAGCAATTTTAACGGACATATGGGGATAGATACTTTCTGTTATATAAATAACACACATATGTTGTTAGTACTGAACGTTTACTGCTTCAAGAAGGTGATGCGAACAGTATATAGCTATCTCATAAACCATAACGAACCGCGAACCGACAGTTTGTATCGCGAACGGTACTGTGTGTGTGGTGTGTGTGGTGTGTGTGTGTGTGTGTGTGTGTGTGTGTGTGTGTGTGTGTGTGTGTGTGTGTGTGTGGTGAGTGTGTGGTGTGTGTGTGTGTGTGTGTGTGTGTGTGTGTGTGTGTGTGTGTGTGTGTGTGTGTGGTGAGTGTGTGGTGTGTGTGTGGTGTGTGTGTGTGTGTGTGTGTGTGTGTGTGTGTGTGTGTGTGTGTGTGTGTGTGTGTGTGTGTTAGTGTCTTTGTGTGTGTGTGTGTGTGTGTGTGTGTGTGTGTGTGAGTGTGTGTGTGTGTGTGTGTGTGTGTCGGGATATTTCTGAATACTCTACAACGTTTCCGTCAAAATAATTACCACTATGGATATTTCTGGGTAACGAAACATACATCCTTGATTTATCATTTGTATCGTTCGTAATCACAAGCAACTGTCAGTTACGTCTACGAAACTAGTGGTTTGACTTTGTCTTAGACAACAGTGTCAAGATTTGAGAACTAATCACGATGCATCGGATTGTCTGTGTGTGTTTACGGCAGTTTGTTTTTCATCCCTTAAGACACCCAGTAGAACAAAGAATCTAATCCATTACCGGATTAATAGATTTATCTTGTTGACCAAACAGTTGAATTTGTATCCACATCTCAGTAATGTCACATCATTGCTATCGCGATCTGATCGCTGGAGCACGCGAAAGCGACACTGCAACATCAGAAATTTCAAAATGGATGTCAGTGACTTCGACGAATTCAAACCGATTGCAATCAGCGCATTGATTGTCGTGAATATAACACTGAACCTTATCGTGATAGCAGTAATCGTCAAATATCCACAACTGCGCGAAGATCGCACGACACTCTTCATGTTCTCGCTCACGCTGTCAGATCTCGCCAACGGCTGCCTGGCGATGCCAATCAGCGCTGCTTTGTGCTCCAGCGCGACGCCAAATGTACGTAATGACATTAAATACTTTCCCAAAATTCAAAGTGTCTTCTCTGTTTGGTTCACTGTCACCTCAATGTACAGTCTCTGCTGGGTGACCGTGTGCAAGATGGTCGCCATATCGAACACTCTCCGCTATGAACAAGTTCTCACTCGAAATCGTTGCTACTTCATAATAGGTGGACTGTGGTTAATCGGAGCGTTGATGGGCGCAATCGTAGCATATAACGTTGAGTCGTGGAACTATAATGTGTGCATGTACGAAGTAACCATTTCCAAAGGCAATGTTGGTTTATTATTTATCCTTGTATTAATCATAATTATATGCCCTATTATCGGCCTTGTTTACTCGACGACACGAATATTCAGAGCGATTCTTCGAACGCACCGTCAAATTGCTGCACAGGTTACCTCAATCGGTGGAGATGATGTCGGCGTCGCAACCATCCCGTCTTTGACTTTGAAAACGATTCGTTCAGGAAGAAACCTTTTGATTATTTGCTTGGCGCTAATGGTGTTGACGATTCCTTATGTTGTTTGCGCATCTATGCTATTGCTGGGATTTAGTATATATGTGCCGATGTGGTATACATTTGTATCCAATTGGATCTTAGCGAGCAACACGTTCGTAAACAATCTTATGTATATTGTTCTGTTTCGATCTGTTCGGGATAAAACGGTACAAATGTTATGTGATCGTACTCAGCTCTGTCGGTGTACGTAGCTGTCAGAAAACCTTTAAAATAACAATATAAAGACGATGATACTTTCACATAATGTCGTCATTTGTGTTTTTTATTCTTTACAAATACGTGTGCATTTTGATTTTAACATTCCCTATATAGTCGCGTGATGTGTCTTAAAAACAACAACAACTGCATCAATATGTTTATTTGGCATATGTAGAAATTTTGCATATTGAATGCACGTCATACGCGTATATTTTGCATTAGCCACGCATAGTTTCCTTTATCTCGGAAATGCCAAAAGGAGAAGTTGCCCTGTATGCTGTTTCTCAATTGATGTTTTATTGTGCCGTTTATTTTTCATGCCTTGCAGTGTGCATGTGTCCATCGCAATATATATATCATATACGCATATGTTTATCATAATATTTCAAAATACTGGTATAACTTTCCAGCCTAACAAATTGCCACCGTGGACAATTCCGGTTAATGAAACTGTGAAACTTGCATTGACAGACATGGAATGAAAGTCGCACAAAACAACCAATTACGTGCATCAAACTAATTATATGAATTTGTTTTATTGAGAACTGTGACACGACCAGTACAATTCCACGTTGGATCGGATTATGTGCGTACGTTTACGGCAGTTCGTGTTTCATCCAATACAAAACGCATTGGAACAAAGAATCTAATACCATTATCGGCTTAAAACAGTTATCTTGTAAAGCAAACTGTTGATTTTGTATTCACTTTTCTCCAATATAATGTCATAGATACCGATATCTGTTAGGGGGAGCAGGCGAGAGAGAAACTGCTTAACCAAGCTTTTGAAAATGGAAACCTATTGACATCAGCGCAATACCATCTTGGTTATACCATTCAACCTGGTGGTGATAGCAGTAATCGTGAGATATCCACAATTGCGCGAAGGCCGCACGACGCTGTGCTTGTTCTCGCTCACGCTGTCTTATTTCGCCATCGGCTACACGGCGATGCCCATCAGCGCTGTCTTGTGCGCCAGTGCGTTGCTGAATGTACATTATTACATCAAAAACTGTCCCAAGATTCAAATTGTCTTCTCTGTTTGGTTCACTGTCAAGACAATGCTCATTCTTTGCAGGGTGACCATATGTAAGATGGTCGCAATAACGTATCCGCACCGCTATGAACAACTCACTTGAAATCGATGCTACATAATAATATATGGACTGTGTTTAATGTGGATGACAATGGGCGCAATAGCGGCATACTATGCTGAATCACGGGACTTTGGTGCATCTGAGTATATAGTAACCATTTCCAAAAGCAGTGTGATTTTACTCTATATCATTGTATCCATCGCAACTATATGCCGTGTTGTCGGCATTGTCTACTCGACTACTTGAATATTCCGAGCGATTCTTCGAACCCATCGGCAAATTACAGCCCAGATGACGTCAATGGGTGGAGAAAGCAGCCACGTCGTAACTACCCCGTCTTTGACTTTGCAAACCATTCGTTCTAACGTACTGATTGTTTGTTTGGCGCTAGTCGTGTTGACGATTCCATTTCTTGTAAATGCATCTATGACATTGCTGGCATTGCTTCAATACGGGCCTATGTGGTATAAATCTGTATCCACGTGGATCTTTGCGAGTAATTCGTTCATAAGCAGTTTCATATATATTGTCGTATTTCGATGTGTTCGTGATAAAACGGTGCAGACGTTACGTGATGTTACTTAGATCTGTAAGTGTTTGTATATTGGCCAAAGAAAATAAATGTCAAAAAAGATTACATTTTGAATACAATGATGCAGTTTGTTTTCTTTTCTGAAAATCAAATATGTGTACGTTTCTAATTTAGTATTATTAACAACAAAGTCGCATTTATATGTCCACATTAAGAAACTGTGCGTTTCTGTAGATGTACAACACACACTATTTTAAAAGAATAAAGTGGATGATACCTTTAAAACAAATTTAATCATTTGTTTTCTTATTGTGACGAAGCACGTGTGCATTTCGATGAAAAGATAGTTCCAAAATGTTATATTGGGTGTATGTGGACTAGAGTTTCAAGATAAGTAGCAAAGAATGATTTTTGGGGGTAAATTTCGACGTTCCTCAATTCGAATTTTTATTATGTTTTCTGGGAAACAAAGAGGTTCTAGTATCTAGATCTAATATATTGCCAAAACCACTTAATGGTCTTTGTGTGGTATCCGTTGAAACAGTATGACACGACATCGCAATAATCATTGCGAAGTCATTTGCTTTCTTGTTATGCCGAAAATATGTGTGCATTTTAATATAGTTACAAAATAGATGGGTGTAAAACTTGTTTTCTAAAACAGGAACAACAGCTAAAATATGCCTGTTTGACGTACGGATAAATGCTGAATATAGTATGCACGTCACGGCCATATATGTTGCCTAAGCCACTCGCTGCTACCATTCATCCTGAAATGTCCGGGAGGAGGTTTCCCTAAATAGTGATTCTCAATTGATCTCTTAATATTCAAGAGGATGGCAATCAACGCACTAGTTGAGCAGATGTGTGAAGAAGAGGGGGTGGGATTCACAGATTTATGGGGATACTTTGTTGGGAGGGAAGATATGTACATGAGAGATGGCCTCCATCTTAGTGGAAAGGGGGCAGCAGTTTTCTCAGAGAACCTGCTGCGATCTGTTAACAGTGGGACAGGTTGCATCTATTTAAACTAGATTCGCAGGGGGTACTCACAGAAAAGCCTGAAAATGGAGGCATAGATAAAGACAGCACAAATAAATCAGCAAATAACAGTCTGGAAAACTCTTTTTGAAGCTGGATATAAATGTGTTTGTTTAAATGCAAGAAGTATAGTAAACAAAAGAAATGAACTAAATATTATGGTAGAAGATATTGACCTTCATATAATAGGTATAACTGAATCCTGGACCACCACCGATATATCAGATGCTGAATTGGGACTGACTGGATATGTAATGTTTAGAAAAGATAGAATAGGAAGAAAGGGAGGTGGAGTTATTTTATATATTAAAGAATCTATTCAGGCTTATGAAATAAAATTAGAAAGAGAAGCAGATTGCGAAGAAGTTGTTTGGTGTAACATAGTTACAGGAAACTCAACGTTAACAGTTGGGTTAGTTTATCGAAGTCCAAACATAAGCATAAAAGAGAATGAAAAAATACAAAACGCTATAAAGGAAGTAAGCAAACGAGACTGTGTTATTACGGGGGATTTTAACCACGGGCATATACAATGGAAATCTCTACAGAGTATGGGGAGTGAGGACCACAAGTTTTTAGTTTTAGTTCAAGATACATTCCTTTCTCAACATGTGCTAGAACCAACCAGGGGTGAGAATGTGTTAGACATAGTTTTGTCCTCACAGAATGAATTAGTTGACAATGTCAATATATGTGAGCCACTGGGGAGTAGCGATCACAACCAGATACTTCCCAGAAAGTTCGGCATTGTTAGACCACGCGGTTTCATGCTCATTCGTGCTTAGATGTATTTCGAAGGACGACAACAAGTTACAACCTTTAAGTATTGTGAAAGCACAACGTGCCTCTCAGTTGAACACGATTCATGTTACAATGAAAACAGGATCGTTTGGTAGTAATCACCAATTCATGTAGAGACAACAGACGATGAACATGACTATAACCATAAAGAATATTGACATGAAGATGACGATGAAGATAATGACGAAGCATATGATGAAGTAGACGACTGTGATGATGACCATCGTCATGACGATTATGAGGACGATGACGATGAATATTGCAAGGACGATTGTGATTTCACATATGATGGCAGTGGTGATGTTGGTGGTGATTATAACGACGATGTATATAACGAGGATGATGATGATAATGAAGATGATGACAACGACGACGAAGTTAATCCATTTGAAGACTTTGATGATTGTAATTATACGGTTTGAGTTAGCAATAAATTCACAGCTAAAAGTCCATTTCACTGACAATTATCTCGACAACATGTAAAACAAAAATATTAAAAAATAAATAATGTATTGTATTTAATCGGATCATTATGTACGACTACAGAGTACCACTCTGTAATCATTGTGTATGCTTACATAGTGGCAAAATGTTCTGCATTATTAACACGCAGTTTAGCTGTCAGTGGTACTGGTCTCGAATGCACAAAAGTAGTACCGACAGACGCGTTCGACGGTTCCTGTGCTGCTGTAACTACAAGAATTCTTGTAGGTACGTGCCGAAAAGAGGTCGATATGTGCGGAATTGCCTTATTAGCTTTCTCTTTGCTCGCAACCACAAGTTTTTAATATTTTGTTTGAGGACGTCTGGAGAAAACGGGTCCACGAAGTTGTGTTCGTGGATTACAACATCGTGTAGGTACACGCCACCGTTCAGCTGGTCGAGATTGTGGTACGCCGCCCATCCGTCTGTCATCACGTGTGTACCTGGCAAAAGCCACTGCGCAATGATAGGCTGTAGTGTGGCAGCTCTCCTGCCAGGAACGACTTCCAACCTACACCGGCCACTTTCCCTCTCCACGGCCCCCAACACCCATTCTCCATCATTAACCCTGCCGCGGTGATACTTGCGGTGGTAGAAGTAACCCTCGTCTAGTTCGACAACAATGGGGCTACTATTGTTGTCGAAACCACCATGTAGTTGCGGGTGGTTCCAGACGTCGACAGCACAGATGTCACGCACGAAATTGTGCCAGTCAATGACAGTGTGGTTAGACAGGTTCAAATGCCACATCCCGTCTGTCATGGCAATCTCAGCTGCCCAACTATGCAACAACCACATGATCTTCCCGAGCGTTAGACGACTCTTGAAGAACGAGTTGACGCATAGTCCCCTACGCTCACCGCACATAGAGCATTTTCAGCGTAAACCGTCGATGGAATCTATTTTGAATATCAATAAATTCTGATATAGCACCTTGCAAGCGGCAACTCAGGGCAACATTACACTTGGTTTGCAACGACTGCCAGAGCTGGGCGGATTTTGCATTGTCTGGTTGCCAAAATCATGGGCAGAGACCAAAGAAGACGAGTTCACGTTTCGGTGTACGGGGTGTTTGAGGGTAGAATGTCTGATGAAGGAGGTGTTTAAATAATATAATGACGGAGATGGAGGTGAGACTCAACATGGAAATAGATGGAACAGAGAGGGATGACACGGAGAGAGTTGAGAATACTACGACACAGGAGCAGAGTTGTGACACGGAGACTGAAGAAAGGAGACTGATAGGAGGGAAGGTGACATGTGTGAAGAAACAAGACAATTAGAAGAAGACAGAGGGACGGAGGAAAAGTTATTGGCAGAGGAAAAAACGGGTCGGTGGGGATGTAACAACAGGTGGTCAGACTGTAGAGAATGAGGAGAGACGCGACAGCGATACAGGTGGTGAAGAGGTAGATACCACAGAGGCAGTTGGTAAGACTGTGAAACAGAAGACTGAGAAGAAGACAGATGACAGAAGACAGAGTGTTAAGCAAACGACAGAAAACGTGACAGGCGTGAAGGTTACATGGGAGAAAGTGACCGTAGAGAAGGAGGTAGGAGGGGGAAAGGGACTGTGTTATTTAGGATATTTTAACCATGGCCATATACAATGGAAATATATACAGAGTATAGGTAGTCAGGACCACAAGCTTTTAGTTTTAGTACAAGATAGTGTCCTTTCTCAACATGTGCTAGAACCAACCAGTGGTAAGAATGTGTTAGACATAGTTTTGTCCTCACATAATGAATTACTTGACAATGTCAATATATGTGAGCCATTGGGGAGTAGTGATCACAACCAGATACATTTTACCATCAAAGTAAAATCACAACGGAATAGTAAAAAGCAGTACAGGAGGAATTTCCACAAAGGAAGATATAAGGACATGAGGAAATATTTAGCAAAGACAGACAGGAATAACACACTGAAGAATAAGACAGCAACAGAATGCTAGAATATCTTAACGAGTGAAATTGAGTGCATCGTCGGTAAATTTGTTCCTTTGAAAAAACAAAGGAAACGGTCCAAAAAGAAACACTTATCGAAAGGAGCCATTAGAAAAATTAAGTACAAACAAATGATGTGGAAGTCATATAGACGTACTGGAAATGATGATGACTACAACATTTATAAAGAAGCATTAAACCAAGCAAAAACTGAAATTAGAAATGCAAAGAGAAGCTATGACAAAAAATTAGCTTGTAATATCAAACATGGCAGCAATAGTTTTATGCGTATGTTCGAAGCAAACAGAAAGTTCAAGATAAGGTTGGACCTCTAGAAGATAGTGCTAGAAATATAATATCAGAGGGATTCTTAATGGCAGAATACCAGAGTGAGTATTTTAGTTCCGTGTTTACCAGAGAAGATATTAGTTCACTGCCAGTATCAGAGGCTATGTTCAATGGGAAGAATCAGACTATTTAGGACAGTTAATTATAACCCCGGAAATGGTAGCTAAGAACTTTCGGGCTATTAAGGATAATAAATCACCTGGAGTGGATAGGATTCCGCCCAAAATACTATTGGAAATTGTAGAACAAATCAGCATACCGCTTGCAACAGTTTTCAATTTGTCATTAGAAGAGGGAGTGGTTCCGTTAGAAAGGAAAGAAGCAAACATTATACCGTTATTTAAAAACGGTTCGAGAAACAAGTCAGAGAACTATAGACCGATGAGTTGAACATCGATGATTTGCAAATTATTAGAAAGACTAATTAAAGATCATATGGTGGATTGTCTTGTTAAACATGACTTGTTAAACACATCCTAACATACATGGGTACCTAAAAGCGAGGTCATGCTTGACAAATATGTTATGTTTTGGAAGATATCACTAAGTGGGTAGACGAGAGATCACCACTAGATATCATCTACTTAGATTTTCAAAAAGCTTTCGACAAAGTGCCACATCAACGATTACTGCTTAAACTAAAGGCCCATGACATAGGCAATAGTATAATTAACTGGATAGAAAAATGGCTGATTGACAGATGACAACGGGTAGTTTTTGGTAGTTAGGCTTCAAACTGGAAATCACTTTTGAATCGGGTACTCCAAGGATCAGTACTGGGACCTATATTATTCTTAACATATATAAAAATTTGGACGATGATATAACAAGCAAGTTGTTAACATTTGCGGATGATACAAAAGTGTTTAGATGGATTAAAAGTGATGGAGATATACAGCATTTACAAGATGGTCGTGACAGGTTAATCAAATGGTCTGAAAAGTGGCAAATGTTGTTCCATTTTGGGAAATGTAAATGCCTCCACCCAGAGCATGGGAATGAAGATTTAGAATATACAATGGGGGTACTGTACTAAGTATTACCATAAAAGAGAAGGACTTAGGGTTAACCATTAATGCTGATATGGAGGTTTCAGAGCAGTGCAGAATAGCAGCTTCAAAGGGAAATCAAATCCTTGGATTAATTAAGCGAAATATAGCGTATAAGGAAAAATAACTAATGATACAGCTGTACAAAACAATAGTTAGGCCTCACTTAGAATATTGTATACAAGCATGGATGCCATATCGGAGGGACATAGATATGCTAAAAAGAGTATGGAGGTGAGCGACTAAAATGATGCAAAACGCCTAAATGAATGTGGTTTAACAAAACTAGAGACCAGGAGATTGAGAGAAGATCAGACAGAAGTGTTTAAAATATTGAATGGTTATGAACATATTGATAGAATTTTTTTTTCTCACTTAAGTAATATAGACTGACTAGAGGACATGAAGCTACATTAGTAAAGTAGCAGTGTAGACTAGATATAAGAAAGTTATAATTTTCACAAAGGACTGTAAATGAATGGAACAGATTATCTGCTGATTGTGTGGGTGCTAGTAGTATGTATATGTTTAAAAAATAAAATCGACATATACCTCAGAAGGGCGGGTACATGTAGATTAAAGGGTTGGACTTTCGATAAGCCAAAGGGCTTCCTTGTCCACCTGCCATCTATAGTTAATCCTCTGGGTGGCAATCTTGTTACAATAATCGGTGGGGGAACAGTAGCAATTTGTGTGACTGTATTGACCCGGGGTTTAGGGCAGCCATTTGGTCCCGACTTGTGCTTGGTTGGACAGTCTGCCAATATCAAGCTACGATGTGGATTGAAACAAAAATAACGAACACAATATGGCATTTCAAAATGTATGGACGCATAAATAATAATCAATACTACATGTCAGAATTGTTTCCATTTAAACAAAACCTGTTAAAAAACGTCACTTCACATACGATCTCGCCATGATAAACACAACTAATGCTAGGTATCGGGCGTAACCGTACAAAATGGCCAAGTATCAATTGAAAAATATGGGTAGAATTGTGTATCTCATGGAACTATAGTTACAGTGCGCTACGTCGATACGATTGTTTACATTGGTATAATATATTTAAATTTTGAATACCCAAGGAGGTAGGTAAATGTTTAAAAATGGAAATCCTGTTTTGGTTGTTTTTTAGGCTATTCTAGCAAGAATTAGGCCCCTTTGCTTGCAAAATTATACATATCCTGAAAGACCTCGTTGATATGAATGCAATGATATGTATAACTTATATGTCAGATCACAAATGATGAAATAATAGGAAATAATACAATATGGAAAGTTAAAAACTGTCATACTTTTTGGAGATTGGCCCGTAAGCAAAATTGCAATTAATAAAACAATGAATTGATCATAATATAATAGAGATGTGGAGTCAGTCTCCCAGTCATCCAGTCATTGACATTATAGACGTCCGTCTTGTTTTATTGATGGAACGAACGTTTTGGTTAGTTTTAACTAAACTAATCGTATGACGTTGTGTTGAAAAATGTGTCATGATTAGTACAATTGCACGACGCATCGGATTACATGTGAATATCTACGAGCGTTTGTGCTTTATTTCATAAGACAAGCAGTGGAACAAAGATTCTAATTCCATTACCGGCTTAATACATTTATCTTTTTCGTCAAACTATTGATTTTGTATGCACATCTTTGCAATATAACATCATTGCTACAGAAATGTGTTAGTCGGAGAACGCGAAAACAGAACTGCATCACGGGGAATTTCAAAATGGATATCAACGACTTGGACGACTTCAAACCTATTGTCATCAGCGCAATGATCGTCTTGACTATATCATTGAACCTCATCGTGATGGCTGTAATCGTGAGATATCCACAACTGCGCGAAGATCGCACGACGCTCTTCATGTTCTCGCTCACGCTGTCTGATCTCGCCAAAGGTTTTACAATGATGCCCATCAGCGCTGCCGTTTGCTCAAGTGCGACTCCGAATGTACGTAATGACAGAAAATACTTTCCCAAGATTCAAGCCGTGTTCACAGTTTGGTTCACTGTCACCTCAATGTCCAGTCTCTGCTGCGATCCTGTAGTTGTGCAACATACACAACGTTGAAATAATAAAGACGATGATATTTTTGTTTAAGAGAACGTAGTCATTTGTTTTCTTGGTGTGACGAAATATATGTGCATTTCGATTTTAATACAGTTCCTAAATAGTTGGTTGTATTTTTCCCTCTTCAAAAACAGGATCAACTGCTAAAATGTATCTGTTTTGCAAATATAGAAAATGTTGAGTATAGTATGCAGGTCACAGCCATACCTATTGCTTTAGTCATGCGTTGCTACTTTTCTCCCTGAAATGACCGGGGTGCAAGTTCAGGTAAATACTGATATTCAATAGATGTTTTAATATTCCAATCAATTTCCTTAGAACGCCGTCTCCATCTAAATCACTCTCTACCATTTGTCTCTTTAGCGTGGTATAGCGCGAGTATAATAATAATAATAATAATAAACTTTATTTATAAACTAGTCTCCAGAGTACGACTATGTTCAATAGTGTGTACAGAGTCGTTAAAATAAAACAATATCCATACATAAGACATAGTGGTGTAAACATAAATGATCTTCTCTCCCGTTTACAGCGTGCAACACGCTTGTTCACGTGCTAAACAACTGGCGACTTGACTTCGGAAACGCGGCAGTGTACGACATTCGTAGGCGCGGGAACAGGGGAGCAGGGGCAGCCCACTGGATTTTTCCGAGGGGCAGACATATGATTCTGCCGCCGTATTAAATGTGAGCGTGAATGTTGATTTTTGTGGCGAGCGTCAATGGCGGGTGGAAAACTAAATTTTATGAGACGATTAATGTGTATTTTTGTCGACTGTGAAAGTATGTGCAATTGGAGGGCAGGCATATGGTTTTCTGCCCACCTCCCAGTAATAGGCAGTGCGGCAGCGAAAAAATGTCCAGGACACCCCCCCCCCCACCGTGTTCGGATATCATGTGTTCGCAGCCGAGACACCGGAGAAGGTTACAGCGGCGCAGCGGCGAACAATTTACAACAGCACCCACCTCCCCCCGTCTTCCGATGTTCATGTCGAGCCAACCGAGACAGCCACAAGGTGAAGGAAGATGTGAAGATATGCGATATGCGGTGGCGCGGCAGCGAAAAATGTTCAGTGGTGCTGAAGATCCGGTAGCCCCCCTATTTGAATTTCGTTACCGCGCCACTGACGACATTACCGGACCCTTACTGCACCGACAACAGATTGTCCAGCTATTAGCTGCGCGTGTCGTCCTCTGCTTACATCGGCGTGATCAACGCAGCAAGACGGCGGCAGTACGAGAGGTGCATTGACTAAACTACATGCGGCGCATCAAATTCTGTTTTGATGCACGGCGCCGTGCATGCAAACTCTCCACAATATTTTGCTGACTACGTATCTGCTTATGTTCCGTGTCGCACTCTTTGTTCGGCCGAGCAGTCCATCGTGGTTGTTCCTAGAGTTAACATGGGACGGTTCGGCCGACGCGCATTTTCATGTGCACGCCCCACCCTCTGGAACTCTCTTCCTCTAGAGCTAAGAACTCAACATGACTATGGACGTTTCAGGAGGGATTTGAACACTTTTATTTTTAATCAGGCTGTTTCTTAATTTTGTTTAAATACATAAATATGAATTTTAATATTATATATAGCCTACATAAATACTCCAAATGTGTGATTGTATCGTGTTGTCTGATGATGACGAAAGACATGTATGTATTGCACTTTCGCAACCTGATTAACAGGAACTGGCATCCAGATAAACAAATAGGTAATTTGTATTGGCACAGCACAACAACGATATATTCACGAATTGTTCACAACAATTAATTTAAAACGTGTTTTGTTCTTATCTGTGAATGAAGTTAAATATGTACATGCAAAAAAAGAAAGAAAGTAATTGCTGGGTTTAGTAAATGTGTGCCTATGTGATGTACATTTGTATCACTTGGATCTTAGCGAGTACTTCATTCATAAGCAGTCTCATTTATATTGTTGTATTTTAATCTGTTCGGATTATAACGGCACATATGTTACATGATGTTTCTCTGCTCTGAATGTTTCCGTTTGGCCATGTGCACTGCATTTACAGAAACAATACGATCATACTATGAATACAAGGAAGTCGTTCGTTTTAATTATGTGACGAAGTACGTGTTCATTTCAAATTCAATATAGTCCCAAACTAGTTGGGTGTCTGTGGCTTTAAAAACAAGGGCGACTGGTTCAGTAGACATGTTTTACAGATGTGGTGATGTTGCAGGTAGTGTGAACCTCACGGCGATATATTCTGTCTTAAACCACACATTGTATATGTCGCTGTCCTTTTATCTCAGGAAGTCCTGTATGAGGTTGGCGTAAATAAAAATTAAAACGGTATGTTCTTACATAGCGCAATATCTAGTAATTATGACTGGTCAAAAGCTATACACTTTACTCTCTGGCAGAACTGTTCAAGCGACCACCATATCGCCTTCAGTGGGAAGCATTAAACCATGTAGCAGTTGATGCGGGAAGACTATTCCTACACAAATGTCCGCCACTGTCTATAGCGAGGTAATCATTCATACAGCTGAATGAACTGGAGCAACGAAGAGTGAACGAAGTTGTCCAAGTTTAATACGGCAGCGCAGGATTCAAACTCGGGTTCTCTCTATTCAGAATCCGATGCTCTACTTACTGCGCCACTACGCTCCACGCAATACTGTTTCTTGATTTATTTTAAAATCTTCCTCTCGCTTTACTTGCAAAGGACTCACCGCCCTCAGTCTCCACTTCGTTGTATCCGTTGTCTCGTACTCCTCACCATCAAACAATGCAAGCAGAACACGTGGATCTTTCCGTCATTCCTTCGATTATGTTTCATTTTTAAAGCTACCACTCGGTGTGCACAAATGGCGTGTGACGTCAATACGTGCGAGTGTGCACATGTCAATTGCCGGCGGCAAATGTTTGTGAGTTCCATAACTCCAGTATTATCCCGTAAAGAAATGCAACTAGAAGCACAAAAAGTGACGTAGATGTTTGGCAAATATAGAAAGTGTATTTAAAGTCCTACACTCTTTCATTGTTGCGTTATACTTGACAACAGCGAATACAATTAATGTAAAATACAACAGTAAAAAGTAAATGTCGTTGTGCCGAATGTATATCTTTTGAGCAATTACTCTTTATCTCGTTTCTATAATGTCTACTTCACATTGCTCAAAATATTGATCTCGTCAAGGAAGATGATCAAATACCTCCAAAACTATGCACGCCTTGACGTGTAAAACTACAAGTCCTATAGTCGTCAAATCAGATATTACTTTATAAGTGTTCAAGATGAAGGTTTAAAGCCACTGCGTAACGCTGTATGCCACTTTCGTCCAGGAAAAGGCAGACAACTACGGTAGCGCTGCAGAGTCATACATCTAATAATTAAAGCAACGCTGGTAATATACTTCTAATTTAATTATTCGTTGTGTAAAATGGTTCATATTTAATTTATGGCAAATTATAATTTGACTATTTTGAGATGATTTGTTTACACATTTCCACATCAGTACCTGTCAACACGCCATTCGTAGTACTCACCGCATGTTGCAGTACATTTGCTCTTCAAAACCAGGTAGAATCACTTGGAACATAGAATGACATATATGCTCGCACGCACGCACGCACGCATGCACGCACGCACACACACACACACACACACACACACACACACACGGAGGCGAGGAGTTACCCAGGTCAATTTTTTTTATGACATGTCAACTTTCAATGTCGATAATAGCATTGGTATTTCTAAATGTCCTGGGTGTTTACGTTACTGCGCGTTGAACATTGCAGTCATATTCCGGATTAATCCAGGACATCAACTTCTTAGCACAAGAATGAATATGGCGAATGTGTATTGCCCGCCAAATGGTATGTGATCAGCTTATGACGGGGTTCGCAATTTCAGATTTGTGTGTGGTCACAAAAAGGTCAAATCATAATTAAACATTCACGTTCTAAATAAGATATATTGGAAATATTTTCTAGGCCGGTTGAATTAATTGCAATACACTTTGATAATCGGTGCTTTCTCGTGTTCCACATCCAAGGGAACCACTATCATCCTGGTAATACATACTGGGACCGGAATGATGCACTTCATAAAGATACGACACGTGTAGCGATACTAATGTGAAACGTTGTTTTAAACATTGCAACTTACTTAATCCCTTAACCGACCTCGTCGTTCGGGAGACATAAGCGACGCTGCAGCTGGATATTGCAACCCCATTTAGCATATCACTGCAAGCTGTTATATACTGTAGTGAACAGCAACATGACAACAATATCTGCAACAAGTGCGATATGTTTAGATGTTTCTATGTCCGCACTAAAACGGTATCATGATCGACTAAGCGATAGTCGATCACGGCAGTTTGAGTGCTCGCTAAGTCATCGCCTAATAGAGTGAACCACAAAACAAAAAAGAATGGTTAAATCAGGCGGAGCTAGTATTCTATTTCAATACATTAATTAATGCAACGGTTTGTCGTTCACAATCACACTTTGCCGACCGACGAATGCTTTAAAACGATTCAGTAATCGTTCACTAATTCGCAACATTTCGCTACACGTTGAACTACTGAGAGATGCAATGTGTGAATCGAAGAAAACGAAATTGTTGATGTTGTGGTAAGAAGTATTGTAATTGATACTAAAGATTATAATGGATATTCCAATTAATAAACCACAACAGCTCCACGGACGAGGACAAACATGCATCTTCCATAAATCTAAAAGACGAATCGGAGCATGTTCTCGCAAACAGACTGGGGCTTACGTGGACATACCAAGAAGCGATAAAGCAGATGTCAAACTGTCAATCACAAGTTAGTAAGGAACGATGCGATTTTACCTCAAACTAATTGCAATAAAAGGTAATTTTGCTGTTTCTGACCCAGAGTGGTGTCCTTTGCTACCAAAAAGTCCTGAGAAATCATAGCTACACAAAATGGCCGCCAAAAATCTTATTATTGCTAGCAACTATGGTTCTAAGTGAGGTAGACTCACGATTTAACATTTGATTGTTGTGTTTTCGATATCACATAATTCACCAGATATAATAGACATTTCGCTTGAATATTGTATGAAGGTCAATGGTGCAAAGTCAAGGTCACTCAATGCTATACGATGTTACAAAACACAAATACTAATTTCACATTTGCAAATATTAATTGTATCTTTGGCGGCAACGTGTTTGCAACATATTATTTGGTACTTAAAGAAATATATGCATACATGCGTTACATAATGAGAGGAGAACATAATGGATTCACACCAACGCCACCTTTACTGCCCACAGGGAAACGAAATATATGCATACATGCGTTATATAATCAAATGAGACTAGACTGGATACACACCAACGCCACCTTTACTATCTACAGGGAGACTTCTATCCACAAGGATAGACGGATTATTATTTTGATCTTAAAGAGGCAATGGGATCAAGGGAAATTTATATATTAAATATATATATATATATTTAGATGACATCATAATTTGTGTTAAATTTTAACAAAAACTATGATGTCATCTATGCGGTCACGAATGAGAATAGGGTATAGTTATTATATGCTAATTAGGGCACATTCTATAATAATAACTATAATATTATATTGAATGCTATTATGATGATCAGCAGATGAAAACCTTCAATTTGACATATTATACATACATAATGAGACACATATGTAGAGTTGTGGGGGTGTGCATGAGGGGCATACCTGGCCCATGGCCTATTCTATGTGAACAGTTACCTTCTAGTTTCACTCACAATCACTTAGAATATAAGAATACATTTATTATTATTTGCAACTTTTCAGTTGGATTGTACATACATTCACCATAAAAGCCCCAAATCACACAAATGTCATAATGTTACAAGTTACAATACGACACAACATTATGTTACAATACTCATAAAACATGTTGTACTAAATAAAATAACGCAACACCAAAGATACTGTTAAGTAAATTACACAAAATCGCCCCATGACGCAACAAACTCAGTATGAGGCGCTTTATATTAAAACGTGTACATTGCATTACTATCTTTCATTAAAAAATAAGATACTTTAAATACAGTAACATTAAATCATATAGTTTAAATATTAAAATTGACTGTTGAGACATACACTAAAATCATTAAGTGTTATGGCAGTGTACTAAGCACCATAGAATTAATGAGTTTTTGTAGCGATTTGTGTTCGCCATTGGGACAGGTAACTCATTGAATGATCTTAGTGCATACGGCACATTTCGAATATTTGGTAGTAGCTTATTCAGTTTGACAGCTTGTTTTGGTCTTACATCAGGATGGTGAACCTCTCGATGGTTGACGTTACAGCCTCCATACCCTGAAGCTGGTGCATTTGACATGGTACAGGATGCGTCCGTGGCTACCGGGTAGGCATTTCAAGGTTCCTACGATCATTTCGTCCCCTTACTTTAGAAAAGCTGACATTGTCGCATCCGGTGAACGCATTTAATACGGAATACATTGACACACTCTCGGTTCAAGAGAGCGTGATATCGATACAGGAGACAAGTCGCTGATGTAGCAGTTCCACTGTGTCGTTGAACGTATTGATGACCGACATACCTGTGTGATGCAGGTCACCAGTAACAATGTGGCTCAAGAATGGGAACAACTCTGTCTGGTTCTCATCACAGCCCAAGAATCATGTAATTGTCTTGACAGACCTGAGTTGTTCACACGATGGTGAACGCCCTTCTCACTCCGTTGCCTTGGACTGCCATATTTGTAGACATCCCAGACAATGTCAACACACGCTGTGATTCAGTATATGAACCAATTCCGTTGTTAGATATTGACAGAATGTTGCTGAGGTTCGCGGCTTCAACATGTTGACGGCTGCTGCTCCATCAATGGCAACACAATCAACGCAGTGAGTCGTCGAGCAACTGTCTGGTTGAGGCCAAACAACTTTCTCCAAGCAGCATGTGATATCTGCATTCGTTCCAGTGCGCAATTTCCTATTGCGTGACAGAAACTGTGGAAATGTCTGGTTCTCGTATAAGAAGAACTATGCAATATCATTGTTTCTCACTTGACAAACTACATACAGTTAGGAAAACATGAGCAATCACTTCAGACAGCCGATATATGGATCTAGGACTTTGTCGGACAAGGTTAAAAGTAGCAAATATGAAAATGTTACCCGTAATACCTATATGCTGACATAAAAATAACTGTACATGACGTAGTTCTTAAGATATGTAATAATTAATTTTAACAGCCGCCATTTAAAAAAATGGTCGATGTCAAAGTCATCGAAAATCAGATGCAACATATTTGAATATATTGAAATCACTACCTATACATTCAGATTCAAACTGTTTATTACCAAGTAAAATTTAAAATGTACGAGGAATTATTAACGTTGTGGCGTCAACATACTACATTCTTGTTTCCCGTGCTCCCCTCGTGCACACGCAAAACATACAATCAGAAACATTATAAAACTATGCTAAAACAAGTATCAATTTAAACCAAAGCCAACTGCCAACACATTTAAGTCAGTTGTACATATATTGACATAAAAATTGAACTTGGTAATATATTATTAATACCAGTTTCCTCACCTCGTACTTAGCTCTCCTGAATTCTTCCCTGCTGCCAGCCACTGATGAACGCCGCGTTCTTCCCAGCCAGTTTCTGCATGATGTCCCTGGAGAACCAAGGTGTATCGTTGCCATACAGGATGACAGTCTTTGTCTCCGTGCACACCTCCTCACACCAGCTGTGCACTCCAGGCATCCCCGAAGAGCTTCAGTCGACTCGTCCTTCCGCTTATTGACAGTCTTCTTTGTTTGCTTCAACGTTTTCAGTTTCTGTCGGTACGTGGGGATGAAGACGACCGTTGCGTGATCAGGCGCTCCGATGGGAGCCCTGGTGGTGTGACGGTACGCATCCTTAAAGAGTGTGTAGCAGTGATCCAGGATCTTGCTATTGCGTGTAGCATCGTCTACATGATGCTTTTAAATGGGCAAAACTATCTTCACGTTTGTGTGATTAAAGTCACCCAGAATGATCACTACACTGTCGGGATGGGTCGTTTCTGCTGCCAATTGGTTGACTGCCTTGGTAGCACTGGCACCAGGGGTATGTAAACACAACACCACGACCGAAGAGAGATACCAGTTCTCGAGAACACGAAGAAAAGAAAAGCATTACACCACCACTGATTCACAAGAAACACAAGTCAACACCCCGCTATTTGTCCGTCAGTTTGCTCGGTCGGTCGGCACTAAACAAAGCATGACCGAGGGGCATCTAACCACGTTTCCGTAAAACACGGTATAGAGGCGTCTCTTATTTCTCGTTTGTAAATGAACAAGTGAAAGAGTTCGTCTGTTTTGTTCCTCAGTGATCGCACATTTGCTAGAATGATAGCAAGGAGTGGAGGTCGAAGGCTGCGCCGCCGAAATCTACAGAGTGCGCCCCCACGTCTAGTTGTGAGCAATAATATTGACATTTTGGCAGCCATTATATTTTTTATATGTTTTATGGGTGTTCTTTTCTTTGTGATTAAGGACACCACTATGAGTAAGAAACTGCAAAAATACCTTCTGGTGCAATTAGTTTGAGGTATACCCATTTTTTCTCTTAAAGTGCCTGGACTATGTTGTCCAAAATACAAACGGGAATTGAACTATCCACCATGTGACTTGTTGCCAAGGAACGCCTCCGTCAGGCTGTCAGAAAACACGTGGTGGGTTCGAACATTCCGTCATATATTTTATAGAAATTCTGGCCTTTGCCTTAAGACAAATGGATTGTGACGTAGGTAAACCGCGACGTAGTGGATACATCAATTGAAAGCAATTTTAACAGACATATGGGGATAGATACTTTCTGTTATATAAATAACACACATATGTTGTTAGTACTGAACGTTTACTGCTTCAAGAAGGTGATGCGAACAGTATATAGCTATCTCATAAACCATAACGAACCGCGAACCGACAGTTTGTATCGCGAACGGTACTGTGTGTGTGGTGTGTGTGGTGTGTGTGTGTGTGTGTGTGTGTGTGTGTGTGTGTGTGTGTGTGTGTGTGTGTGTGTGGTGAGTGTGTGGTGTGTGTGTGTGGTGTGTGTGTGTGTGTGTGTGTGTGTGTGTGTGTGTGTGTGTGTGTGTGTGTGTGTGTGTGTGGTGAGTGTGTGGTGTGTGTGTGGTGTGTGTGTGTGTGTGTGTGTGTGTGTGTGTGTGTGTGTGTGTGTGTGTGTGTGTGTTAGTGTCTTTGTGTGTGTGTGTGTGTGTGTGTGTGTGTGTGAGTGTGTGTGTGTGTGTGTGTCGGGATATTTCTGAATACTCTACAACGTTTCCGTCAAAATAATTACCACTATGGATATTTCTGGGTAACGAAACATACATCCTTGATTTATCATTTGTATCGTTCGTAATCACAAGCAACTGTCAGTTACGTCTACGAAACTAGTGGTTTGACTTTGTCTTAGACAACAGTGTCAAGATTTGAGAACTAATCACGATGCATCGGATTGTCTGTGTGTGTTTACGGCAGTTTGTTTTTCATCCCTTAAGACACCCAGTAGAACAAAGAATCTAATCCATTACCGGATTAATAGATTTATCTTGTTGACCAAACAGTTGAATTTGTATCCACATCTCAGTAATGTCACATCATTGCTATCGCGATCTGATCGCTGGAGCACGCGAAAGCGACACTGCAACATCAGAAATTTCAAAATGGATGTCAGTGACTTCGACGAATTCAAACCGATTGCAATCAGCGCATTGATTGTCGTGAATATAACACTGAACCTTATCGTGATAGCAGTAATCGTCAAATATCCACAACTGCGCGAAGATCGCACGACACTCTTCATGTTCTCGCTCACGCTGTCAGATCTCGCCAACGGCTGCCTGGCGATGCCAATCAGCGCTGCTTTGTGCTCCAGCGCGACGCCAAATGTACGTAATGACATTAAATACTTTCCCAAAATTCAAAGTGTCTTCTCTGTTTGGTTCACTGTCACCTCAATGTACAGTCTCTGCTGGGTGACCGTGTGCAAGATGGTCGCCATATCGAACACTCTCCGCTATGAACAAGTTCTCACTCGAAATCGTTGCTACTTCATAATAGGTGGACTGTGGTTAATCGGAGCGTTGATGGGCGCAATCGTAGCATATAACGTTGAGTCGTGGAACTATAATGTGTGCATGTACGAAGTAACCATTTCCAAAGGCAATGTTGGTTTATTATTTATCCTTGTATTAATCATAATTATATGCCCTATTATCGGCCTTGTTTACTCGACGACACGAATATTCAGAGCGATTCTTCGAACGCACCGTCAAATTGCTGCACAGGTTACCTCAATCGGTGGAGATGATGTCGGCGTCGCAACCATCCCGTCTTTGACTTTGAAAACGATTCGTTCAGGAAGAAACCTTTTGATTATTTGCTTGGCGCTAATGGTGTTGACGATTCCTTATGTTGTATGCGCATCTATGCTATTGCTGGGATTTAGTATATATGTGCCGATGTGGTATACATTTGTATCCAATTGGATCTTAGCGTGCAACACGTTCGTAAACAGTCTCATGTATATTGTTCTGTTTCGATCTGTTCGGGATAAAACGGTACAAATGTTATGTGATCGTACTCAGCTCTGTCGGTGTACGTAGCTGTCAGAAAACCTTTAAAATAACAATATAAAGACGATGATACTTTCACATAATGTCGTCATTTGTGTTTTTTATTCTTTACAAATACGTGTGCATTTTGATTTTAACATTCCCTATATAGTCGCGTGATGTGTCTTAAAAACAACAACAACTGCATCAATATGTGTATTTGGCATATGTAGAAATTTTGCATATTGAATGCACGTCATACGCGTATATTTTGCATTAGCCACGCATAGTTTCCTTTATCTCGGAAATGCCAAAAGGAGAAGTTGCCCTGTATGCTGTTTCTCAATTGATGTTTTATTGTGCCGTTTATTTTTCATGCCTTGCAGTGTGCATGTGTCCATCGCAATATATATATCATATACGCATATGTTTATCATAATATTTCAAAATACTGGTATAACTTTCCAGCCTAACCAATTGCCACCGTGGACAATTCCGGTTAATGAAACTGTGAAACTTGCATTGACAGACATGGCATGAAAGTCGCACAAAACAACCAATTACGTGCATCAAACTAATTAAATGAATTTGTTTTATTGAGAACTGTGACACGACCAGTACAATTCCACGTTGGATCGGATTATGTGCGTACGTTTACGGCAGTTCGTGTTTCATCCAATACAAAACGCATTGGAACAAAGAATCTAATACCATTATCGGCTTAAAACAGTTATCTTGTAAAGCAAACTGTTGATTTTGTATTCACTTTTCTCCAATATAATGTCATAGATACCGTTATCTGTTAGGGGGAGCAGGCGAGAGAGAAACTGCTTAACCAAGCTTTTGAAAATGGAAACCTATTGACATCAACGCAATACCATCTTGGTTATACCATTCAACCTGGTGGTGATAGCAGTAATCGTGAGATATCCACAATTGCGCGAAGGCCGCACGACGCTCTGCTTGTTCTCGCTCACGCTGTCTTATTTCGCCATCGGCTACACGGCGATGCCCATCAGCGCTGTCTTGTGCGCCAGTGCGTTGCTGAATGTACATTATTACATCAAAAACTGTCCCAAGATTCAAATTGTCTTCTCTGTTTGGTTCACTGTCAAGACAATGCACATTCTTTGCAGGGTGACCATATGTAAGATGGTCGCAATAACGTATCCGCACCGCTATGAACAACTCACTTGAAATCGATGCTACATAATAATATATGGACTGTGTTTAATGTGGATGACAATGGGCGCAATAGCGGCATACTATGCTGAATCACGGGACTTTGGTGCATCTGAGTATATAGTAACCATTTCCAAAAGCAGTGTGATTTTACTCTATATCATTGTATCCATCGCAACTATATGCCGTGTTGTCGGCATTGTCTACTCGACTACTTGAATATTCCGAGCGATTCTTCGAACCCATCGGCAAATTACAGCCCAGATGACGTCAATGGGTGGAGAAAGCAGCCACGTCGTAACTACCCCGTCTTTGACTTTGCAAACCATTCGTTCTAACGTACTGATTGTTTGTTTGGCGCTAGTCGTGTTGACGATTCCATTTCTTGTAAATGCATCTATGACATTGCTGGCATTGCTTCAATACGGGCCTATGTGGTATAAATCTGTATCCACGTGGATCTTTGCGAGTAATTCGTTCATAAGCAGTTTCATATATATTGTCGTATTTCGATGTGTTCGTGATAAAACGGTGCAGACGTTACGTGATGTTACTTAGATCTGTAAGTGTTTGTATATTGGCCAAAGAAAATAAATATCAAAAAAGATTACATTTTGAATACAATGATGCAGTTTGTTTTCTTTTCTGAAAATCAAATATGTGTACGTTTCTAATTTAGTATTATTAACAACAAAGTCGCATTTATATGTCCACATTAAGAAACTGTGCGTTTCTGTAGATGTACAACACACACTATTTTAAAAGAATAAAGTGGATGATACCTTTAAAAAATGTAATCATTTGTTTTCTTATTGTGACGAAGCACGTGTGCATTTCGATGAAAAGATAGTTCCAAAATGTTATATTGGGTGTATGTGGACTAGAGTTTCAAGATAAATAGCAAAGAATGATTTTTGGGGGTACATTTCGACGTTCCTCAATTCGAATTTTTATTATGCTTTCTGGGAAACAAAGAGGTTCTAGTATCTAGATCTAATATATTGCCAAAACCACTTTACGGTCTTTGTGTGGTATCCGTTGAAACAGTATGACACGACATCGCAATAATCATTGCGAAGTCATTTGCTTTCTTGTTATGCCGAAAATATGTGTGCATTTTAATATAGTTACAAAATAGATGGGTGTAAAACTTGTTTTCTAAAACAGGAACAACAGCTAAAATATGCCTGTTTGACGTACGGATAAATGCTGAACATAGTATGCACGGGAGGAGGTTTCCCTAAATAGTTATTCTCAATTTATCTCTTAATATTCAAGAGGATGGCAATCAACGCACTAGTTGAGCAGATGTGTGAAGAAGAGGGGGTGGGATTCACAGATTTATGGGGATACTTTGTTGGGAGGGAAGATATGTACATGAGAGATGGCCTCCATCTTAGTGGAAAGGGGGCAGCAGTTTTCTCAGAGAACCTGCTGCGATCTGTTGACAGTGGGATAGGTTGCATCTATTTTAACTAGATTCGCAGGGGGTACTCACAGAAAAGCCTGAAAATGGAGGCATAGATAAAGACAGCACAAATAAATCAGCAAATAACAGTCTGGAAAACTCTTTTGAAGCTGGATATAAATGTGTTTGTTTAAATGCAAGAAGTATAGTAAACAAAAGAAATGAACTAAATATTATGGTAGAAGATATTGACCTTCATATAATAGGTATAACTGAATCCTGGACCACCACCGATATATCAGATGCTGAATTGGGACTGACAGGATATGTAATGTTTAGAAAAGATAGAATAGGAAGAAAGGGAGGTGGAGTTATTTTATATATTAAAGAATCTATTCAGGCTTATGAAATAAAATTAGAAAGAGAAGCAGATTGCGAAGAAGCTGTTTGGTGTAACATAGTTACAGGAAACTCAACGTTAACAGTTAGGTTAGTTTATCGAAGTCCAAACATAAGCATAAAAGAGAATGAAAAAATACAAAACGCTATAAGGGAAGTAAGCAAACGAGACTGTGTTATTATGGGGGATTTTAACCACGGGCATATACAATGGAAATCTCTACAGAGTATGGGGAGTGAGGACCACAAGTTTTTAGTTTTAGTTCAAGATACATTCCTTTCTCAACATGTGCTAGAACCAACCAGGGGTGAGAATGTGTTAGACATAGTTTTGTCCTCACAGAATGAATTAGTTGACAATGTCAATATATGTGAGCCACTGGGGAGTAGCGATCACAACCAGATACATTTTACCATCAAAGTAAAATGAGAAAGGAATAGTAAAAAGCAGTATAGGAGAAATTTCCACAAAGGAAGGTATAAGGACATGAGGAAATATTTAGCAAAGATAGACTGGAATAACACACTAAAAAATAAGACGGCAACAGAATGCTGGAATATATTAAACAGTGAAATTAAGTGCATAGTCGATAAATTTGTACCCTTCAAAAAAAAAGGAAAACGGTCCAAAAAGAAACACTTATCGAAAGAAGCCATTAGAAAAATTAAGTACAAACAAATGATGTGGAAGTCATATAGATGTACTGGAAATGATGAAGACTACAACAGTTATAAAGAAGCACTTAACCAAGCTACAGCTGAAATTAAGCATATGATGGCAGTGGTGATGTTGGTGGTGATTATAACGACGATGTATATAACGAGGATGATGATGATAATGAAGATGATGACAACGACGACGAAGTTAATCCATTTGAAGACTTTGATGATTGTAATTATACGGTTTGAGTTAGCAATAAATTCACAGCTAAAAGTCCATTTCACTGACAATTATCTCGACAACATGTAAAACAAAAATATTAAAAAATAAATAATGTATTGTATTTAATCGGATCATTATGTACGACTACAGAGTACCACTCTGTAATCATTGTGTATGCTTACATAGTGGCAAAATGTTCTGCATTATTAACACGCAGTTTAGCTGTCAGTGGTACTGGTCTCGAATGCACAAAAGTAGTACCGACAGACGCGTTCGACGGTTCCTGTGCTGCTGTAACTACAAGAATTCTTGTAGGTACGTGCCGAAAAGAGGTCGATATGTGCGGAATTGCCTTATTAGCTATCTCTTTGCTCGCAACCACAAGTTTTTAATATTTTGTTTGAGGACGTCTGGAGAAAACGGGTCCACGAAGTTGTGTTCGTGGATTACAACATCGTGTAGGTACACGCCACCGTTCAGCTGGTCGAGATTGTGGTACGCCGCCCATCCGTCTGTCATCACATGTGTACCTGGCAAAAGCCACTGCGCAATGATAGGCTGTAGTGTGGCAGCTCTCCTGCCAGGAACGACTTCCAACCTACACCGGCGACTTTCCCTCTCCACGGCCCCCAACACCCATTCTCCATCATTAACCCTGCCGCGGTGATACTTGCGGTGGTAGAAGTAACCCTCGTCTAGTTCGACAACAATGGGGCTACTATTGTTGTCGAAACCACCATGTAGTTGCGGGTGGTTCCAGACGTCGACAGCACAGATGTCACGCACGAAATTGTGCCAGTCAATGACAGTGTGGTTAGACAGGTTCAAATGCCACATCCCGTCTGTCATGGCAATCTCAGCTGCCCAACTATGCAACAACCACATGATCTTCCCGAGCGTTAGACGACTCTTGAAGAACGAGTTGACGCATAGTCCCCTACGCTCACCGCACATAGAGCATTTTCAGCGTAAACCGTCGATGGAATCTATTTTGAATATCAATAAATTCGGATATAGCACCTTGCAATCGGCAACTCAAGGCAACATTACACTTGGTTTGCAACGACTGCCAGAGCTGGGCGGATTTTGCATTGTCTGGTTGCCAAAATCATGGGCAGAGACCAAAGAAGACGAGTTCACGTTTCGATGTACGGGGTGTTTGAGGGTAGAATGTCTGATGAAGGAGGTGTTTAAATAATATAATGACGGAGATGGAGGTGAGACTCAACATGGAAATAGATGGAACAAAGAGGGGTGACACGGAGAGAGTTGAGAATACTACGACACAGGAGCAGAGTTGTGACACGGAGACTGAAGAAAGGAGACTGATAGGAGGGAAGGTGACATGTGTGAAGAAACAAGACAATTAGAAGAAGACAGAGGGACGGAGGAAAAGTTATTGGCAGAGGAAAAAACGGGTCGGTGGGGATGTAACAACAGGTGGTCAGACTGTAGAGAATGAGGAGAGACGCGACAGCGATACAGGTGGTGAAGAGGTAGATACCACAGAGGCAGTTGGTAAGACTGTGAAACAGAAGACTGAGAAGAAGACAGATGAAAGAAGACAGAGTGTTAAGCAAACGACAGAAAACGTGACAGGCGTGAAGGTTACATGGGAGAAAGTGACCGTAGAGAAGGAGGTAGGAGGGGGAAAGGGACTGTGTTATTTAGGAGATTTTAACCATGGCCATATACAATGGAAATATATACAGAGTATAGGTAGTCAGGACCACAGGCTTTTAGTTTTAGTACAAGATAGTGTCCTTTCTCAACATGTGCTAGAACCAACTAGTGGTAAGAATGTGTTAGACATAGTTTTATCCTCACATAATGAATTACTTGACAATGTCAATATATGTGAGCCATTGGGGAGTAGTGATCACAACCAGATACATTTTACCATCAAAGTAAAATCACAACGGAATAGTAAAAAGCAGTACAGGAGAAATTTCCACAAAGGAAGATATAAGGACATGAGGAAATATTTAGCAAAGACAGACAGGAATAACACACTGAAGAATAAGACAGCAACAGAATGCTGGAATATCTTAACGAGTGAAATTGAGTGCATCGTCGGTAAATCTGTTCCTTTGAAAAAACAAAGGAAACGGTCCAAAAAGAAACACTTATCGAAAGGAGCCATTAGAAAAATTAAGTACAAACAAATGATGTGGAAGTCATATAGACGTACTGGAAATGATGATGACTACAACATTTATAAAGAAGCATTAAACCAAGCAAAAGCTGAAATTAGAAATGCTATGACAAAAAATTAGCTTGTAATATGAAACATGGCAGCAAGAGTTTTATGCGTATGTTCGAAGCAAACAGAAAGTTAAATAAGGTCGGTCCTCTAAACATAGTGCTAGAAATATAATATCAGAGGGATTCTTAATGGCAGAAGACCAGAGTGAGTATTTTAGTTCCGTGTTTACCAGAGAAGATATTAGTTCACTGCCAGTATCAGAGGCTATGTTCAATGGGCAGAATCAGACTATTTAGGACAGTTAATTATAACCCCGGAAATGGTAGCTAAGAACTTTCGGGCTATTAAGGATAATAAATCACCTGGAGTGGATAGGATTCCGCCCAAAATACTATTGAAAATTGTAGAACAAATCAGCATACCGCTTGCAACAGTTTTCAATTTGTCATTAGAAGAGGGAGTGGTTCCGTTAGAAAGGAAAGAAGCAAACATTATACCGTTATTTAAAAACGGTTCGAGAAACAAGTCAGAGAACTATAGACCGGTGAGTTGAACATCGATGTTTTGCAAATTATTAGAAAGACTAATTAAAGATCATATGGTGGATTGTCTTGTTAAACATGACTTGTTAAACCCATCCTAACATACATGGGTACCTAAAAGCGAGGTCATGCTTAACAAATATGTTTTGTTTTGGAAGATATCACTAAGTGGGTAGACGAGAGATCACCAGTAGATATCATCTACTTAGATTTTCAAAAAGCTTTCGACAAAGTGCCACATCAACGATTACTGCTTAAACTAAAGGCCCATGGCATAGGTAATAGTATAATTAACTGGATAGAAAAATGGCTGATTGAAAGATGACAACGGGTAGTTTTTGGTAGTTAGGCTTCAAACTGGAAATCACTTTTGAATCGGGTACTCCAAGGATCAGTACTGGGACCTATATTATTCTTAACATATATAAAAATTTGGACGATGATATAACAAGCAATTTGTTAACATTTGCGGATGATACAAAAGTGTTTAGATGGATTAAAAGTGATGGAGATAGACAGCATTTACAAGATGGTCGTGACAGGTTAACCAAATGGTCTGAAAAGTGGCAAATGTTGTTTAATTTTGGGAAATGTAAATGCCTCCACCCAGAGCATGGGAATGAAGATTTAGAATATACAATGGGGGTACTGTACTAAGTATTACCATAAAAGAGAAGGACTTAGGGTTAACCATTAATGCTGATATGGAGGTTTCAGAGCAGTGCAGAATAGCAGCTTAAAAGGGAAATCAAATCATTGGATTAATTAAGCGAAATATAGCGTATAAGGAAAAATAACTAATGATACAGCTGTACAAAACAATAGTTAGGCCTCACTTAGAATATTGTATACAAGCATGGATGCCATATCGGAAGGACATAGATATGCTAAAAAGAGTATGGAGGTGAGCGACTAAAATGATGCAAAACGCCTAAATGAATGTGGTTTAACAAAACTAGAGACCAGGAGATTGAGAGGAGATCAGACAGAAGTGTTTAAAATATTGAATGGTTATGAACATATTGATAGAATTTATTTTTCTTACTTAAGTAATATAGACTGACTAGAGGACATGAAGCTACATTAGTAAAGTAGCAGTGTAGACTAGATATAAGAAAGTTATAATTTTCACAAAGGACTGTAAATGAATGGAACAGATTATCTGCTGATTGTGTGGGTGCTAGTAGTATTTATATGTTTAAAAATAAAATCGACACATAACTCAGAAGGGCGGGTACATGTAGATTAAAGGGTTGGACTTTCGATAAGCCAAAGGGCTTCCTTGTCCACCTGCCATCATTAGTTAATCCTCTGGGTGGCAATCTTGTTACAATGATCGGTGGGGGAACAGTAGCAATTTGTGTGACTGTATTGACCCGGGGTTTAGGGCAGCCATTTGGTCCCGACTTGTGGTTGGTTGGACAGTCTGCCAATATCAAGCTACGATGTGGATTGAAACAAAAATAACGAACACAATATGGCATTTCAAAATGTATGGACGCATAAATAATAATCAATACTACATGTCAGAATTGTTTCCATTTAAACAAAACCTGTTAAAAAACATACATACGATCTCGCCATGATAAACACAACTAATGCTAGGTATCGGGCGTAACCGTACAAAATGGCCAAGTATCAATTGAAAAATATGGGTAGAATTGTGTATCTCATGGAACTATAGTTACAGTGCGCTACGTCGATAAGATTGTTTACATTGGCATAATATATTTAAATTTTGAATACCCAAGGAGGTAGGTAAATGTTTAAAAATGGAAATCCTGTTTTGGTTGTTTTTTAGGCTATTCTAGCAAGAATTAGGCCCCTTTGCTTGCAAAATTATACATATCCTGAAAGACCTCGTTGATATGAATGCAATGATATGTATAACTTATATGTCAGATCACAAATGATGAAATAATAGGAAATAATACAATATGGAAAGTTAAAAACTGTCATACTTTTTGGAGATTGGCCCGTAAGCAAAATTGCAATTAATAAAACAATGAATTGATCATAATATAATAGAGATGTGGAGTCAGTCTCCCAGTCATCCAGTCATTGACATTATAGACGTCCGTCTTGTTTTATTGATGGAACGAACGTTTTGGTTAGTTTTAACTAAACTAATCGTATGACGTTGTGTTGAAAAATGTGTCATGATTAGTACAATTGCACGATGCATCGGATTACATGTGAATATCTACGAGCGTTTGTGCTTTATTTCATAAGACAAGCAGTGGAACAAAGATTCTAATTCCATTACCGGCTTAATACATTTATCTTTTTCGTCAAACTATTGATTTTGTATCCACATCTTTGCAATATAACATCATTGCTACAGAAATGTGTTAGTCGGAGAACGCGAAAACAGAACTGCATCACGGGGAATTTCAAAATGGATATCAATGACTTGGACGACTTCAAACCTATTGTCATCAGCGCAGTGATCGTCTTGACTATATCATTGAACCTCATCGTGATGGCTGTAATCGTGAGATATCCACAACTGCGCGAAGATCGCACGACGCTCTTCATGTTCTCGCTCACGCTGTCTAATCTCGCCAAAGGTTTTACAATGATGCCCATCAGCGCTGCCTTTTGCTCAAGTGCGACTCCGAATGTACGTAATGACAGAAAATTCTTTCCCAAGATTCAAGCCGTGTTCACAGTTTGGTTCACTGTCACCTCAATGTCCTGTCTCTGCTGCGATTCTGTAGTTGTGCAACATACACAACGTTGAAATAATAAAGACGATGATATTTTTGTTTAAGAGAACGTATTCATTTGTTTTCTTGGTGTGACGAAATATATGTGCATTTCGATTTTAATACATTTCCTAAATAGTTGGTTGTATTTTTCCCTCTTCAAAAACAGGATCAGCTGCTAAAATGTATGTTTTGCAGATATAAAAAATGTCGAGTATAATATGCAGGTCACAGCCATACATATTACCTTAGTCATGCGTTGCAAGTTGCCGTAAATACTGATATTCAATATATGTTTTAATATTCCAATCAATTTCCTTAGAACGCCGTCTCCATCTCCACCACTCTCTACCATTTGTCTCTTTAGCGTGGTATAGCCCGAGTATGATCTTCTCTCCCGCTTACAGCGTGCAAAACGATTGTTCACGCGCTAATCAACTCGCGGCTCGACTTCGAAAAACGCGGCACTGTACAACATTACCGGAACCTTTTAGCACCGACAACGGATGGTACAGCGATCAGCTGCGCGTATCGTCGTAGTTTGCTTACATCGACGTGATCAACACAGTACGACTGCGGGCCTACAAGAGGTGCGTTGGCTACATGTGGCGCAACAAATTCAGTTTAAACTGTTGACTGTGATGCACGACGCAGTGCATGCGAACACTCCACAGTATTTTGCTGACCGTGCATCTCCTGATGCTCCATGTCGACACTTTGCTCGGCTGACCAGTCTCTCATGTTTGTTCCTAGAGTTAACCTGGAACGGTACGGTCGACGCGCATTTGCATGTGCACGTCCCACCCTCTGGAACTCTCTGCCACTAGAGCTACGAACTCAACATGGTTATGGACGTTTCAGGAGGGTTTTGAAAACTTTTCTTTTAATCAGGCTTTTTCCTAATTTCTTTTCTATTTAAATTCATACATATACATTTTAATATTATATATAGCCTATATAAATAATCGAAATGTGTGGTCCTATCATGTTGTCTGATGCTCACGAAGCACATGTTTGTATTGTACTTTCACAACCTGATTAACTGGCATCCAGATCAACGAATACGGAATTTGTATTGGCACAAAACAACAACGATATAGAGTTAGTATCACATTTTCGGTTAAATCACTTTTAAGTAATATATCAATGTCAGAAATGATTCGGCAGTATTTTATCAAGTGCGCAATCCCAGCTTTTGACATGTCAAGCATTAGTTTTGTTTTATTTTGTATCGAAATATTTTGAATCATGTACCGTATTGTGAATATGCGCATCACGATAATTTGTGTCGTGTACCGTGCTGTGTGTAATATGTATCGTGATATTTCGAAAAACTGGTAAACCATTCCGCACGAAATAAATATCACCCTGTATAATTAAGAATAATGAATCAATGTACCTTGTTTTAACATTTTGGATTCCAAAGGAGCAACTTTCACTCTCGAACGATGTAAACAGAATGACTAGCAAACTTCCGGCGTTCAGTAATATGACCTGATTTTTGTGTATGCGCGAAGCCTGTCAACATCTTCTGGAAACTAAGAAATTGTGAACATTAAAGACGCACAAAACAGCTATAATTACTTATATCAAACAAATGGTGTGACTTTGACATAGAGAACAGTTTCATGATTAGTAAAATTGCACGGTGCATCGGGCGTTGTGTGGACGTTTGCGGCTTTCGTATTGCATCCCATAAGACACACAACAGAACAAAGTATCTAATGCCATTACCGGCTTAATACATTTATCTTGTTTACCAAACTGTTGACGTTGTATCCACATCTCTCTAATATAACATCATTGTTACCGAGATTTGTTAGGTGAAGGACGCGAAAGCGACACTGCATCAACAACAATTTCAAAATGGATATCAATGATTTCGACGAATTCAAACCTATTGTCATCAGCGCAATTACCGTTCTGACTATATCATTGAACCTGGTGGTGATAGCTGTAATCGTGAGATATCCACAACTGCGCGAAGATCGCTCGACGCTCTTCATGTTCTCGCTCACGCTGTCTAATCTCGCCAAAGGTTTTAGAATGATGCCCATCAGCGCTGCTTTTTGCTCAAGTGCGACTCCGAATGTACGTAATGACATCAAATACTTTCCCAAGATTCAAGCCGTGTTCACAGTTTGGTTCACTGTCACCTCAATGTACAGTCTCTGCTGGGTGACCGTGTTCAAAATGGTCGCCATATCTAATCCTCTACGCTATGAACAAGTTCTCACTCGAAATCGTTGCTATTGTATAATATGTGGATTGTGGTTAATTGGAGCGTTGATGGGCGCAATCATAGCATATCATGTTGAGTCGTGGGACTATTATGCATGTATGTGCAAACTAACCATTTCCAAAGACAATGTCGTTTTATTATATATAGTTGTATTCATCGCAACTATATGCCCTGTTATCGGCCTCGTCTACTCGTCTACACAAATATTCCGAGCGATTCTTCGAACACACCGTCAAATAACAGCACAGGTGACGTCAATGGGTGGATATAGCAGCAACGTCGCAACAGTTTCCTCTTTGACTTTGAAATCGATTCGTTCAGGAAGAAACGTGCTCATTGTTTGTTTGGCGCTAGTCGTGCTGACGATTCCTTTTGTTGTAAATGTTTCTATGACACTGCTGGGATTGCGTCAATATGTGCCTATGTGGTATAACTTTGCATCCACTTGGATCTTAGCGAGCAATTCGTTCATAAACAGCCTGATCTATATTGTCGTGTTTCGATCTGTTCGTGATAAAACGGTGCAAATGTTACGTGATAGTATTCAGCTCTGTGCGTTTATGTAGTTGTGCCACATAAACAACGTTGAAATAATAAAGACGATGATATATTTTTTTCAGAGAACGAAGTCATTTGTTTTCTTGGTGTAACGAAATATATGTGCATTTTGATTTTAGTATAGTTCCTAAATAGTTGGGTGTATTTTCCCGTCTTCAAAAACAGGATCAACTGCTAAAATGTATCTGTTTTGCAAATATAGAAAATGTTGAGTATAGTATGCAGGTCACAGCCATACCTATTGCCTTAGTCATGCGTTGCTACTTTTCTAACTGAAATGACCGGGGTGCAAGTTGCCGTAAATACTGATATTCAATAGATGTTTTAATATTCCAATCAATTTCCTTAGAACGCCGTCTCCATCTCAATCACTCTCTACCATTTGTCTCTTTAGCGTGGTATAGCGCGAGTATAATAATAATAATAATAATAAACTTTATTTATACACTAGTCTCCAGAGTACGACTCTGTTCAATAGTGTGTACAGAGTCGCTAAAATAAAACAATATCCATACATAAGACATAGAGGTGTAAACATAAATGATCTTCTCTCCCGCTTGCAGCGTGCAACACGCGTGTTCACCTCTCCCGCTTGCGGCGTGCAACTAGCTTGTTCACGTGCTAATCAACTCGCCACTTGACTTCGGAAACGCGGCAGTGTACGACATTCGTAGGCGCGGGAACAGGGGAGCAGTGGCAGCCCACTGGATTTTTCCGAGGGGCAGACATATGGCTCTGCCGCCCTATTAAATGTGAGCGTGAATGTTGGTTTTTGTGGCGAGCGTCAATGGCGGGTGGAAATCAAAATTTTATGTGACGATTAATGTGTATTTTTGTCGACTGTGAAAGGTGTGTGCAATTGGAGGGCAGGCATATGGTTTTCTACCCCCCTCCCAGTAATAGACCGTGCGGCAGCCTAAACATGTCCAGGACCCCCCCCCCCCCCCCACCGTGTTCGGATGTCATGAGTTCGCAGCCGAGACAGCGGAGAAGGTGAAGTTACAGCGGCGCAGCGGCGAACAATTTACAACAACACCCACCTCCCCCCGTCTTCCGATGTTCATATCGAGCCAACCGAGACAGCCACAAGGTGAAGGAAGATGTGAAGATATGCAATATGCGTTGGCGCGGCAGCGAAAAATGTTCAGTGATGCTGAAGATCCGGTAGCCCCCCTATTTGAATTTCGTTTCAGCGCCACTGACGACATTACCGGACCCTTACTGCACCGACAACAGATTGTCCGGCTATTAGCTGCGCGTGTCGTCCTCTGCTTACATCGGCGTGATCAACGCAGCAAGACGGTGGCAGTACGAGAGGTGCATTGACTAAACTACATGCGGCGCATCAAATTCTATTTAAACTATTGACTTTGATGCACGGCGCCGTGCATGCAAACTCTCCACAATATCTTGCTGACTATGTATCTGCTTATGTTCCGTGTCGCACTCTTTGTTCGGCCGAATAGTCCATCGTGGTTGTTCCTAGAGTTAACATGGCACGGTTCGGCCGACGCGCATTTTCATGTGCACGCCCCACCCTCTGGAACTCTCTTCCTCTAGAGCTAAGAACTCAACATGATTATGGACGTTTCAGGAGGGATTTGAACACTTTTATTTTTAATCAGGCTGTTTCTTAATTTTGTTTAAATACATACATATGGATTTTAATATTATATATAGCCTACATAAATACTCCAAATGTGTGATTTTATCGTGTTGTCTGATGATGACCAAAAACATGTATGTATTGCACTTTCGCAACCTGATTAACAGGAACTGGCATCCAGATAAACAAATAGGTAATTTGTATTGGCACAGCACAACAATATATTCACGAATTGTTCACAACAATTAATTTAAAACGTGTTTTGTTCTTATCTGTGAATGAAGTTAAATATGTATATGCAAAAAAAGAAAGAAAGTAATTGCTGGGATTTAGTAAATGTGTGCCTATGTGATGTACATTTGTATCACTTGGATCTTAGCGAACACTTCATTCATAAGCAGTCTCATTTATATTGTTGTATTTTAATCTGTTCGGATTATAACGGCACATGTGTTACATGATGTTTCTCTGCTCTGAATGTTTCCGTTTGGCCATGTGCACTGCCTTTACAGAAAAAAAACAAGGGCGACTGGTGCAGTAGACATGTTTTACAGATGTGGTGATGTTGCATGTAGTGTGAACCTCACGGCGATATATTCTGTCTTAAATCACACATTGTATCTGTCGCTGTCCTTTTATCTCAGGAAGTCCTGTATGAGGTTGGCGTAAATAAAAATTAAAAAGGTATGTTCTTACATAGCGCAATATCTAGTAATTATGACTGGTCAAAAGCTATACACTTTACTCTCTGGCAGACCTGTTCAAGCGACCACCATATCGCCTTCAGTGGGAAGCATTAAACCATGTAGCAGTTGATGCGGGAAGACTATTCCTACACAAATGTCCACCACTGTCTATAGCGAGGTACTCATTCATACAGCTGAGTGAACTGGAGCAACGAAGAGTGAACGAAGTTGTCCAAGTTTAATACGGCAGCGCAGGATTCAAACTCGGGTTCTCTCGATTCAGAATCCGATGCTCTACTTACTGCGCCACTACGCTCCACGCAATACTGTTTCTTGATTTATTTTTAAATCTTCCTCTCGCTTTACTTGCAAAGGACTCACCGCCCTCAGTCTCCACTTCGTTGTATTCGTTGTCTCGTACTCCTCACCATCAAACAATGCAAGCAGAACACGTGGATCTTTCCGTCATTCCGTCGATTATGTTTCATTTTTAAAGCTACCACTCGGTGTGCACAAATGGCGTGTGACGTCAATACGTGCGAGTGTGCACATGTCAATTGCCGGCGGCAAATGTTTGTGAGTTCCATAACTCCAGTATTATCCCGTAAAGAAATGCAACTAGAAGCACAAAAAGTGACGTAGATATTCGGCAAATATAGAAAGTGTATTTAAAGTCCTACAATCTTTCATTGTTGCGTTATACTTGACAACAGCGAATACAATTAATGTAAAATACAACAGTAAAAAGTAAATGTCGTTGTGCCGAATGCATCTCTTTTGAGCAATTACTCTTTATCTCGTTTCTATAATGTCTACTTCACATTGCTCAAAATATTGATCTCGTCAAGGAAGATGATCAAATACCTCCAAAACTATGCACGCCTTGAAGTGTAAAACTACAAGTCCTATAGTCGTCAAATCAGATATTACTTTGACACAGCTAAGTGTTCAAGATGAAGGTTTAAAGCCACTGTTTAACGCTGTATGCCACATTCCTCCAGGAAAAGGCAGACAACTACGGTAGCGCTGCAGAGTCATACATCTAATAATTAAAGCAACGCTGATAATATACTTCTAATTTAATTATTCGTTCTGTAAAATGGTTCAGATTTAATTCATGGCAAATTATAATTTGACTATTTTGAGATGATTTGTTTACCCATTTCCACATCAGTACCTGCCAACACGCCGTTCGTAGTACTCACCGCATGTTGCAGTACATTTGCTCTTCAAAACCAGGTAGATTCACTTGGAACATAGAATGACATATATGCTCGCTCGCACGCACGCACGCACGCACGCACGCACGCACGCACGCACGCACGCACGCACGCACGCACGCACGCACGCACGCACGCACGCCCACACACACACACACACACACACACACACGGAGGCGAGGAGTTACCCAGGTCAATTTTTTTTATGACATGTCAACTTTCAATGTCGATAATAGCATTGGTATTTCTAAATGTCCTGGGTGTTTACGTTACTGCGCGTTGAACATTGCAGTCATATTCCGGATTAATCCAGGACATCAACTTCTTAGCACAAGAATGAATATGGCGAATGTGTATTGCCCGCCAAATGGTATGTGATCAGCCTATGACGGGGTTCGCAATTTCAGATTTGAGTGTGGTCACAAAAAGGTTAAATCATAATTAAACATTCACGTTCTAAATAAGATCTATTGGAAATATTTTCTAGGCCGGTTGAATTAATTGCAATACACTTTGATAATCGGTGCTTTCTCGTGTTCCACATCCAAGGGAACCACTATCATCCTGGTTATACATGCTGGGACCGGAATGATGCACTTCATAAAGATACGACACGTGTGGCGCTACTAATGTGAAACGTTGTTTTAAACATTGCAACTTACTTAATCCCTTAACCGACCTCGTCGTTCGGGAGACATAAGCGACGCTGCAGATGGATATTGCAACCCCATTTAGCATATTACTGCAAGCTGTTATATACTGTAGTGAACAGCAACATGACAACAATATCTGCAACAAGTGCGATATGTTTAGATGTTTCTATGTCCGCACTAAAACGGTATCATGTTCGACTAAGCGATAGTCAATCACGGCAGTTTGACTGCTCGCTAAGTCATCGCCTAATAGAGTGAACCACAAAACAAAAAATAATGGCTAAATCAGGCGGAACTAGTATTCTATTTCAATACATTAATTAATGCAACGGTTTGTCGTTCACAATCACACTTTGCCGACCGACGAATGCTTTAAAACGATTCAGTAATCGTTCACTAATTCGCAACATTTCGCTACACGTTGAACTACTGAGAGATGCAATGTGTGAATCGAAGAAAACGAAATTGTTGATGTTGTGGTAAGAAGTATTGTAATTGATACTAAATATTATAATGGATATCCCAATTAATAAACCACAACAGCTCCACGGACGAGGACAAACATGCATCTTCCATAAATCTAAAAGACGAATCGGAGCATGTTCTCGCAAACAGACTGGGGCTTACGTGGACATACCAAGAAGCGATAAAGCAGATGTCAAACTGTCAATCACAAGTTAGACAAGGAACGATGCGATTTTACCTCAAACTAATTGCAATAAAAGGTAATTTTGCTGTTTCTGACCCAGAGTGGTGTCCTTTGCTACCAAAAAGTCCTAAGAAATCATAGCTACAAAAAATGGCCGCCAAAAATCTTATTATTGCTAGCAACTATGGTTCTAAGTGAGGTAGACTCACGATTTAACATTTGATTCTTGTGTTTTCGATATCACATAATTCACTAGATACAATAGACATTTCGCTTGAATATTGTATGAAGGTCAATGGTGCAAAGTCAAGGTCACTCAATGCTATACGATGTTACAAAACACAAATACTAATTTCACATTTGCAAATATTAATTGTATCTTTGGCGGCAACGTGTTTGCAACATATTATGTGGTACTTAAAGAAATATATGCATACATGCGTTACATAATGAGAGGAGAACAGACTGGATTCACACCAACGCCACCTTTACTACCCACAGGGAAAGGAAATATATGCATACATGCGTTATATAATCAGATGAGAACAGACTGGATACACACCAACGCCTCCTTTACTATCCACAGGGAGACTTCTATCCACAAGGATAGACGGATTATTATTTTGATCTTAAAGAGGCAATGGGATCAAGGGAAATTTATATATTAAATATATATATATATATTTAGATGACATCATAATTTGTGTTAAATTTTTACAAAAATTATGATGTCATCTATGCGGTCACGAATGAGAATAGGGTATAGTTATGATATGCTAATTAGGGCACATTCTATAATAATAACTATAATTTTATATTGAATGCTATTATGATGATCAGCAGATGAAAACCTTCAATTTGACATATTATACGTACATAATGAGACACATATGTAGAGTTGTGGGGGTGTGCATGAGGGGCATACCTGGCCCATGGCCTGTTCTATGTGAACAGTTACCTTCTAATTTCACTCACAATCACTTAGAATATAAGAATAAATGTATTATTATTTGCAACTTTTCAGTTGGATTGTACATACATTCACCATAAAAGCCCCAAATCACACAAATTTCATAATGTTACAAGTTACAATACGACACAACATTATGTTACAATAATCATAAAAAAAAGTTGTACTAAATAAAATAACGCAACACCAAAGATACTGTTAAGTAAATTACACAAAATCGCCCCGTGACGCAACAAACTCAGTATGATGCGCTTTATATTAAAACGTGTACATTGCATTACTATCTTTCATTAAAAAATAAGATACTTTAAATACACTAAAATTAAATCATATAGTTTAAATATTAAAATTGACTGTTGAGACATACACTAAAATCATTAAGTGTTATGGCAGTGTACTAAGCACCATGGAATTAATGAGTTTTTGTAGCGACTTGTGTTCGCCATTGGGACGGGTAACTCATTGAATGATCTTAGTGCATACGGCACATTTCGAATATTTGGTAGTAGCGTATTCAGTTTGACAGCTTGTTTGGTCTTACATCAGGATGGTGAACCTCTCGATGGTTGACGTTACAGCCTCCATACCCTGAAGCTGGTGCATTTGACATGGTACAGGATGCGTCAGTGGCTACCGGGTAGGCATTTCAAGGTTCCTACGATCATTTCGTCCCCTTACTTTAGAAAATCTGACATTGTCGCATCCGGTGAACGCATTTAATACGGAATACATTGACACACTCTCGGTTCAAGAGAGCGTGATATCGATATAGGAGACAAGTCGCTGATGTAGCAGTTCCACTGTGTCGTTGAACGTATTGATGACCGACATACCTGTGTGCTGCAGGTCACCAGTAACAATGTGGCTCAAGAATGGGAACAACTCTGTCTGGTTCTCATCACAGCCCAAGAATCATGTAATTGTCTTCACAGACCTGAGTTGTTCACACGATGGTGAACGCCCTTCTCACTCCGTTGCCTTGGACTGCCCTATTTGTAGACATCCCAGACAATGTCAACACACGCTGTGAATCAGCATATGAACCAATTCCGTTGTTAGATATTGACAGAATGTTGCTGAGGTTCGCGGCTTCAACATGTTGACGGCTGCTGCTCCATCAATGGCAACAACATCAACGCAGTGAGTCGTCGAGCAACTGTCTGGTTGAGGCCAAACAACTTTCTCCAAGCAGCATGTGATATCTGCATTCGTTCCAGTGCGCAATTTCCCATTGCGTGACAGAAACTGTGGAAATGTCTGGTTCTCGTATAAGAAGAACTATGCAATATCATTGTTTCTCACTTGACAAACTACATACAGTTAGGAAAACATGAGCAGTCACTTCAGACAGCCGATAGATGGATCTAGGATTTTGTCGGACAAGGTTAAAAGTAGCAAATATGAAAATGTTACCCGTAATACCTATATGCTGACATAAAAATAACTGTACATGACGTAGTTCTTAAGATATGTAATAATTCATTTTAACAGCCGCCATTTAAAAAAATGGTAGATGTCAAAGTCATCGAAAATCAGATGCAAAATATTTGAATATATTGAAATCACTACCTATACATTCAGATTCAGACTGTTTATTACCAAGTAAAATTTAAAATGTACGAGGAATTATTGACGTTGTGGCGTCAACATACTACATTCTTGTTTCCCGTGCTCCCCTCGTGCACACGCAAAACATACAATCAGAAACATTATAAAACTATGCTAAAACAAGTATCAATTTAAACCAAAGCCAACTGCCAACACATTTAAGTCAGTTGTACATCTATTGACATAAAAAGTGAACTTGGTAATATATTATTAATACCAGTTTCCTCACCTCGTACTTAGCTCTCCTGAATTCTTCCCTGCTGCCAGCCACCGATGAACGCCGCGTTCTTCCCAGCCAGTTTCTGCATGATGTCCCTGGAGAACCAAGGTGTATCGTTGCCATACAGGATGACAGTCTTTGTCTCCGTGCACACCTCCTCACACCAGCTGATGTAGGATGTCACGGGGTCAGCTTACACGTCTAGATCAGGATATGTCTCTTTAAACATGTCCCAATCTGTGCACTCCAGGCATCCCCGAAGAGCTTCAGTCGACTCGTCCTTCCGCTTATTGACAGTCTTCTTTGTTTACTTCAACGTTTTCAGTTTCTGTCGGTACGTGGGGATGAAGACGACCGTTGCGTGATCAGGCGCTCCGAGAGGGAGCCCTGGTGGTGTGACGGTACGCATCCTTAAAGAGTGTGTAGCAGTGATCCAGGATCTTGCTATTGCGTGTAGCATCGTCTACATGCTGCTTTTAAATGGGCAATACCTTCTTCACGTTTGTGTGATTAAAGTCACCCAGAATGATCACTACGCTGTCGGGATGGGTCGTTTCTGCTGCCAATTGGTTGAATGCCTTGGTAGCACTGGCATCAGGGGTATGTAAACACAACACCACGACCGAAGAGAGATACCAGTTTTCGAGAACACGAAGAAAAGAAAAGCATTACACCACCACTGATTCACAAGAAACACAAGTCAACACCCCGCTATTTGTCCGTCAGTTTGCTCGGTCGGTCGGCACTAAACAAAGCATGACCGAGGGGTGTCACTGCCGCGTCAGGGGTCGTGGCATCTAACCACGTTTCCGTAAAACACGGTATAGAGGCGTCTCTTATTTCTCGTTTGTAAATGAACAAGTGAAAGAGTTCGTCTGTTTTGTTTCTCAGTGATCGCACATTTGCTAGAATGATAGCAAGGAGTGGAGGTCGAAGGCTGCGCCGCCGAAATCTACAGAGTGCGCCCCCACGTCTTCCCCGCTTGCCTGGCGGCGTGAGCCGTGATGCGTTGTGTTGTGTATGACCCATGTTGCTTTGAACAGAAAAAGTATCATCCACGATAAAGTTTGGTCTATACTCACAGATCAAGGATTCACTGATGTTGAGTAGGTCTTCAATATTGTGTACTTATATACACAAATAGTCCTAAACACGAGCACACTTATCGAAAACATATAAACGATCATCCGTTGCCACTACATGTCGACATGCACCGGCGCCATCTTGACACCAACAGTGCAGGACAATAGTGTCAACGCCGCCATATTTTAAAATGGCGGAGGTAAATGTCGGCCAAGGTCACCAATAACACGTTTGAAATCAGTCCCCTCGAAAACCTATATTTTGGGCATAATATGACGGGCGGCATGTGACGCAGTTCTCAAGATATGAGGATTATTAGTTTTGGCGGCCATTTTTTTAAATGGCAGCCAATGGCGTCCAGGACAAACTCAGAGAAGTCCCGGGGTTTTTATAGTTTTGTCTTGATAACTTCTATGTGCCAATTTTTTTATAATAATAACATATTCGTCAAAATAACGCAGTTATATGCTTTATTAAATAGGCCAAACACAATTTTGCAGACGTGTTGTCGTCATAGATACAATGAATATTTGAAAATGTGAAATCAGCATTTGTGTTTTAGCAGCAACATATATCATTGAATGACGTTGACTTTGAAACTTTGACTTTCACAGGATTTTCAAACGAAATTTTTGTTATATTTATGGGATTCTGTGATATCAAAAAGATAAGAATCAAATATTAAATCAGTAATCTACCTCAATTACAACCATAGTTGTGAGCAATAATATTGACATTTTGGCGGCCAGTATATTTTTTATATGTTTTATGGGTGTTCTTTTCTTTGTGATTAAGGACACCACTCTGGGTAAGAAACTGCAAAAATACCTTCTGCTGCAATTAGTTTGAGGTATACCCATTTTTTCTGTTAAAGTGCCTGGACTATGTTGTCCAAAATACAAACGGAAATTGAACTATCCACCATGTGACTTGTTGCCAAGCAACGCCTCCGTCAAGCTGTCAGAAAACACGTGGTCGGTTCGAACATTCCGTCATATATTTTATAGAAATTCTGGCCTTTGTGAAAAAACCATCAGGCAAAGTTTTTTAGTGATAAGTGTAAGCGAGAATGTTTGATTTATGAGATGTCATGCAACAATAGTAATGCAATTCACTTATATAACCGTTATCAACATTATTGGCAAACGCAAATCTTGACGGAGGACACACTTAAGACAAATGGATTGTGACGTAGGTAAACCGCGACGTAGTGGATACATCAATTGAAAGCAATTATAACGGACATTTGGGGATAGATACTTTCTGTTATATAAATAACACACATATGTGGTTAGTACTGAACGTTTACTGCTTCAAGAAGGTGATGCGAACAGTATATAGCTATCTCATAAACCATAACGAACCGCGAACCGACAGTTTGTATCGCGAACCGTACTGTGTGTGTGTATGTGTGTGTGTGTGTGTGTGTGTGTGTGTGTGTGTGGTGTGTGTGTGTGTGTGTGTGTGTGTGTGGTGTGTGTGTGTGGTGTGTGTGTGTGTGTGTGTGTGGTGTGTGTGGTGTGTGTGTGTGTCTGTGTGTGTGTGTGTGTGTGTGTCTGTGTGTCTGTCTGTGTGTGTGTGTGTGTGTGTGTGTGTGTGTGTGTGTGTGTGTGTGTGTGTGTGTGTGTGTTAGTGTCTTTGTGTGTTTGTCTTTGTGTGTGTGTGAGTGTGTGTGTGTCGGGATATTTCTGAATACTCTACAACGTTCCCGTCAAAATAATTACCACTATGGATATTTCTGGGTAACGAAACATACATCCTTGATTTATCATTTGTATCGTTCGTAATCACAAGCAACTGTCAGTTACGTCTACGAAACTAGTGGTTTGACTTTGTCTTAGACAACAGTGTCAAGATTTGAAAACTAATCACGATGCATCGGATTGTCTGTGTGTGTTTACGGCAGTTTGTTTTTCATCCCATAAGACACGCAGCAGAACAAAGAATCTAATCCATTACCGGATTAATAGATTTATCTTGTTGACCAAACAGTTGAATTTGTATCCACATCTCAGTAATGTCACATCATTGCTATCGCGATCTGTTCGCTGGAGCACGCGAAAGCGACACTGCAACATCAGAAATTTCAAAATGAATGTCAGTGACTTCGACGAATTCAAACCGATTGCAATCAGCGCATTGATTGTCGTGAATATAACACTGAACCTTATCGTGATAGCAGTAATCGTCAAATATCCACAACTGCGCGAAGATCGCACGACACTCTTCATGTTCTCGCTCACGCTGTCAGATCTCGCCAACGGCTGCCTGGCGATGCCAATCAGCGCTGCCTTGTGCTCCAGCGCGACGCCAAATGTACGTAATGACATCAAATACTTTCCCAAAATTCAAAGTGTCTTCTCTGTTTGGTTCATTGTCACCTCAATGTACAGTCTCTGCTGGGTGACCGTGTGCAAGATGGTCGCCATATCGAACCCTCTCCGCTATGAACAAGTTCTCACTCGTTGCTACTTCATAATAGGTGGACTGTGGTTAATCGGAGCGTTGATGGGCGCAATCGTAGCATATAACGTTGAGTCGTGGAACTATAATGTGTGCATGTACGAAGTAATCATTTCCAAAGGCAATGTTGGTTTATTATTTATCCTTGTATTAATCATAATGATATGCCCTATTATCGGCCTTGTTTACTCGACGACACGAATATTCAGAGCGATTCTTCGAACGCACCGTCAAATTGCTGCACAGGTTACCTCAATCGGTGGAAATGATGTCGGCTTCACAACCACCCCGTCTTTGACTTTGAAGACGATTCGTTCAGGAAGAAACCTTTTGATTATTTGCTTGGCGCTAATGGTGTTGACGATTCCTTATGTTGTATGCGTATCTATGCTACTGCTGGGATTTAGTATATATGTGCCGATGTGGTATACATTTGTATCCAATTGGATTTTAGCGAGCAACTTGTTCGTAAACAGTCTCATGTATATTGTTCTATTTCGATCTGTTCGGGATAAAACGGTACAAATGTTATGTGATCGTACTCAGCTCTGTCCGTGTACGTAGCTGTCAGAAAACACTAAAAATAAAAATATAAAGACGATGATACTTTCACATAATGTCGTCATTTGTGTTTTTTATTCTTTATAAATACGTGTGCATTTTGATTTTAACATAGTCCCTATATAATCGCGTGATGTGTCTTAAAAAACAATAACAACAGCATCAATATGTTTGTTTGGCATATGTAGAAATGTTGCAAATTAAATGCACGTCATACCCATGTGTTTTGCATTAGCCACGCATAGTTTTCTTTATCTCGGAAATGTCAAAAGGAGAAGTTGCCCTGTATGCTGTTTCTCAATTGATGTTTTATTGTTCCCTTTATTTTTCGTGCCATGCAGTGTGCACGTGTCCATCGCAATATATTTTATCATATACGCATATGTTTATCATAATATGTCAAAATACTGGTATAACTTTCCATTCTAACCAATTGCCACTGTGGACAATTCCGGTTAATGAAACAGTGAAACTTGCTTTGACAGACATGGCATGAAAGTCGCACAAAACAACCAATTACGTGCATCAAACTAATGATATGAATTTGTTTTATTGAGAACTGTAACAAGACTAGAAAAATTCAACGTTGGATCGGATTATGTGCGTACGTTTACGGCAGTTCGTGTTTCATCCAATACAAAACGCATTGGAACAAAGAATCTAATACCATTATCGGCTTAAAACAGTTATCTTGTAAAGCAAACTGTTGATTTTGTATTCACTTTCCTCCAATATAATGTCATAGATACCGTTGTCTTTTAGGAGGAGCAGGCGAGAAAGAAACTGCTTAACCAAGCATTTGAAAATGGAAACCTATTGACATCAGTGCAATACCATCTTGGGTATACCATTCAACCTTATGGTGATAGCGGTAATCGTGAGATATCTACAATTGCGCGAAGGCCGCACGACGCTCTGCTTGTACTCGCTCACGCTGTCTTATTTCGCCATCGGCTACACGGCAATGCCCATTAGCGCTGCCTTGTGCGCCAGTGCGTCGCTGAATGTACATTATGACATCAGAAACTGTCCCAAGATTAAAATTGTCTTCTCTGTTTGGTTCACTGTCAAGACAATGCACAATCTTTGCAGGGTGACCGTATGTAAGATGGTCGCAATAACGTATCCGCACCGCTATGAACAACTCACTTGAAATCGATGCTACATAATAATATATGGACTGTGTTTAATGTGGATGACAATGGGCGCAATAGCGGCATACTATGCTGAATCACGGGACTTTGGTGCATCTGAATATATAGTAACCATTTCCAAAAGCAGTGTGGTGTTATTATATATCATTGTATCCATCGCAACTATATGCCGTGTTGTCGGCCTTGTCTACTCAACTACTTGAATATTCCGAGCGATTCTTCGAACCCATCGGCACATTACAGCCCAGATGACGTCAATGGGTGGAGAGAGCAGCCACGTCGCAACTACCCCGTCTTTAACTTTGCAAACCATTCGGTCTGGAAGAAACGTACTGATTGTTTGTTTGGCGCTAGTCGTGTTGACGATTCCATTTGTTGTAAATGCATCTATGACATTGCTGGCATTGCTTCAATACGTGCCTATGTGGTATAAATCTGTATCCACTTGGATCTTTGCGAGTAATTCGTTCATAAGCAGTTTCATATATATTGTCGTATTTCGATGTGTTCGTAATAAAACGGTGCAGACGTTACGTGATGTTACTCAGATCTGTAAATGTTTGTATACTGGCCAAAGAAAATAAATGTCAAAAAAGATTATATTTTCAATAGAATGATGCAGTTTGTTTTCTTTTCTGAAAATCAAATATGTGTACGTTTCTAATTTAGTATTATTAACAACAAAGTCGCATTTATATGTCCACATTAAGAAACTGTGCATTTCTGTAGATGTACAACACATACTATATTTAAATAATAAAGTGGATGATACCTTTAAAAAATGAAATAATTTGTTTTCTTGTTGTGACGAAGCACGTGTGGATTTCGATGAAAATATAGTTCCAAAACGTTATATTGGTTGTATGTGGGCTAGAATTTCAAGATAAGTACCAAAGCATGATTTTTGGGGGGTAAATTTCGACGTTCCTTAATTCGAATTTGTATTATTCTTTCTGGGAAACAAAGAGGTTCTAATATATAGATCTAATATATTGCCCCCACCACTTCACGGTCTTTGTGTGGTATCCGTTGAAACAGTATGACACGACATCGCAATGATCATTGCGAAGTCATTTGCTTTCTTGTTATGCCGAAAATATATGTGCATTTTAATATAGTTACAAAATAGATGGGTATAAAACTTATTTTCTAAAACAGGAACAACAGCTAAAATATGCCTGTTTGACGTACGGAGAAATGCTGAATATAGTATACACGTCACGGCCACATATGTTGCCTAAGCCACTCGCTGCTACCATTCATCCTGAAATGTCCGGGAGGAGGTTTCCCTAAATAGTGATTCTCAATTGATGTCTTAATATTCCATGCAATGTTCTTAGAACGCCGTCTCCATCCCCACCACTCTCTATCCTCCGTCTGGTTCTCCTGGTATAGCGCGAATACATTCAACTCTCCCGCTTACAGCTAGCACACCCGCTAGTCAAGTCGCAACTCGACTTCGGAAACGCGGCACTGCAAGACATTACTGGAACCTTGCTTCGCCAACAAGGGATGGTCCAGCGATCACATACGCGTGACGTCCTCTTCTTATATTGACGTCACCAACACAGCATGACGGCGTCACTACAAAAGCTGCATTGTCTACGTGTGGCGCAGCAAATTAAATTTAACCTATTGGCATTGATCCACGGCGCCGTTCTTTCAAACACTACACAGTTCCTTGCAAAAAGTGTATATATTTAAATATTCCCTATCGCACCCTTTGCTTGGCCCCCCACTCTCTCATGGTTGTTCCTTGAGTTAACATGGAACGATTCGACCGACGCGCATTTTCCTGTGCATGTCCCACCCTCTGGCTCTCTCTCCCACTAAAGTTAAGAACGGAACATGACCATGGACGTTTTAGGAGAGACCTTAAAAACGTTCTTTTTATCAGGCTTTTTCTTAATTTCGTTTATTGCTAAATGCATACATATACATCTTAATATTAAATATAGGCATACATAAGTAATCGAAATGTGTAGTTTTTATCGTGCTGTCTTATTCCGGTTTGATTAGCACTTTCATCAACTAATAAACAGAAATTGACATTCACATCAAAAGTAAATCATAAAAAGTGTTTTCCATTCGCACAAAAAACGATGTAGTATTAATAACACATTTCCGGTTAAATTATCATTGTTTACTAATATATCACCGTCAGATTCGATTCGCCAGTACATTTGTGAAGTGAGCAAAGTCTATCTCTGTCATTTCATGCAACATCTTTGTTTTATTTTAGAAAGACAATTGTTCATGAAAATAAATTTAAAACGAGGTATATTTGTCTTACCTGTGGATGGAATAAAATATGTACATACAAAAAAGAAATACAAATGGTTATGTTATCATAAAAAAAACTATTATTATCTTTCCAGGACAGGTTGTTTCTTCCGATACTTTATTACACACAAGCACACAAGCACACAAGCACACAAGCACACAAGCACACAAGCACACAAGCACACAAGCACACAAGCACACAAACACACAAACACACAAACACACAAACACACAGACGCACACACACACACACAGACGCACACACACACACACACACACACACACACACACACACACACACACACACACACACACACACACACACACACACACACACACACACACACACATTGTCTATCTCTTGATATATGGGTTCGTGAGTGCAATGGTTTAAAATAGTTTTGGATTATGTGTCGAGTTACACATTGACATATGATATAATGGCATATGCATTTCTTTCAGAGTCATAACAATTATGGACATGACCTAAAGAGCTATGTTTGAATCATATGCAGAATAGGAATGCGCGACGTAGTAAACCGTTTGCTCTATCCTGTCACATTTACTGCTTCACAAAGGTTACGTCAGTAGTTTCTGTCCACCGTGATCGCATATACCGCAGTGAAACGCGACACAGATGTTTTGTTTGAAGCCCATCACTCTTAAACAGACCTTCCCTCCCTGCACAGCTTACCCACATGTTTATAAAGCCGACTCCTTCCTCCGTACATAACTTCTGTGAGAGTGTGTTAATGACTATTGTTCTATAATTATTGTAGTACTGTCACATGCCACCCATTACTGAGTATACCCGATAACACGATCTGTCCAATACGTGCTTATTTAATATGCAGAACAGTCTCCTATACTTCCCAATAATGGCCGTTGTACTTTCCTTTTCAGCATTATTGTTGCCCACGTGCATAATAGATCCCACGTTATATTTGACTATGACTTGTCCTACCCTTTCTGTGATATCCTCTATATTCACCCCTTGTGAGACATACTGTTAATTCCCCCCTTGTTTATTGTCTTGTCCAACTTCCTGATAATAGAATCTCCCATAAGTATTCGCAGTTTTCTCTCTTTCCCCTTAACTACTACATCTGCATGACTCTTTCCTTCCTTCTGTTGCAGCTCCTAAACACCTGCTGCGTTGTACTCAGTCTTTTGTTTCCCAGTCTTGCCAACTGCCTCTGTAGTAACTACCTTTTGATCATCTGTATCGCTATGGTTTATCTCCTCATTCTCTACAGTCTGACCACATGGTGATCTGTTCCCACTGGCCTGTTTACCTATCCTCTGCCGAGCACTTTTTCTCCAGTCCTCTGTCTTCTACTTCTTCTTCTTCCCTAGATCCTTCTGTTTCACAGTCCCACCGACTGTCTCCCTAGCTTATCCCGCGTTACCATCTGTCTTGTCCATTTCTACTGTCATATCACCTTATTTCCCTTTCTCTTTTGTGTTTCCCATCTACACCCTAACAATGTCCTTCAAAACGTCTTTATCTTTCTTTAGGCTTTTAACCAGAACATCTTTCCTGCATTCAAAATCTGTCAACTTAGCCTCAGCCCACGTCTTGTGGGAGTCGGACAACGCAAAGTCAACCAAACTTCTACAGGCGACAGACACCAAATGTCGAGTGGCCTTTACTTTCTGTTTGCACAGCGCCATGCCTGATATAATTAACTTGTATGTTGTCTTATATTGTCACCTAACTTCACACTATTCATTATGTAGTTTTAAAAAAGAATGGTTACTGTGTACACACTCGATTTCGCCCGACTATCCCCCAAAGAAGCTAAGGCTAAGGCTTGCAACTAACTTCCTCAAATACACTTTCTCTAACTATCATTTAGCAACAACTATTTCTTAATCTATGTATATATATATAGTCTATGAGTAATATCTACGTAATGACAATACCTATCTCTTCAATCCTTTCACGCTTTTTTTCGAAATTGAGCAATTGCAGCGTTTCGCACCTCGCATTGTCACTGGCGATAACCGCAGCACCTCAAGCATAACAACTACGTGCGTTAATCTGATGTGAAACTAAACTAAGGGTCATTCTGTAGATTAAAGAATCTATACAGGCATATGGAGTAAGACTGAAAAGTGAATCAGATTACGAGGAAGTTATTTGGTGCAACAGAGTTACCAGAAAGTCAACATTACCAAAAGGACTACTTTATTGTAGTTCTACGACAAGAGGTTGATGTAAAACTGCACAATGCTATACTGGAGATAAGAAAAGGGGAATGTGTTATGATGGATGATTTTAATCACGGACATTCAGTGGAAATCATTAGAGAATGCTGGAGGTGATGACCAACAGTTTTTCCTTGTAATATAGGACTGTTTTCTTTCTCAACATGTTTTGGAACCAACCAGAGGTGGATATGTGTCGCATGTAGTGTTCTTTTCTCAGAACGAATTAGTTGATAATGTGAAAGTATGTGACCCTCTGGGAACTAGTGATCATAACCAGATTCATATTAATATCAAACGTACAATCAGGGAATAGTGGTAAAAAGCAACGAAGGAGAAACTTCAACAAAAGCAAATATAAACAGGTGAGAAAATATCTAGCACAAATAGATTGCACTACTGTTGGACCGTTTTGATAGATGATAGATGAGGGCATTATTGGACGATCTGTTCCCCTGAAAAAGCAAGGGAAACGACCCAGGAAGAAAGACCTTTCAAAGGAGGCTGTACGTAATATAACTTACACACAAACAACTACAAAGAGGCCCTTACGATAGCTACAGCCGAAACTAGACAATCTAAAAGAACTTTTGAGCAAAAATTGGCGAATGGTATAAAAAATGACAGCTAGAGATTCTAAAAAAGAAGGTTCGAAATAAAGCGGGACCACTTGAAAACAGCGCAGGAAACGTAATTGTGATGATTTTTTCGTTAGATCGAACTGGTCGTTTAGATACGCCTCACCGGAACTATGCGAGTTCCCGCCCCTTGTAAGGCGACCTGCCATGTCAATAAAGATGTTGTTATTTTACACAGAATGTTATCGACTTTTCTCGGCCAAGTTATAACAATTTATGGCGACGAGAATGCAAACTGAGGTATCCAATACAACAGCACAGAGATTAGAGGCGCTGTCAGTTGAGGGAAACGTGACATTTACCGGTAAATGTTCTTGACAAACACGCTCTCCACTAGAATGCTTTGCAAGGCAGTTTCATTCGCTAGGCGGCGCCATTGTCGGTGCAACTTCCAGTGAAAGCGTCAATCGTGTGAGATAGGACGCAAAACCTAGTGAGGGGAGATACCGTAAAGAAGGTTACAGGTACGGGAAGCAGAATCAACAGGCAACATGACAACAATTCTAGTGTTGTTGTTGCAAACATGCACCGCATGCATGTAAGTTCAAGGCCGAGCGTTGTTTCCGTTTTGGCAAGACGGGCCATATCGAGAAATCGAAAGTGTACAAAAACAAGTCACGTGTTCGTTCGGTGACTGAGGAGACACCAGAGGAACAGGATGCACTGAAGAGCAGTGGCAATAGAGACCCCGTGTACATTGACAGCACCACGTTTGATATGCAGCTGGACACAGCAGCAGATGTGTCACTGCTGCCCGAGAGTCTACACCGGAAACACTTGAGTCATACGAGAACCAGACAGTAGATATGGCAGGTAAAATAACGGTGATTGTGAAATACGAAGATTAAGATTTAAATGACTTGCCGTTGATCATTGTAAGAGGCAGAGACAAAGATGCTTTGTTCGGTCTGCAGTGGCTTGAACATATCAAGTTAAATTGGAAGAAAGCATGCTGCCTGAGAGGATCTGTGTCGGGAGTGTTAGATAAACACACAGAAGTTGTCGGGGAGGGAATGGGTATGCTCAAGGGAACCACTGCGAAGATATATGTCGAGAGCTACCAACCACCCAGATTTAATCATTCAATGCCAGTTAGGTATGCACTGGATAACATAGTAGAGGAAGAACTGGACAGGTTGGTGCAGTCGAAGGTGATTGAGTCAGTGCGTTATTCCGATTGGGCTACCCCGATAATACCAGTCCTCAAAGCTGGTGGCAAGGTTCGGGTCTGCGGAGAGTACACCTTGGCGGTGAACAGAGTGTCACATTTGGAACAGTACCCCATTCCAAAACTGGGTGACCTGTGTAAGAAACTGACAGGTTGCAAAAAGTTCAGCAAACTGGACCTGAATCACGCTTATTCTCAACATTTTGTCCACCCTCCAATTCCGTAGTTGTGATGAATAATTAATCTCACTGCAGGTTGGCGAAGAACATTCTTTCACCGTAATAGTTACTTAATTGGACATTATGTGAACAATGAATGGTACTAGTTGTGAACTTATTGTTTCGCTTTAGAGGGGAGGAAATATGATGATGTTTTCGTTAGATCGAAATGATCTTTTAGATACGCCTCACCGCAATTGTGCGAGTTCCCGCGCCTTGTAAGCCAACCTGCCATGTCAATAAAGATTTTGTTATTTTACACAGAATGTTATCGACTTTTCTCGGCCAAATTATAACAGTAATATCTGATGGATTTCAGATGATAGAGGCCCTGAATGAGTATTTCTGCTCCGTGTTTACCCCAGAAGATATCACTTCATTGTCAGTACCAGTTACTAAATTTGTCGGGGGTGAATAAGATTATTTAGGACATTTATTTGTTACTCCTGAAATTATATCAAGGAAAATTAAGAAGATGAAAGAAAACAAATCCTCTGGAGTTGATGGGATACCACCGAAACAGCTGAAGGAAATTGTAAAGCAAATTAGTATGCCACATGCTATATTCGTGAACTAGTCACTTGAAGAGGGAATCGTTCCATTAGAATGGAAAGAAGCAAACATTGCGCCATCATTTATAAAGGGATCGAGGAGCAAGACAGAGAATTACAGACCAGAGTTAGTTTAACATCAGTGTTACGCAAATTACTAGACACGCTTACAAGATGGTGGAATTCCTTGTATTACACAAATTAATAAATTAATTTCAACATGGATTCTTAAAGGTTAGGTCTTGTCTAACCAATGTGTTATGTTCTTTTGGAAGAAATTACAAAGTGGGTAGACGATGGGTCAGCAGCGGATGGTGTCTACTTAGATTTTCAGAGAGCATTTAATAAAGTGCCACATCAAAGGCTGTTGCTCAAGCTTAAAGCACATAGTATGGTGGATGGTGTGATCAGCTGCATAGAAACATGGTTGACAGAGAGAAGACAGATAGTAATAGTAGAGGGCGAGATTTCAAACTGGAAACCAGTTTTTAGTGGAGTACCACAGGGGTCGGTGTTGGGACCTATGTTATTTTATATATATATATATATATATATACATATATATATATATATATATAAATCATTTGAATGATGATATATCAAGCAAAGTACTTAAAATCGCAGAAGAAATGTTCTCAAGATTTGAAACAAATGAAGGTAAAGACATTTTAGAAGACGATCTAGCCAAATTAGTTAAATTGTCTTAAAAATGGCAAATGTTATTCAATTTTGGGAAATGTAAATGCGTTCACATAGTACATCAAATGTGAAAAAAAAATGCATAATAGGAGATACCATAATAGGCAAAACAGTAAAGGAAAGTATTTAGGAGTGACAGTTTGTGCTGACATGAACGTATCAGAGCAATGTGGAATTTCTACTTCAAAGGTTAACCAAACACTAAGGTTAATTAGAAGAAATATCACATATAAGGACAAACAGCTGATCGTACCACCGTACAATACAATAATTAGACCTCATTTGGAATATTGCATAGATGCGTGGAGGCCATATTGTAAGAAGTCATAGATATGCTCTAGAAAGAGTACAAAGAAGAGCAACTAAGCTGATTCCTGAACTGAACGATCTTAATTATGAAAGGCGCTTATTTCAATGTGTGTTGCCAACATTAGATACCAGCAGACTAAAAGGAGACCAAATAGAATGTTTTAAATACTTATTGGTTATGAAGATATATATATATTTTTTCTTCAAATTGAAAGAAGGCTGTAGAACCAGAGAACACAATGCAGCAATAGTCAAAGAACAATGTTGGTTAGATGTGAGAGTACAATAAATAACTTGAACAAATTATCGGATATTTGTTTTAATGCTAGCAGGTGAATATGTTCAAAAATACAATTGGCAGCTATCTGGGGAGGGCAGTCTATACGTAGTTGGACTCTCGATCAGCGAAACGCGTCCTTGTCCGCATGCTGTCTGCAGCTTGAAGCTCTGGACGGAAATCTGGTTAAATCTACCACAGCAGACGCCCGCACCAGACGAAATCACGAGCACAAACTACGAATACGAGCCTCCTGCCTGACCTACACGCACTCGTTCGATTCCTAATTGACCACCTTCTTCTGGTCTCGTGGTCGTTACATTAAGACACGTTACCGTATACTTCTAAATTCAGGCTACCTGTCTGGCATATGTCCCCAGAAACAATGCCATATTTTCATTATTACTCTACGACAACAATTTCTAAGATATGATTGATCAAACTGGAACACCTAACCAAATGTCAATTGTCTTTTCATATTTTTTCCATGCTTGGTATAATATCACTAGAAGGTGATTTAATTTTTGAAACTCGTCGCCATTTGTCGTTTTGGTCAAAGTGATAAAATAAATTGGTGTCAAGAACCGTAATTTGAAAAAAATGAAAAAATAAAAACTTACCACCTGGTCAAAAATTGATAATTTTACATGCTGTCCATAACGCACTTTTTAGATAATTAGCATGCTACCATACCATACTATTTGCAGTCACTTAATGCACTATTTTAAAATTTCAAATAATCTCACTCATTATGCGAAGAAAATAATTGGCTATCTCTATATGACATATACGTGTGGATCCTCAACTAGTTTAATGTCAATTTCGTGACGGACGTCGTGTTCAGACTGTCCTCAGCTTAACCATATTAAACACAACATTGACTTTCCTACCTTATTGGCTGATGTGTTCCTATTGTCTCGTGTGTAATGTGGCTTGATATTGATTCCACGTGTGCGTGTTTAGTTGTACTGTACATGCAAACATGACATGACGTCAGTCATGTTCAATTTTGCATGGTAAATGTGATTTTGTTACTAATATGTTGGAAATGCTTGAGGTTAACAAAATTATACATTTGTTGTTTAGTTTCGACGGTGTTTTTCTATAAAGATGCACATGTGCATCACAATGGTAGGTGTTTATATGTGTCATAGCGCCGGCTGATATTGTCTCGGATATCACGTCATTGACCTCACGTCAGACATATTGTTTATTTAAGAAATAATTAACATATTCCCGTTAGGCCATAGCGAATTCATCTGCTTGTGAATTTTCATTGTGATAACTAATACTTATGTTGGTAGTCACAACCACTTTTGCTGAATTTGCGTGACGGACATCATATCTACTCTGTTGATGATGATGTTTTCAATGTGTTACTATTATAACATAATCCACAATGTGCATATATAATGTGCAGATACTCTTGTGTTGATCAATTACTATGGTTTTAAGAATACTACTTTAAGTTTGATATTTTATTGCGACTGGTCCAAAAGATCAAACTATACCGGAAATTTAAGGAACAAGAGAGGAAAATAGAGATCCATGTATAGCGCTACTGGGTGAAAACATGCATGAAGGTGCGTATATGTACAGGCACTAAGGAGTAAGCAACATAAAGGTTCCCAGGGCGTATGTAGCTGTTTAATTAGGTGAAGAGCAGGCCAGAACGCGGGTGAACAATGCTCATGTCAATGGGGAACGGAGACGGTGACACAGCTAATATTGATGATGCGGAAAACCTGGAGGTCTAGCTAACTAAAACGTTAGCATGTAGCAGGCGTACCATGCAAAAGTACTGTCAAGTCACTGACAAGCACATACATTATTTGCCAACCATCTTCAGTTTTCTGCACATACGTGTAGCATATATATAACAATATTATCATATATGTCTGAGTTTATACGTACATACGTTAATTGAGTTATTCATATGAAATGCAATAGATGAATGTTTGGATGATTGTTGTTATATCCCAGGACAACGAACTCTTCGTTGTCCCAATTCCATGGGTCAACTGATGCAGAAAGACGAAGAAGCACTCGCTGCACGCACAACACAACATTCATCACCAACATGAATGACGAGGACATTCCAAACTGCCAAGATACGAGTTATACTGATTTAAGTGATATTTTGATTCGTGATTCCAGCAACAGGGAAGTAGTGATCCATTGTGGAATTGGACAATACGTGGCAGCATTGTACTACCCTAATGGGGGTGGAACCTTGTCGGGACCAAAATACTATTTGGTTCATATCAATGATTTATATAGACCGTGCCCAATATATAAAAAGTTGATGCTACCACGATATTTGAAAGGTGTAACCAAAGAATTATATCTGACATACAGATTCTGCTGACATTATTACGCAGTGGTCTAGTAATAATCATATGCACATCAATACGAGCTCGACAAAAGAAATGGTTATATGTTTCTGTAAATATTGGACATTTGTGGAATCTTTGTCATACATTTACATAAATGGGGCTGATAGTGAAAGAGTTACTCAAAAATAGTTAACGATATAATTATAGGTTCTGATCTAAGTTGGAATGCACATGTACATGAAATAGTTTCAAATGCAAGTAAAGGAGTGTATATGGTATATCAGTTGAGACGGGTTGGTATCACTCATAATGATTTGGTTAGAATTTATGTGTCTGAAATGTGACCGATAATGAAATATGCTTGTCCGGCATGGCACACGAATTTCCTAAATACTTATCGAACAACATCGAGATAATTAAAAAACGGTGTCTTAACACAATATATCCTTGTTATACCTACGAGGATGTTCTGAAGATGGCAAATATGTCAACTTTGCACGATAGGCCCAACAACTTGTGTAAAGCGTATTTTGGTAAAATGAAGCGCGGTGAACACAAATCGAATACCTCACTGCCAGACACTCGAAATATTCCATACGCGCTTAGATAATTTAACGAGTTACCTGTACCAATGGCGAACACAAATCGCTACAAAAAATAATTAATACCGTGGTCTTTAGGACACTCTCAGAACACTAATTTGTATTACGTATGTCTTAACAGATGATCGTAGTATTTAAAGAAATTGATTTCGTCTTAATGTAATTAATATATCTCAAGTTTATATCAAGTTTGTAATGCAATTATAATGCAAAAGTTTTAATATAAAGTGTCTCATTGAGTGTGTTGTGGTCACGGGTCGTTTTGGTAAATGTATTTAAGAGTAATTTGAACGTAATTACATTATGTTTATTATGTACAAAACGGTTTGTACACAATTTCTTGTGTTTTACAAACAAATTATACTTGTATGGTTTTGAGTATTTTATCGTGAATGCATGTATAATCCAATTGAAAAGTTGCCAATAATAAATTGATTGTGATTGTGATTCTGAGGATGATCAACGATACATAGTGAAAATAGCACAGAGCATGCCAACATAAATGATGTCAAATGTTTCTGATATTCTGGTTGCAAAGATGAGTATGACACACCCAATTGTATGACCGTCACATGATTCGGTCATACAATTTGTCCAACGATGTTGCAATAAACGTTTTGATCATCTATTCTGTCTTCTCTGCTCAGTGCAGACAGGATTAGCCAGATACATATTGTAACATTTTTCTGGACGTCCTACTATCACAAGATGTTGCGTCAAACTGTGTGTTCAGACTGATGTCGAAATACGTCAGATAGATTAGCGTATTTCGAGAACAAGCTTGTTGGAAACTGACAAATAGCAATAAGTGTCAAATGCCAACTTATTATTCAAGATAATTCCACATCAGACGTGCATATTTAGCGCCGCGTCAATTAATTATGTTGCATTTGCCTGTTAAACATGTTATGTATTAACATAAATAACTTGTTTGTTTCAATGTAACCAGGCATATTGTCATTGCCACAGTTTGGTCAACATATGCTAAACAATTTTAAAGTTTTCTACTGAAGTGCCTGGTCAAGCAACTGTTTACTATATATAATTAGCTTAAAACAAAGTGAATTTCATTTGATGGCATGGCTGAGATGCGAAATAAAATTTGGCACATGATGTCCGTCGCAAAATTGTTGCTGATGTAAAAAAAACTGTATCAGTTGTGACGTGTATTTGATATGCACTGCATTGCCATATTTTTAAGCCCGGATACTTCCTCTACTCAGGCATAACATTTTATTTGTTCACAAAAAATGAACATTTTCCGTGCCCCATTCCAGACAGACACACACACACACACACACACACACACACACACACACACACACACACACACACACACACACACACACACACACACACACACACACACACACACACACACACACACACACACACACACACACACACACACACACATATCTCGAGAAACGACAGTGTGTCAAACTAGCTGAGTCAAACTTCAAATTAAGTGCTATGGACAGAAACATTGTTCTGTTCACGTCAAGACGTGCATTTTATCTTGAGAAGTTGGTTTTCATCCAGGAGAATTCTAACGTTCAGTACTTACTGTAACCAGTTGGTGCATGGAAACGTGAGGTATGTCGTTATTTGTCACTTTTTTCTATCATAGCTTCCAACCAACGACATTTAGTGTGGCAGCTGTCAACATAATGCCTACAGGGCCTCGTTCTGAGTGCCAATTAGGTCACGTAAAAGTATTGTGAATGGCATATGGGTGTACAGGCGCGGGATACGCGCGTGCTCTAACGATTGATCCGGTGAGGCGAATTAGAATGATCAGATTTATACTACGTAACTGCATCACATATATCCTAACTGTCACGATCTTCGCGTGTTGTTGTACCACTTGCAACTTGCTCCAGTTGGTACACTGCATGACGGCGTTTATTACAAATCATACACGTGTCAGGATGACGTGATTTCAAGTCAGCAGAATTTAATACAGCGGCAGGTCTTCGCCAATTAACGCACGCTAGTGTAAATAATATCTAAGGAACGCTTGTATATATAATATCTTAGGAAATATGCATTCATACTTTAGAATTGTACGTCGAAGGGAGAGGAAGTGCCTCGTTAGACGATCGTCGTCCTTACGGATCATACACTTTGTGCAATATGCATGCAGATGAATGGTACGAATACAAATCTGTTGTTATCAGTACTGAACGCACTCGGGATCGCTGTCATCGCCAAATATCCACAACTTCGCGAAGATCGCACGACGCTCTTCACGTTTTCGCTGATGCTGTCTGATCTCGGCAATGGCTGTTTGGCGATGCCAATCAGCGCTGCCGTATGCTCCAGCGCGACGCCAAATATACGCAACGACACTAAATATTTTCCCAAGATTAACGCCGTCTTCTCGGTTTGGTTCACCGTCACCTCAATGTACAGTCTCTGCTCGGTGACCATGTGTTAGATGGTCGCTATAAAGAATCCGTTGCGCTATGAACAAGTCCTCACTCCAAATCGTTGCTACATCATGATATGCGGAATGTGGTTGACTGGGGCGCTGACGGGCGTCATGGTGGCATATAATGTGGAATCGTGGGACTTGGACGTATGTATATACAACATAACTGTTTCTAAAGACAATATTGCATTATTATTTTTCATTATTATAATCGCGTTTGTTTGTCCTGGTATCGGGCTAGTTTATTCAACTACGCAAATATTTCGAGCGATTCTTCAAACGCATCGTCAGATTACAACTCAGTTGACATCTGTGGGTGGAGAAAATGGCGACATCGCAACCATCCCGTCTTTGACCGTCAAGACCATTCGTTCGGGAAGAAATGTGTTGATTATATGTTTGGCGCTACTCGTGTTGACGATACCATATGTTGTATATGCGTCTATATTATTTTTGGGATTCAGTAAGTATTTGCCTATGTGGTTTACGTTTGGGTCCCCTTGGTGTGTAGCGAGCAATTCGTTCGTAAACAGTATCATCTATATTGTTGTATTTCGATCTGTTCGTGATAAAACGGTAGAGATGCTACGTGATGTTTCTCGGGTCTGTAGGGGTTTGTAAACCGAACAAAGATAATAAATGTCAAAATAGATTATACCTTTAATGGAATGATGTACTTTGCTTTCTTTTCTAACAGTAAAATATGTGTACATTTCGAATTTAGTATTATTTACAACAAAGTCGCGTTTACATATGTCTACATTACGAAACTGTGCCTTTCCGTAGATGTGCCTCACGCACACTATATTTAAATAATAAGTGTGAATTCCGATTTAAATATAGTTCCAAAATATTATACTGGGTGTATGTGGGCTAGAAATTCAAAATAACTTCCAACGCATGATTTCTGGAGATAAATTTCGAAGTTCCTCTATTCGAATTTTCATTATGATTTCTGTGAAACAAAGAGTTTCTAGTATCTAGACCTAATATACTGTCAACACCACATTTATGGGTTTTATGTGGTATCCGTTGAAACAGGATGACACGATGTCGCTATGATACCGTCGTTCATGTCGTAAATATTTCTGTGACATTGGTGGGATTGGCTTGGTGGTATTACTTGCATTATTCATTGTATATGTATCGCACTTATACGTCAAATAAATTGATTCTGAGTTCTGAGTATGACTTTGCAGCTTCGTGAATCTTAATGTGCTATTCGTCCATAAACAGTCTCATCTATATTATGGTATTTCGATATGTTCATGAGAAAAACTGTCACAATTTTACGTGATGGTACTCAGATTTGTACGTGTCTGTAACTTGACCAAATCCAGTAAAACTAGAAACTGATGATACCTTCAACATAATTATGACGTAGTTTGTTTTATTTTCTAAAATCAATATAATACACAATGCGTTTAATCCATTTTCTTGGTTTTGAGAAAAAGTTATTTTGTTTTTGTTTTCTCAAAGTTTAAATATAAACTTGTAAATAGAGTCGGTGAATAATTATAATCCAAAATCACAGAGGACGGTAGCAAAGTCTGAAATATGTGTTGCATGATTGTTACGTAATGTGTGATATTGAATACTGTTCTCATCAAAACGCTGTATATTCACACAGCGAGGGCCGTCACTCCCCGTAGCGGTACGGGCGACAAGGCTGTGCTGATTGGCTGAAAATGGATATATCGCGCATTGATTAAAAAAACTGTTGGCGTTTATCGCGTTTTGAAAACAAACGTATTTCTGTGAACATTTTTAATGGGGATTTATTGCGTTGTATTAGATAGTATGCTAGCTGAACATGTGTCTTATCAAATATATTCATCTTTGTTTGTCATAATTTCAAAAATAGTGGCGTTTTCCCTGAAAGTCTTAAGATGCAAACATTTTGAATTTAATATAATTCACCAGGTAATCGAATGTATACGTCTAAATAAGAACACACGTTGTAGAGGACGCGTTTGACAGACATAGAAATGTTGTATTGATTATGACTATCACAGTCACGTATTGTTGTTATTGCTCTCCTCTGTCTCCTCTCGATTAACAACTTTCTCGTTTTACCTGAATTAATTTGAAGCTATTTAGAATTGGTCATATTTATACATACCTTTTACGTTGGCAAAATTAAGTTTGATTATAATTAGTATTAGCAGTTGTAGTAGTAATAGTAGTAGTAGTAGTAGTAGTAGTAGTAGTAGTAGTAGTAGTCGTAGTAGTAGCAGTAGTAGTAGTAGTAGTAGTAGTAGTAGCAGTAGTAGTAGTAGTAGTAGTAGTAGTAGTAGTAGTAGTAGTAGTAGTCGTAGTAGTAGCAGCAGCAGCAGTAGCAGTAGTAGTAGTAGTAGTAGTAGTAGTAGTAGTAGTAGTAGTAGTAGTAGTAGTAGCAGTAGCAGTAGTAGTAGTAGTAGTAGTAGTAGTAGTAGTAGTAGTAGCAGTAACAGTAGTAGTAGTAGTAGTAGTAGTAGTAGTAGTAGTAGTAGCAGTAGCAGTAGTAGTAGTAGTAGTAGTAGTAGTAGTAGTATTAGTAGTAGTAGTAGCAGTAGCAGTAGCAGTAGTAGTAGTAGTAGTAGTAGTAGTAGCAGTAGCAGTAGTAGTAGTAGTAGTAGCAGTAGTAGTAGTAGTAGTAGTAGTAGTAGTAGTAGTAGTAGCAGTAGTAGTAGTAGTAGTAGTAGTAGTAGTAGTAGTAGTAGTAGTAGTAGTAGTAGTAGTAGTAGTAGCAGTAGTAGTAGTAGTAGTAGTAGTAGTAGTAGTAGTAGTAGTAGTAGTAGTAGTAGTAGTAGCAGCAGCAGAAGTAGTAGTAGTAGTATTTTTTATTAGTACTACGTCTGTTCTTGTTGCACTGTTTTGTTCCCAGGAGCCTTGACTAATTGTAGCATATAAAGGGAGAGAAAACGATGTGACGTCATGCCATATTGGTTAGTGGTAGAATAGTAACATGTTTAGACAAGGTCGTTGAAAGAAAACAACCAAGAAATTATGACTGACACTATCTACGAAATTTGATAACTTTGAATTTCAAAATAGATGTCAATTACTTCGACGCATTCAAACCTACTGTTATCAGCGCAATGATCGTCGTGAATATAACACTGAAACTTATCGTGATAGCAATAATCGTCAGATATCCACAACGGCGCGTAGATCGCATGACGCTCTTCGTGTTCTCACTCACGCTGTCTGATCTTGCCAACGACTGTACGCCAAATGTGTGTGTACTAACACCAAATACATTCCCAAGTTTCAAGCCGTGTTCTCTGTTTGGTTCACTGAAAGGTCAATGTACAGTCTCTATTGGGTGACCATATGGAAGATGGTCGCCATAATGTATCCGTTCCGGTGTGAACAACCCCTCACTCGAAGTCGATGCTACTTCATAATATGCGGACTGATGGGCGCGATAGTAGCATATTATGTTGACTAGTGGGATTTTGATGCATGTAATTACAAAGTAACCATTCTCAAAGATAATGTTGCTTTATTATACATCGTTGTTTTAATCACAATGATATGCCCTGTTATCGGCCTCGTTTACTCGACTACTTGGATATTCCGAGCGATTCTTCGAACCCACCGTCAAATCATAGCACAGGTTTTGTCAATGTGTGGAGCAAATGGCGACATCACAACCATCCCGTATCCTGTATATGCGTCCATGTTATTGAAGGGATTGAATAAATACCTGCCTATGTGGTATACGTTTGTTTCCCCTTGGATCTTAGCAATTCGTTCATAAATATCTATAATTATTGTCATATTTCGATCTGTTCGTAATAAAATGGTACATATGTTACACGATGTTACTCAGATCCGTACGTGTCCGTAACTTGGCCAAAGAAAATAACTGTCAAGAAAGATGATACCTTCAACGGAATGATGCATATAAGTTTACATTTCGAACTTAGTATTATTCACATGAAAGTCGCGTGTGTCTACATTAAGAAACTGTGCGTTTCAGTAGATGTGCCACACACACTATAATTATTTAAATAATAAAGTAATTTGTTTTCTTTTGTGACGAAATACGTGTGGATTTCGATTGAAATATAATTTTAAAATATTGTATTGGGTGTATGTGGACTAGATTTTCAAAATATGTAGCAACGGATGAATTTTGGGGGAACAATTTCGAAATTACTTAATTCGAATTTGTATTATGATTGTTGGGAAACAAAGAGGTTCTAATATCTAGATATAATATAATGTCAACACCAGTTGTGTGGTTTTTCTGTGGTATCCGTTGAAACAGGATGACATTTTTCGACTTTTACACCCTTGTTTCCTACATCTAACAATTTTAGGTACAAAATAAAGTTTGTTATATCGCAGAATATATTGGCCTTTAGGAAAAATAAATAATGAATATGTATGTCTCATTATGTCTGGAGCTAACTAAATATGTGGCGTCATATTAATGACATTTCATCAGCATTTTGCGTTTGTCTAGTTGAGAAGAAATACACCCGCTATCAATTCCATTATTTTCTGTAAGGCTTACTAAGAATTACACTTATAATGCAGAGGCATGTTTACGATATGAAAACAGTCAATGCAACGCTTTTGTTGGTTCATATACTGGACATGCTAATATATTTTAGCTAGCCTGTTTGGAATCGTAGTAAACATTTTTATGTCATGTTCACTTTATGTCGAAAGTTAATGTTCATTCAACATATAAACACTTATCTTACAATTTTAAGCAAACGCTTATTATAGTAACCTTTGAATATATAATTATGTTGCTATGACGTAATTTATAATTCGTTATGTTATCAATGCACACTGAAAGGCACATTATAAAGGCATCATCACGAACTTTGAATTTACTGTTTCAATAATATATATATTACATCTGTATCTGCACTAAATAAAGTAATGATGTCATTATTCAAAGGACTATATTATATATTTTGTTGATATGACTTTGCCAGTTTATTTGTTCATTAAAGAATTCATCTACTCTATCAATATTTGTGTTATCTATTTGTAGATTAAGTTATCCCTAAACTTGTTTAGTTTAAGCCACTCATTAATCTACCCAATTCTGAGTTGATTGGGAATTTTATAGTTTAATTGTTTTGATATTGTCCAAAATAATGTAGGGTACGTGTCATCGTGATACATAATAAAGTTGAATGTTGGACTTGATTGGGCAAAGTCATTCATGTAGATTAACAATAACAAAGGGCCTACAATTGATCCTTGAGGTACGCGTATTGAAATATTAAGCTTGTCCGATTGGGTTTCGTCAAATACTACATATTGTTTTCTGTTTTTATAATATTTTTGGAATATATCTAGAGCTACTACTTTCACGCCATCAAACTCTAACGGATGTATTAATATTTTAGAATATATCTAGAGCTACTACTTTCACGCTATCAAACTCTAACGTATGTATTAATATGTTTGAATATATCTAGAGCTACTACTTCCACGCCATCAAACTCTAACGTATGTATTAATATTTTTGAATATATCTAGAGCTACTACTTTTACGCCATCAACCTCTAACGTATGTGTTAATATTGAATGGTCCAGGGTAAGAAGTGCTTTTGAAAGGTCCAAGTAAATATGTGTACATATTTCCTTATTATGCATATGTGTCATTGTCCTACCAAATAAATCGAGAGCGGCAAATTCAGTTGAGTGATCCTTTCTAAATCCATAATGGTTATAACACATCAGTTTAATTTAATTTAATTTAATTTTAATTTGTACTAGTTTGGCTAATTTAGTTTATCGGGAAAGATAGCCAAAAGTAATATTTGGTTTGTGATTAAATTTAAATATTTAATCAAAACAGTCGTGGGGAACTACCATCAAATCCGCAGCTTATCTGTTGATGCATATCATTAATTGTTTTAGATATGGTTTCTTCATTAATAAGTTGAAAATTAAATACATTGTTATGTTGTTCATCAAGGTAATATATGGACGTTTTTTTGGTAGAGTAATGTATTTGGTTGCCTAAATTATGGCCAATATTAATAAAATGTGAATTAAATATCTTTGTAATTGTTGCTTTATGAGATATGATATTGTTGTTATAAACAGAATATATCGGGAAGGTTTCTTACTATGAGAATACAACTTATTCTTTCCCATGTTTTATAATGTTGGTTTTTGAATTTATTAAAACGTGATTCGTAATGAATGCATTTAGCTGTACGTATGATTTTTTAAGAACAGTATTATACGTAGGCTGTCTGTTTTGGTGATATGGGTCGATATATTTTAAGCGTTTTATATAGAGTTTCTCTGATTCAAATTTATTTGAGCAAACTTAAAGTAATCCAAGTAGATTTGTTTGTGTTTGTATGTTTTTAATTTAATTGTCTTGTATGGATGTATATGATCATTTATATTAGGGTTTAAACCTCGAGATTTGCCAAGGTTGCTGTAAATATGTAATGAGGTAATCTCCTGTATACAATTGGTTATTGTATTAGAGTTTTGTACGCTAACTGTAATATGTCTTGGCAAAGGTTCTGTGTAGGAGACTGTATTTATGAAGGTGAAGTACGGTTGGTGGTCTGATAATTGAATAGTTAAAATGCCAGATTTAGGTTCCATTGTATATTTCATTAATTTACAAAAGAAGTTATCAATTAAGGTTCCTTTGTTTTGACCGCCGGATTGGAGGTGTAATATGAGTAAAAACTATATGAAATTAAGGTATCCAAACATTATCTAAATACTTCTTTTTCGTTTATTTTCAGTACGTTAATATTGAGGTCCGTGAAATAATAGTATCTGAGTTTGTCCTGTCAAATGACGAAACGACAGGTGTGAATTCGGCAAGGAACAATTTGTAATTTTCATTAAGTTCTCTTGGGGGCCCGTGAATGTTACCAATTATTATTTCTTTTGAAAGCTTGCCACCGTTTACTATGATAATTTGACCTTCCCAAATGTCATACTCATTTAGGGATGATATTGCTTTGTAACTAAAGGTTTTGTTTCGATACATGACCAGCCCACCGTTATTGCTACATTCCTGAAAACTTATTAAGCTAAATTTAAAGTTTATCAGATTATGTTCTTCGGCGTCTATTTCATAATATTTTGTATAAATTGATTCTATGTTTGGGAAGGGAAGGCGAGGTCATTCTGTATAATAAAGAATGTATACAGGCATATGAAGTTAGACTGAAAAGTGACGAATTAGTTGATACTGTGAAAGTACATGACCCTCATTTAATATAAAAGTACAATCAGGGAATAATGGTAAAAAGCAACGAAGGAGAAACTTCAACAAACGCAAATATAAACACATGAGAAAATATTTAGCACACCTAGATTAGGCTACCTTAATGAAAAACATATTTTGAAGATTTGTTCCCCTGAAAAAGCAAGGGAAACGATCGATGAAGAAACACCTTTCAAATTAGGCTATTCGTAAGATTGCTTACAAACTAATTATGTGGAGAGTTTATAGAGACACAGGACGTTTAGAGAGGCCATTACAATAGCTGATCTTTTAGAGGTGCCTCACCGGAACTGTGCGAGTTCCCGCGCCTTGTAAACCGACCTGCCAAGTCAATAAAGATGTTGTTATTTTACTGCAGCATTTCTGATATTTCTGGATGTTTAAATCTGCTTTCCTGAGGTTTAGTTTGGGAAATGAGGAAGGTCAAGCCAGTAGATAGACATATTGTTGACCAACCGCCTTAGTTACGTAATTACAGCAACTCGGTTGCAGATGCGCTCAGTGGGGCGTGGTATTCTGTTGCTAGCGTTTTTAGGCCAGCAGGTGGTTTCACTGTAATCTTAGAGGGTGTTCCACAATGTCTAGTTTGAATTGTGTATTGCATTAGCCAATAGAAATGATGGAAACCTGTCATATGATGTGTAATTAGGTCCGCTTATATAAACGTCTGTTGTACGCATTTCGCCATCTGGGCGCTGGCGAAGGACTGGGACAGATCCAGGGTTGAACGAGACAGGTTGCCCTGCTGCCAAGAGTTGAACGTATTCAACTGACTTCGCAATCGTTTGCGACCGTGCAATCATTGAACGGACGCGACTCGAGAATTCGCGGCGTACGCGGCAATCGTCAATTGCCCGGCTTCATCACTCGTGCGGCCGAGATATTCTGAGCTCGACGTGTTGACTTCAACAGACGTTCGTATATATATTCGAGATGGGACTAGCCCAGTGTAAATGTCTATTATCTGATTAAACTTATCTATTATTTGCTTATTATGATTGGTAGTTATCTATGATTGGTAGTTATCTGTGGTTTTGAAGTGAGGTATTATTACCCTTGAAGTATTCATATTTGTGTGTGTGTGTGTGTGTGTGTGTGTGCGTGTGCGTGTGCTGTGTGTGTGTGTGTGTGTGTGTGTGTGTGTGTGTGTGTGTGTGTGTGTGTGTGTGTGTGTGTGTGTGTGTGTGTGTGTGTGTGTGTGTGTGTGTGTGTGTGTGTGTGTGTGTGTGTGTGTGTGTGTGTGTGTGTGTGTGTGTGTGTGTGTGTTGTAACAGATTACTGTAATGAGAGTCCGCGAGGACTAGCTATATACTGTGTATTTATATTATGGTAGTTACTCTTAGATAACACTTGGCGCCTAGTGTTTGGTCGTGTAGCGGTATAATCCACCTTAGAAAGGAAGTGGAATTTGATAATTGAAAGATTCAGTGTTATTGTTTATTATGTTCTATTAAGATTTGGTGACGGGATTTCTTTATTCTGTTTATTTTTGTTAATCGAGATATTTACGTAAGATATCTTGTAATAAAGTTTATTACATTTTCCTCGTTCTTTGTTGCTTGTTCACGATAACTGTTCTTTCTCGTATGAGTTGACCTTGATATATAAGAACGCTACTAGACCTGAGCCATCTAGTGTACGGAGACCTCGCTAATCCGTGACAGTTACATAGAATGTTATCGATTTTTCTCGACCAAGTTTTAAAATTGTCTGGAGTACAGGATGCAAACTGAGATATCCAATACAACAGAGATAGATTATAGGTTACAGGCGCTGTCAGTTGAGTGAAACGTGACATTTAGCAGCCAAAGTTCTTGACATTCATACTATCTTCTTGAATAAACTTTGCAAGGCAGTTTCATTCGCTAGGCGGCCCCACTGTCGGTGCAACTTCCAGTGAAAGCGCCGCAAAACCTAGTGAGGGGTGATACCCTAAACAAGGTTGCAGGAGCGGGACGCATCATCAACAGGCAACAGCGTAACTATGCTGGTGTTGTTGTGGCAAGCATGCACCGCAAGCATGTAAGTTCAAGGCTTAGCGTTGTTTCTGTTGTCGCAAGACGGGCCATATCAAGAAATCGAAAGTGTACAAATGCAAGTGACGTGTTCTTTCCGTGACTGAGGAGACACCTGAGGAACGGGATGACCACTTCGCAGTGTAGAGCACGTACACAGTAGATTCACTGAAGAGCAGTGGCATTAGAGAGCCCGTGTATATTGACGGCGTCTATACCAGAAACACTTGAGTCATCTGCCTCTACAGCCGGCGAGCATAGTCCTGAAGACGTATGTGAACCAGACAGTAGACATGGCGGGTAAAATAACGGTGACTGTGAAATATCAAGATTAAGATGAAATAACTTGCCGTTGATCAATGTAAGTGGCACATTCAAAGCTGCTTTGTTCGGTCTGTAGTGGCTTGAACATATCAAATTAGACTGGTAGAAAGCATGATGCGTGAGAGGATATGTGTCGGGAGGGTTAGATAAACACAGGAGTTGTCGACGAGGGACTGGGTATGCTCAAGGGAACCATTGCAAAGATATATGTCAAGTGCGACCAACCACCTAGATTTTGTCAAATTAAGGCCAGTTCCGTATGCACTGACAAAAAAGTAGAAGAAGAACTGGACAGACTGGTGCAACATTCCAAACGAAGTCTAAATATTGCATTGTACAGTGGTACAATCAGCTGTTTGTCCTTATATGTGATAATTCTTCTAATTAGCTGTAGTATTTAGTTACCCTTTGGAGCAGAAATCCCACATTGCTCTGAAAAGTTCACGTCGCACAAACTGTCACTCCTTAATCCTTTCCATGTACTGTTTGACCTAATATTGTATCTCCCATTATGCATTCTTCGTCCACATTTCGATGTATTTACATTTCCCAAAATTGAATAACATTTGGCATTTTTCAGACCATTTCATTAATTTGGATAGGTCGTCTTCTAAAGTGTCTTTACCTTTATTTGTTTCAAATCATTTATATATATATATATATATATATATATATATATATATATATATATCTCAATAATAATATAGGTCCCTGAAAATCTAAGTAGACAACATCCACTGGTGACCCTTAATCTACCCACTTTGTAATGTCTTCAAAAAAACATAAGATATTGGTTAGACAAGACATGCCTTTAAGAACCCATGTTGAGATTAATTTATTAATTTGTGTTTTACAAGGAATTCCACCAGTTGATCTCTTATAAGCGTGTCCTTTAATTTGTATAAAACTGATGTTAAACTAACTGATCTATAATTCTCTGTCTTGCTCCTCGATCCGTTTTTAAATGTTGACGTAATGTTTGCTTCTTTACATTCTAATGGAACGACTCCTTCTTTAAGTGACAAATTCAAGATTATAGCAAGTGTTGCACTGATTTGCTCAACAACTTCCTTAACCAGATTCGGTGGTATCCTTTTCTATTTCTTTCCTTTCCTATCTATTTTCTTTCATCTTCTTAATTTTCCTTGATATCATATCAGGAGTAACAAACAAATGCACTAAATGATCTGATTCACCCCCGTCAAAGTTAGTGACTGGTACTTATAGTGTTCTCTTACATAGACAAACACCGAATTGAATCACGCAACCACGCTATTTATTATGTCGCATCAAAGTGCCCCCAGATGGATTCCAGTCATTACCGTAAGTGACTGTATGTACGACACTACATCCCTTTTTCTTTTCACTCACTACAAAACTACAAAGCCCGGAACAATGTGCATATCAACAACAGGTAAGAATACAAAGCGCAGCAGTCCGTCTACACTATGGTATTGAAATTAACATGATTACACATTAAGATCTAGAGAGCAGCGATCCGCCTACACTCTCTGAGATCATACAGCATTACAATTAGTTGACCACGAAATCGTCCTGCCAGGCAGGAGCTTTGCGGTCACGAGTCGATTTGCGCGGTGACGGCTGTGCCGACGCTCGACTGTGCCCTTGATCGTCGCACTGCGGATCAAGCTCCACAGCAATCGGTTCAGCTGCGTCCGTCACAACGTGCTGATCACCGGTGTCCTGCAGATAATTCTTCAGATGCGATGCATTCCGCTTGTAGACAGCGCCATCACGTTCGATTACGACTTCGCTGCCGTTTCTTCCAATCACGTCATACGGCTCGCTTTCAAAGTTTGTTGTCAGCTTGTTTTGTCGCGTCTGTTTCAACAAGACTTTTCCTCCGATCTCTATGTCCCTTGGCGATGCTCTGCGTTGCCGATCAGCATAGCGTTTCCCCTTCATCTTAAGCACGCTGTCGTGTCTTCGCACGTGTTTGTCAACCATAGTTCGTTCAGGATCACTCATTTCAGGTAGTTTGGTGCGCAATGCTCGGCCGAACATGAGCTCTGCGGGTGCCACCCCCGTAGTCGTGTGTGGAGTTACCCGGTACGCCAGAAGGAATTTGTTCAGTTCCCGTCTCCAATTTCCTCCTGTGGCATGCGCAGTTCTGATAGCCTTCAGGATCGTTCGATTTTGTCGTTCCACCTCACCATTGGCCTGGGGCCATAGTGGAGTCGAGTGAAGCTGTTCGATTCCATTCTCCTGCAGATAGCATCTGTATGCATCAGACACAAACTGCGGCCCGTTGTCACTTTTAATTTTTAGCGGAACTCCATGTCTCGCGAACATGTCATCGAGCCGGTCAATGATCACACTTGTTGTTGTCGATTTCATTATTGCAATTTCGAAAAATCTACTGTAGTAATCAACGACTACTAGCACACTTTCTCCTGTTGGGAACGGACCCATGAGATCTACAGCCAAATATTCCCAAGGCCTGTTCGGTAGCGGTGTTGTTATCAACGGTTCTGGACGCGCAGCCGCACCGACAAGTTGGCACTCATGGCATGTTTTGCATATTGCTTCGGCGCTTTTGTCCATTCCCGGCCACCATACTTTTGATCTGAGCCTCTGTTTGGTTTTCACTATCCCTTGATGTCCTTCGTGGGCTAGCATCAACGTCTGCTTCCTCAAGCTGCTGGGCATCACCAACCTCGTACCACGCAGTACGATATTTCCCACCCACGACAGCTCACTTTGTACAGTAATATACTGCTTGTCAATCGGCTGGTTGTTCCAATTTCCAGTCTGAATGCACTTTCGCACAGTAGCCAGTTCCTTGTCTGTCATTGATGCAGTTTCTACATCTCTTGGAAGGAGCGCATTCGGTACAGCATGTCTTGCAACGAAACACACGTACTCTTCTGCCAGGTTTCTTCTCGCCTCTTCGATTTCGACACACGACAATCTCGATAGCGAATCGGCTGCATGTGTCGCGCCTGGTCGATATTTCACAGTAAAGTTGTATGGCTGCAGACGCAATACCCATCTCTCTATCCTCGCACTCGGCGGCTTTGATTTCCGCGAGTAGATTACTTCCAACGGACGATGATCAGTTTCCAGTTCAAACTCCACGCCGTACAGGTACATGTGGTACTTCTCACACGCCCATACGATTCCAAGCGCCTCTTTCTCGGTCTGTGAGTAACTCCTTTCGACATCAGTTAACGATCGACTGGCATAACACACTACTCTGAATGTGTCGTCGTGACATTTCTGGGCCAATATTGCCCCAAGACCGACCGGACTCGCGTCGACAATAAGTTTGGTTGTCGCGTTCTGGTCAAAGTGGGCCAAGACTTTAGCATCTGACATCAGTGCTTTCAGTTTGTTGAACGCTTGTTGTTCACTATCCCTTGATAGATGAAGGGGAAACGCTATGCTGTTGCTCTTCATTCCAGATGAATTCTGCACTCTTACGTGTCAACTTCCGCATCGGTTCTGCCACTGTGGCGAGTTGTGGAATGAATCGACTACAAAAGTTCACGAGTCCTAGGAAGCTGCTAACTTCTGCGGCTGTTTTCGGAGTCTTTGTGTTCTTCACCGCTTTGACGCGCTCCGCCGTTGGCGCGATACCTCTGTTTGATAACAGGTGCCCCATGAATGTGATCTCGCTGACTCCAATCTGACACTTTGTTTTGTTGAGAGTCAGTCCATTCTCTTTCAGGGCTTCCATGACGTTCAGAAGACGTTTGTTATGCTCATCGATAGTTGTCCCATATACGAGTATGTCATCGGATATGTTGTGCACCCCCTCACAGTTCTTCAACACTTGCTGAATCGCATGTTGGTACATCTCGGGTGTTGAACTAATGCCGAACATCAGTCTCTTGTAACGGTAGATGCCTTTGTGTGTCACGAAGGTCGTTATTTCACGCGATTTGGGGTCGAGTTCGATTTGATGATAACCCCATCGCAAGTCGAGTTTGCTGTACATGACTGCGTTACTGACATCGTGCAAGACTTCATCAACCGTCGGAATTGGATGTCGTTCTCTGATGACCGCTTCGTTTGCCATGCGCATGTCAACGCAAAGCCTGATTTCGCCACATGATTTAGGCACAACAACCACCGGGCTGACCCATTTCGTCGGGCCGGTGACCTTCTCAATGATGTCCATTTCCTCGAGTTGATCTAATTTCGACTCAACTTTAGCTCGCATTGAGTAAGGAATTCGTCTCAATGGCTGTGCGACTGGGCGAATGTTGTCATCAATATGCAGACTCAGTTGATAGTCCTTCAACTTTCCAAATCTGTCTTAGCATTCCGGATACATCTGAATGACGTCATCCGCGACTAGCGGTCCCTGTCTACAGACTGCGTTACAGTGATCGAAGTTCAAGATCCCCCTCTCTATTGATGTTTTACACCCCAGGAGTGGTCTACCACTTCCACTGACAACGACGTATTTTTCGACTCCATTCGTATTGTTCGTTTTTGTTTCAGCTGTGAACGTCCCTATAACATTCAGAGGAGTGTTTCCATACGCAAATACCTCCTTGCCGGATTTGTTACAGGTGCATTTTATTTTGCATTCTTTCAGTGTCTCCCACAGTTCTTGCGAAATAATGTTCACACTGGATCCCGAGTCAATGAGCATGTTGATTGATATACCCCCAACATCGACATCGATTGTAGCTTTGCGATTGTCTGTGGACGTGTGGACTGAGAACGTAAACTCATCAGACTCATTTGTTTCTACACAGCGCACGTTCTGGTTTGGTTTACTGTGTTGTGTTGATTTGGTTTTACACATCACAGCAAAGTGTCCCTGCATCCCGCATTTATTACAAGTTTTTCCACGAGTAACATCACAGTTCTTCGCAAAGTGATCAAGTCGACCACACCGATAACATTGCCTTTGTTTATCATCTTTGTTGGGTAGACTGCGTTTTGCGTTCCTTCTACCGTAATGTGCATGTTGTTTCGACTTTATTGAGCACACATCATGGTTTACAGTAGTAGCAGTGCTGGGCTGTATCTGTTCTGCCTGCGAATCGGCTGCCTCCATCGCTCTAGCAATAGACAGCACATCTGACAGCTGAAGATCGTCTTCACGCAACAGGCGTTTCCTGAACTGATGTGATCGACACTTTTCAACAACCTGATCGCGGATGTTATCTTCCTTAGTGTCCCTAAATTCACACGTGTCTGCTAATTTACGTAGCCTGGTCACAAACTGGGTCACGGTTTCACCCACATTCTGATTAGCTTGCCTAAACAGATGTCTCTCAAAGGGAATGTTCTTTTTTGGCATGAAGTACTCATCAAACTTTTCTAGTGCCCCTTCGAAATCGTCACCCGTATCTGTGAATGTGCTAAATATTTCTTGATACTCAGGGCCAATCAAATGCAGAAACAGTGCACGCTTTTGGGCAATGTCAGTTACGCCGCAGGCGATAATATAGTACTCGAGTTGTTTTTTCCAGATTTGCCAACGTTGGCCAACATTTGTAGGTTCGCTGTTTACGCTGAACGATGCTATCGCCGGTAAACAATTGATCAGCGAAGCCATCCCGTCCTCGTCGCCAAATATAGTGTTCTCTTACATAGACAAACACCGAATTGAATCACGCAACCACGCTATTTATTATGTCGCATCAAAGTGCCCCCAGATGGATTCCAGTCATTACCGTAAGTGACTGTATGTACGACACTACAGTACTGACAGTGAAGTGATATCTTCTGGTGTAAACACTGAGCTGAAATACTCATTTAGGGCCTCTGCCATCGGAAACGAATAATATATTACTGTTATAACTTGGCCGAGTAAAGTTGATAACATTCTATGTAAAATAACAACATCTTTATTGACATGATAGGTCGGCTTACATAGCGCGGGAACTCGCACAGTTCCGGTAAGGAATATCTAAAAGATCAGTTTGATCTAACGAAAACATAATCATACCCCCCCTCTAAAACGAAACACTAACTTCACAGCTAGTACCATTCATTGTACACGTAATGTCCAATTAGATTGTTGAAACATTGTTCTTCGCCAACCAGCAGTGAGATTAATTATTCAACACAACTAAGGAATTCGGGGTGTACTCCCTCCAGATTCCCTGCGCGACCATGGCCGTTATTCTAATTGGTGGACGACGATTGGTCTCTGTCACAACACGGTCACGCTCTACATCCGTTGCCTCTGATGGCACACTCCCAGTAGGTGTCTCTGGTGTCGATGCAGCGGCTTCCACCTCTCTGTTTGGTAACATTGGACTGGGTGGTTTGTAGTTCTGCCGTGCTACCTCAGTGTCTACTTGTTCACTCTGACACACAGGAATCGCTGAATCGCTATCCGCCGACGCGATCGCAGATGATCTACGTGTCTTCGAGACTCTCCTCCGTCAGGGAGTGCTACCGCGTATGACACAGGACCGGTAACATGAATGATCGTCCCGATCAACCATTTTATTCCGTGGCCAAACTTCTTGACAACAGACTCTCTCCTTGAGTAAAATGTCTCTCGTGTCCTGCAATCGTTTTCCTCTTTCATCTGTGTTTGTTTCTTGTGAACCTTTCCTTGCAGGCTTTGATTAAGGAGATCTAGCCATATTCCGCTGATTTACCATTTCCATCGGCGATGTTCCGGTTGTCAACTCGAGAGTTCGGCGATAGTCGAACAAGAATCTCTGCAACTTCGTTTCAACGCTGTCTCCCGCCGTTTTTTTAATACCCGATTTCACTGTCTGTACTGCCTTTTCTGTCAGGCCATTTGAGGCTGGATGGTATGGAGCGGACGTTATGTGGACAACTCCATTATTCCTCATGAAGGTACCAAACTCTCAACTGGTGAAATTCAGTGCATTGTCCGAAACCAAGACTTCCGGCAATCCATGATGTTCAAAAGATCTACCTCAATTTACCGATTGTTGCAGTCGACGTTGTTGAGCTCATGATATGTGTCTCGATCCACTTTGAGGTAACATCCACTGCTACTAAAAACATCTAACCGAGAAACGGTTCAACATAATCGATGTGGATACGAGTGCATTACTTTTTGTCGGGCCACTCCCAAGGATGTAGTGGAGCAGTTGGTGATTACTTGTTATGAAATTGGCATACGTCACACTTCTGAGCCATTTCTTCCAGCTCTCTCTCTCTCTCTCTCTCTCTCTCTCTCTCTCTCTCTCTCTCTCTCTCTCTCTCTCTCTCTCTCTCTCTCTCTCTCTCTCTCTCTCTCTCTCTCTCTCTCTCTCTCTCTCTCTCTCTCTCTCTCTCTCTCTCTCTCTCTCTCTCTCTCTCTCTCTCTCTCTCTCTGTCCGTGGTTGGCCACCAACATAACTGCGTACGGGACTCTCCATTCCACTGATTCCTGGATATGCATGATGTAACTCGTGCAACACTTCTTGTCGGCTTTGTAGTGGAATCACCACTGTGGCACCCCACAAGACACAACTACCTTGCACACTTACCTTATCTCGTCTACATTGGTGTGGTGCCATTTTTCCATCAGGCCAGCCACGCATCGGTTTTTCCCTGATACGCGCCAGCGTAGGATAAATAGGACCAGTGCAGTGACTTAACTGCGCTGCGCTCTCATGCGAGGAGTACAGTTCTTCTATCAACAGAACGCGTTCTTCTGGTTCTTCCTTTACCGTCACTGGCAGTGGCAACCTACTGAGACAGTCCGCATTGCCATGGCTTCTTCCAGCTTTGTAGTGTATATTATACTCGTACCCACGCAGATTGATCGCCCACCGTTCTATGCGGGACGAGGCCGTGATCGGAACTTGCTTCTGATCACATAACAGCGACACCAGTGGCTTGTGATCTGTCATGATCACAAAGTAACGTCCATAGAGCTGGTTATGGAATTTCTTCAGCGCAGTCATTATTGCGGTTCACTCTTTGTCGAGGAATGTGCATTTCTCTTTCTTGAACCGCAACCGCGCATCTTCTAGTCTTCCCAAGACCAGGTCAAGCGTTTCCAGGTGTTGCGCCTTCGTCGGACCTGTCATGATGATTGGTGTCATCTAAGTACACAGCGACATGCGGTTTGCCCTGCAAGATGATATCCATTGTCCTCTGGAAAATAGTTAACGCCGAACAGATGACATAGGGCATTCGATCGTAACGAAAGAATCCTTTGTGAGTATTCACTGTAACATACCCCTTTGACTTCTCTGGCAGTGGAAGTTGAGAATAAGCATGACTCAGGTCCAGTTTGCCGAACTGTTTATAGCCTATTAGTTTCTCCAGTGTTGGATTGGGGTACTGTTCCAAATGTGATACTCTGTTCACCGTCAGTTTGTAATCTCCGCAGAACCGAACCTTGCCATCAGCTTTAAGGAATGGTACTATCGGAGTAGCCCAATCGGAGTAACGCACTGGCTCAATCTCCTTCGACTGCACCAGTCTGTCCACTTCTTCCTCTACTTTGTTGTCAGTGCATACGGAACTGGCCTTGATTTGACAAAATCTAGGTGGTTGGTCGCACTTGACATATATCTTTGCAATGGTTCCCTTGAGCATACCCAGTCCCTCGTCGACAACTCCTGTGTTTATCTAACACTCCCGACACATATCCTCTCACGCAGCATGCTTTCTACCAGTCTAATTTGATATGTTCAAGCCACTACAGACCGAACAAAGCAGCTTTGAATGTGCCACTTACATTGATCAACGGCAAGTTATTTCATCTTAATCTTGGTATTTCACAGTCACCGTTATTTCACCCGCCATGTCTACTGTCTGGTTCACATATGTCTTCAGAGCTATGCTCGCCGGCTGTAGAGGCAGATGACTCAAGTGTTTCTGGTATAGACGCCGTCAATATACACGGGCTCTCTAATGCCACTGCTCTTCAGTGAATCTACTGTGTACGTGCTGTACACTGCGAAGTGGTCATCCCGTTCCTCAGGTGTCTCCTCAGTCACGGAAAGATCACGTCACTTGCATTTGTACACTTTCGATTTCTTTATATGGCCCGTCTTGCCACAACAGAAACAACGCTAAGCCTTGAACTTACATGCTTGCGGTGCATGCTTGCCACAACAACACCAGCATGGTTACGCTGTTGCCTGTTGATGATGCGTCCCGCTCCTGCAACCTTGTTTAGGGTATCACCCCTCACTAGGTTTTGCGGCGCTTTCACTGGAAGTTGCACCGACAGTGGGGCCGCCTAGCGAATGAAACTGCCTTGCAAAGTTTATTCAACAAGATAGTATGAATGTCAAGAACTTTGGCTGCTAAATGTCACGTTTCACTCAATTGACAGCGCCTGTAACCTATAATCTATCTCTGTTGTATTGGATATTTCAGTTTGCATCCTGTACTCCAGAAAATTTTAAAACTTGGTCGAGAAAAATCGATAACATTCTATGTAAATGTCACGGATTAGCAAGGTCTCCGTACACTAGATGGCTCAGGTCTAATAGCGTTCTTATATATCAAGGTCAACTCATACGAGAAAGAACAGTTATCGTGAACAAGCAACAAAGAACGAGGAAAATGTAATAAACTTAATTTCAAGATATCTTACGTAAATATCTCGATTAACAAAAATAAACAGAATAAAGAAATCCCGTAACCAAATCTTAATAGAACATAATAAACAATAACCCTGAATCTTTCAAATATCAAATTCCACTTCCTTTCTAAGGTGGATTATACCGCTACACGACCAAACACTAGGCGCCAAGTGTTATCTAAGAGTAACTACCATAATATAAATACACGGTATATAGCTAGTCCTCGCGGACTCTCATTACAGTAGTTACAACACGCACACACACACACACACACACACACACACACACACACACACACACACACACACACACACACACACACACACACACACACACACACACACACACAAATATGAATACTTCAAGGGTAATAATACCTCACTTCAAAACAACAGATAACTACCAATCATAGATAACTACCAATCATAATAAGCAAATAATAGATAAGTTTAATCAGATAATAGACATTTACACTGGGCTAGTCCCATCTCGAATATATATACAAACGTCTGTTGAAGTCAACACGCCGAGCTCAGAATATCTCGGCCGCACGAGTGATGATGCCGGGCAATTGACGATTGCCGTCGTACGCCGCGAATTCTCGAGTCGCGTCCGTTCAATGATTGCACGGTCGCAAACGATTGCGAAGTCAGTTGAATACGTTCAACTCTTAGCAGCAGGGCAACCTGTCTCGTTCAACCCTGGATCTGTCCCAGTCCTTCGCCAGCGCCCAGATGGCGAAAT
>OZ023207.1:6419689-6504689 GCA_963995525.1 Escarpia spicata
GCCTCCATCAACGCATGGTGGTAATCATATTATTTCACATGCCTCAAGTAACGCATGGCGGTAATCATATTATTTCACATGCCTCCAGTAACGCATGGCGGTAATCATATTATTTCACATGCCTCCAATAACGCATGGCGGGAATCATATTATTTCACATGCCTCCAGTACGCATGGCGGTAATAATATTATTTCACATGTCTCCAGTAACGCATGGCGGTAATTATTATTATTTGTATTAGTATTTTTACTTAAGTTATACCTATTATCATTATTATTAGACATTTATTAATGGCGAACGGCCAATAGACGTTAATTTGGCAAACGGCCATGATATGTTATTTGTGGCGAACGGCCGTGAACACTGAATACTTGGCAAATGGCCATGATCAGTAATTTGTATTAATGGCGAACGGCCAATAGACGGTAGTTTGGCAAATGGCCATCAAGTAATTGTTTGGCAAACGGCCGTGAACACTTAATACATGACAATGCTAAGTATTGTTATTAATGGCGAACGGCCAAGAGACGTTAGTTTGGCAAATGGCCATCAAGTAATTGTTTGGCAAACGGCCGTGAACACTTAATACATGACAATGCTAAGTATTGTTATTAATGGCGAATGACCAAGATACGTACATTTGGCAAACGGCCATGATATGTTATTTGTGGCGAACGGCCGTGAACACTGAATACTTGGCAAATGGCCATGATCAGTAATTTGTATTAATGGCGAACGGCCAATAGACGGTAGTTTGGCAAATGGCCATCAAGTAATTGTTTGGCAAACGGCCGTGAACACTTAATACATGACAATGCTAAGTATTGTTATTAATGGCGAACGGCCAAGAGACGGTAGTTTGGCAAATGGCCATCAAGTAATTGTTTAGCAAACGGTCGTGAACACTTAATACATGTCAATGCTAAGTATTGTTATTAATGGCGAATGGCCAAGAGACGTACATTTGGCAAACGGCCATGATATGTTATTTGTGGCGAACGGCCGTGAACACTGAATACTTGGCAAATGGTCATGATCAGTAATTTGTATTAATGGCGAACGGCCAATAGACGGTAGTTTGGCAAATGGCCATCAAGTAATTGTTTGGCAAACGGCCGTGAACACTTAATACATGACAATGCTAAGTATTGTTATTAATGGCGAATGGCCAAGAGACGTACATTTGGCAAACGGCCATGATATGTTATTTGTGGCGAACGGCCGTGAACACTGAATACTTGGCAAATGGCCATGATACGTATTTTTTATTATTGGCGAACGGCCAAGAGAAGGTAGTTTTGGCAAATGGCCATCGAGTAATTGTTTGGCAAACGGCCGTGAACACTTAAGACTTGACAATGCTAAGTATTGTTATTAATGGCGAACGGCCAAGAGACGTACATTTGGCAAACGGCCATGATATGTTATATTTTTGGCAAACAGCCGTGAACAGTCAATACTTGACAAACGGCCATAACAAGTATTTATGATTACTGGCAAACGGCCAAGACATGTTAATTTGGCAAGTGGTCATGATATGTTATCTTCAGCGACTGGCCATGAACTTGGCAACCGGCTGTGATAAGTGTTTTATTAGTATTAATGGCGAACGGCCCAGATGCAGTAATTTGGCAAGCAACCATGATATTAATTAATTATATGTTGTTATAGTTACTTATGATTTTAATTAAAGTGGTATTAAAATGTTGTTTTAAATCATAATCATTTATATGTTATTAATGGCGAACGGCCTAGAAGTTAATTTTGGCTCAAGGCCATGATAAGTAATATTTACAGCCAACAGGCGAGTAATTAATAACTGGCAAACGTCCATAACCTTTACTGGCATTGATAGTCGTCAACAATAAGAGGTGAAAAACAGTCACAGGGCTCTTAAAATATGGACACTAGCTAATTTAATTATGTCAAGCAAACACCAGTTTGGCCAATCACCCTTCAGAAATGAAACATGTCAAAGCCGCATAAACTTTGTGAAATTGGTTAACCGTATATCAATATTAAATGCGCAAGTAGTACTGGGACATGCACTGATATCACCAAGGTATTAATTCTTGCATGCACTCATAAATTTAATATTGGCAAACGGTCGCTGACATTTCCAATTGCAACGGCAATCTTTATAACTTGGAGTCACAATTTACCCGTCATGCTATGCCCGGTGACAAACAAAACCAGTGAACCGTAACTACCCGGCTTACGGCTTTAAAATTTGTCCCACGGATGCTACGATATAAGCGAAGATTCCCGATGTCAGTAAAGTGAACACCTTCAGATAGTAAAATATTCGCTTGGCTGTTCCATATATACTTATGTCGCCAGCAAAACAGGCGCCGGCTCCGGTTACATTCCATTTTGAGCAGAGAAATTACCGCTGCCAATCAAGCTAGCGGACCCATTTTCGAGAACAAAATGGCGCCACTTTCACCGGTGCTCGATTTGGCACAGACACTCTTGCTTAACTCCTCTTGCCAACAATTCGTCGGCAAAGACACAAAGCCGTGATCCAACGGACTGTGGAGTAGGAGAACTTGTTCTGCCTAAATCATTGCCACCCCGCAAAACAATTACAATGTCAGGTTGTATCGCCGAAATCTGTGCCATGGCATAGGCATAACATTTGGTTGCCGAAAAGATAGACGGGCCGGCCGCTTGCTTCTACGGCTCGGCCTGCTTTTTGGAGTTCGCAATTAACCCAGGGGAACTAGCGGACTCGACAAACTCGCCCAACCAATATGCATGAGAATGTCCGATAATAAGTATTTCTAGATCAGAAATCGCAGCCGACATGATTACGGCCGACGCCATTTCTGATCATCACAAGACTTCAAGACAAACAAAGGAAAACCAAGAAGGCAAATATTAAACGAGCAATACTCATCTGTAATCGGCGCTCGAACGGTCTTCCTTTCGCATTTTGGTAGACGTCAACGAAGTGTAACTGTGTCTGCGTTTAAATCTAATTGATCTATAGGGTATACAAACAGTTAGAAATCAAGATTTAGAAATATCAGGATATACACGACATGACACACAGATCCCTAACGCGCAAGTGGCGGCTTAACCGGTAATCCAAATCGTAGGCTGGGGCCTAATCCTGGCATGTCATGATTGGCTGAAGGCGCTGGGCGGTTTTATTAAGCCAGACAGCTGGAAGTAATTATCGCCTCAGCCTGTTACCTCACTACCCGCACTAGGCCTGTCCTGGCCATTGCATAAAATACAGTATGCTCTGCGTTCATACCTTCATAAATGTGACAAATGTTGTTTAATGTTTGTATTATATACATGTGTGACTGAGTAAGTGCATAATTAAATATGCTTATACACGCGCAATCATTACTCACCCTAGCTGTTCAGATAGTCGTGACTAACAGCATATTACGACAGCGTGTCATGTGACGAAACAATATGTCGTGTGAAGACGCGATTCCTTATAAACACATCGTGAACCTGCTGGCCTTCATCCGTTAGCCTTCTGGTATAGAGAGACGACGGAGACCAACGGACCAAACAACATGGGAGCAGTGCGTGTGTTTGTCTTCAACGTCTGCCTTATTGTCAGCATTGCAAACGTTGTACACTCGGGTAAAAAAAGTAAGTTCTTATACACCGCAGTAGTCATTCCTTACAACAGCTCAATGCGCTTTACATTGTACTCCATGGCAGACTCTCTGGAAAGCTTTCAGCCACGATGTAATTGATGCGCGAAGACTAGTTGTACACAAATATCCACCGCTTTTGCTATGGCCAGGTACGTATTTATACAGCTGAGTGAATTGGAATAACGTGGAGTAAACGAATTGCCCAATGTTCGGAAAGTCAGCACAGAAGTCCGATGTTCTAACAATTGCGCCACTGCGCTTGTTGGGTAAGACCATTCCTAACGCAAGTTGTTTAATGTTGTGATCTTATTATTTGTTAAATGGTTTGATGTTTCATGATTAAGACACTTATACAACAATGTCAAGATAAATGATGAACGTATTTAATCACTGCCATTGGTGATCGCGGTAATATTGCGATGTTTCAGTGCTGCGGACGGGTGATGCGAACCAAGCCTTCTGTGTCGACCTGACGAGCGGCAAAGTCTTTTATTTGCCGCGTAGCACACGCGAAGTGTGCTGGGTGAAGAAGCCGTCGACTGACGCAAAGCCCTGCTCCATCCGAGGAGTCTTGAAGATCTCGCCTCCACCGTGGGTTATCTTCGCCACTTTCCACATGATCTTCAAAAGTCCATCCGCGTATTCTTTCAACTTGGGAGATTCGTGGAAAAACGTGGCTAAAGGTAAATATACAACGTGCTTTCTTTGCCTCAGCAGAATACTGTGTGAACATACACCTATGTTGAAAACACTGATAACGAAGGTTTTAACATAAATATCACTATTACATACTTAGTCGGTATCAGTAACATGTTTACCTCTGGACTGTTTGCAACATTCGTCGTGTGCTGCGTCTTCTTTGCCGTTACCTTATTTTTATCATCCATTAATTTGTTAGTGTTATATTTCAGGCGGAGATATACAAGGCTTTACCAACGACGCCGAATTATGGGGTTACAATCACCGTCTCTTTGCCTACCGTAACAACAAACAGGGCACGACAAAGATATTTGGCAAAGCTGGGGGAGTTAAGTCGGCCATGATAATCGTGATAGGTCGACGCAGTATGTATTTAAACAACTACGCCGGGTTTGTATACGGATACAAGAAAGACAAAGGATTGTTTTACTTCGACAACATGTACTTGGGTCTCAACCGGGTTATTCATAACTATAAGGGGAATCCATACCAACATCGCCAGGGCCGAGGCTTATGTTCAGTGTGCATTTATTTCGGCGGCGCGAGTCCATACGCGCCTGGAGAGTTTATGCTAGAATAACAACATGCCACAGAAGTCTACTAAGACATGACAGCAGCTAATTTCAATAACCTCGTTTTTTATGAAAACTGTATAGTTCGGTGATTAAAATTATGTTTTAATGCTGTAACATATTTTGGTATAAAGCTATGGATTTAAGTTTGCAGGAATAAGCTCCAATAGCGTGTTTTGTCGACATTGTAGATGTGTCTACAAGTTAAGAAGGTATATTATGACAGTAAATTGCAAAGTGTTTTAGTCATTATTATTTCAAACAAGCCACGTCTATTTGCGAATGGTTAATGCCAGCTGTTTAATTTTGCTCATAGGCCCATATGTGTTGTGTCTAAACACTCTTATTGTGAGAACTGCAGCAATATTTACCATAAAAATTAAGTTTTTTGAATTTGTCGTTGTGAAATGTGAGAGACGCTAGTGATATTAGCCGGTTGTGGCTGTCGGACGTAAACAAATTAAATGATATCACTCGAGAATGTTGTTTCTGTAATGACATGAATTATAAATTGTTTTAAAACATGAAGATGTTCACGTTACCATTTCTGAAATAATTGTAATTTGAAGATTGTACAATTGCTATTTTTATTGTGCGAAATAAAGTGTGACAAATATGTGTGGCACACCTGTATGTGACACCTGTGCGACACATTTGTGCAATACACTTGAATGGTGTAGTGCAAAAATATCAACTATCTAGAAAGTAAAACATTTTTATAATAATGCAAAAAAATCTAATATTTCATTCGTATGCAAAAGGATCACATATTTTGATAGTAAAGAATGATATATATACTAATGCAAACATGTTAAACATATTGGTAGTAAGATAATATTTTATTTTTTAAACAAAAGGATATACTGTTTTCATGGTAAAACAATGTTTTATTTTTCAAAAAATTATCACATTTCTTGTAAGTATAATCAGTGAATACAAGCATTAATTCCCAAGTCCTCTGTAAATGTTCAGAAAAATATGTTGTAAAACAAATGTGCGTCCTGTCACAGATATTTTTTCATAATCAGTGAGATCGTCTTACGTACCCTCGATTATATGTCTGGTACACAGGTAGGTGGGTACAACATTGGTCATTTACGACATGCATATGACACAGTACCGATTGCTAAAAATGAAATGGATATGTTCTGGTTGCTGAAAATGAAATATATCTACAACATATGTTAGATACTGTAAACAGGAAAGTAAAGTGTATGTCCCGGTAAAAAAACATAACACGTAAAAAGGTCATAAAGGTCGATGCAAAGACGAGATCGAGAAACGAATCGCTCAAGCTAAAACTGGTTTCCACAACATGAAAATCATTCTAACTAAATAAAAAGTGTATTATTTGAAGTGAGAAAATAAACATACATTACAATGCTGCATATAAATATATACCACTATCTTTAGCCAGGTAGTCATTCATACAGCTGAATTAACTGAAGCAACGTAGAGTGAAAGAAGTTGCCCAAAGTTCGACATGACAGCACAAAATTCGAACCCGGGTTCTCTCGATTGAGAGTCAGAAGCGCTAGAGCCATTGCATGACACGCAATGGTTCTCACCGGAAGTGTGGTTCATACAGGATGTTAGTTGGACGGTAATCAAGCTACCACAACGTTAGGTGTGCCACTGATCAATCTATCTAAAGGCCGTGATACACCGGCACCTTTCGCCCGACCACATCAGATCAGGTCAAGCCAGACCGAACCAGACTCCCCCTACTGGCGTGTATTCACTACATCGACCGACGCCGACTGAACCATACTCGAATTAGACGTGACGTCTTAATCACCTAAACATGAAAACTTGACTCAGTCTTTAACGGTCCCCATCACATGCACACGTTTAACGGAACATTTTACTGCAAACACATTTACAACAAATGTAAGGCAAGCTTACTAGTACTTCGGTGAATATTCTCCTACGTTAGGGTCTCAGTAGCGCCAACTGATGACGCGAATGTCTGCTAGGACAATAATTAGAGTGTGTCGCGTGCGCCCCGACCATAATTCGTGCAAAGTTACTATAAATTAAACAACACTTGATGTCACCCACTTGATTGAAGACGTCGTTTGCGTCATGAAGGGAAACACCTTGCACACCTTACTTGCCTGACATTATAATAAACGAGTCAACACTGGTGGTAAATAATATTGTATTACGTCAGTGAAGAAATAAATACCAAATTTTGTTCAAACTTTTTCCAAAAACCTAAATATACTTATTCACAATATGTGTTCTCCGATGTTAACACCAGTCCAAAACCACAATTTGTCATCAATTTGTCACATATACCTAAACCAGTGACCGGTAAGAGTGCAAACATGAAAAGCGGTATATATGTTTTCCGAAAATACTCGAGAGCAGAATTATGTGTCTCTCTATGTCTGTATGACATTGTGTGTAAGTACGTCTATATGTCTGCATGCGTGTCTGTCTGTATGCATGCATGATCGTTAGTTCGTAGAATCTAACAACATACCACATTTCAAATGTCTGATTTATGGAACTTCAATACATCCATATATTGTTACACGGGAACTCCACCAACGCACTCACACATGCAAGGACACATCGACAAACACACACAACACGCTCATGCGCACGCACACGTACACGCGCATAGGTATGCATGTACTCACACACGCGCGCTCGCACGCTCAAACACAAACATATTCTCGTTCGCATGCATACAGTCAAGCACGAATGCACGCAAACACACATCGTCGGAAGGATTGCATGTGGGCACTAAGTCGTATTTGACATAAACAATTAGTCATATCAGTAATGCGTCTGCATCGTCCAAAGCAACCCTAGGATTTTACACATGAGCGTCGAGCAACACTTTGATATACCTCACCACGTTTCACCATATGACGAACGAGAGAGGCGTGTTACCTCCGCTGCCGCAAGCCGCAGTCGTGCCGGCTCAGTAAATCAATGTAGTGTTCAAAACGTCCCAGAGAGTTCGGCATTGTTAGACCACGCAGTTTCATGCTCATTCGTACTTAGACGTATTTCGAAGGATGACAACAAGCTACACCCTTTAAGTATTGTGAAAGCACAGCCTCTCAGTCGATCACGATTCATGTTGCAATGAAAACGGGACCGTTTTGTAATAACACCAAATCATGTAGAGACAACAGACGATGACCATGACTATGCCCATGAAGAATATTGACATGAAGAGGACGATGAAGATAATGATGAAGCATATGATGAAGACGACGACTGTGATGATGACCATCGTCATGACGATTATGAGAACGATGACGATGACGATGAATATTGCAATGACGATTGTGAATTCACATAGATGGCAATGGTGATGTTGGTGGTGATTATAACGACGATGTGTATAACGAGGATGATGATGATAATGAAGATGATGATAACGATGACGAAGTTATTCCATTTGAAGACTTTGATTATTGTAATTATACGGTTTGAGTTAGCAACACATTAACAGCTAAAAGTCCATTTCACTGACAATTATCTCGACAACATTTAATTATTGTATTTAATCGGATCATTATGTACGACTACAGAGTACCACTCTGTAATCATTGTGTATGATTACAGAGTGGCAAAATGTTCTGCATTATTAACACGCAGATTAGCTGTCATTGGCACTGGTCTCGAATGCACACAAGTAGTACCGACAGACGCGTTCGACGGTTCATGTGCAGCTGTAACTACAAGAATTCTTGTAGGTACGTGCCGAAAAGAGTGTGCGGAATTGCCTTCTTAGCTTTCTCTTTGCTCGCATCCACAAGTTTTAAATATTTTGTGTGTGGACGTCTGGAGAAAACTGGTCTACGAAGTTATGTTCGTGGATTACAACATCGTGTAGGTACACGCCACCGTTCAGCTGGTCGAGATTGTGATATGCCGCCCATCCGTCTGTCATCACGTGTGTACCTGGCAAAAGCCACTGCGCAATGATAGGCTGTAGTGTGGCAGCTCTCCTGTCAGGAACGACTTCCAACCTACACCGGCCACTTTCCCTCTCCAAGGCCCCCAACACCCATTCTCCATCATTAACCCTGCCGCGGTGGTACTTGCGGTGGTAGAAGTAACCCTCGTCTAGTTCGACAACAATGGGGTTACTATTGTTGTCGAAACCACCATGTAGTTGCGGGTGGTTCCAGATGTCGACAGCACATATGTCACGCACGAAATTGTGCCAGTCAATGACAGTGTGGTTAGACAGGTTCAAATGCCACATCCCGTCTGTCATGGCAATCTCAGCTGCCCAACTATGCAACAACCACATGATCTTCCCGACCGGTAGGCGATTCTTGAAGAACGAGTTGACGCATAGTCCCCTACGCTCACCGCACATAGAGCATTTTCAGCGGAAACCGTCGATGGAATCTATTTTGAATATCAATAAACTCTGATATGGCACCTTGCAAGCGGCAACGCAGGGCAAAATGACACTTGGTTTGCAACGACTGCCAGAGCTGGGTGGATTTTGCATTGTCTGGTTGCCAAAATCATGGGCAGAGACCAAAGAAGACGAGTTCACGTTTCGGTGTACGGGGTGTTTGAGGGTAGAATGTCTGATGATGTAGGTGTTTAAATAATATAATGACGGAGACGGAGGTGAAACTCAACATGGAAATAGATGGAACAGAAAGGGATGACACGGAGAGAGTTAAGAATACTACGACACAGGAGCAGAGTTGTGACACGGAGACTGAAGAAAGGAGACTGAGAGGAGGCAAGGTGACATGTGTGAAGGAACAAGACAATTAGAAGAAGACAGAGGGACGGAGGAAAAGTTATTGGCAGAGGACAAAACGGGTCGGTGGGGATGTATCAACAGGTGGTCAGACTGTAGAAAATGAGGAGAGACGCGACAGCGATACAGTTAGTGAAGAGGTAGATACCACAAAGGCAGTTGGTAAGACTGTGAAACAGAAGACTGAGAAGAAGACAGATGAATGAAGACAGAGTGTTAAGCAAAAGAGAGAAAACGTGACAGGTGTGAAGTTTGCAGGGGAGAAAGTGACCGTAGAGAAACAGGTAGGAGGGGAAAAGGGACTGTGTTATTATAGGAGATTTTAACCATGGCCATATACAATGGAAATATATACAGAGTATAGGTAGTCAGGACCACAAGCGTTTAGTTTTAGTACAATATATTTTCCTTTCCCAACATGAGCTAGAACCAACCAGGGGTGAGAATGTGTTAGACATAGTTTTGTCCTCACATAATGAATTAGTTGACAATGTCAAGATATGTGAGCCACTGGGGAGTAGCGATCACAACCAGATACATTTTACCATCAAAGTAAAATCAGAAAGGAATAGTAAAAAGCAGTACAGGAGAAATTTCCACAAAGGAAGATATAAGGACAGGAGGAAATATTTAGCAAAGACAGCCTGGAATAACACTCTGAAGAATAAGACAGCAACAGAATGCTGGAATATCTTAACGAGTGAAATTAAGTGCATCGTCGGTAAATCTGATCCTTTGAAAAAAACAAAGGAAACGGTCCAAAAAGAAACACTTATCGAAAGAAGCCATTAGAAATATTAAGTACAAACAAATGAGGTGGAAGTCATATAGACGTACTAGAAATGATGAAGACTACAACATTTATAAAGAAGCATTAAACCAAGCAACAGCTGACATTAGAAATTCAAAGAGAGGCTATGAACAAAAATTAGCTTGTAATATAAAACATGACAGCAAGAGTTTTATGCGTATGTTCTAAGCAAGCAGAAAATTCAAAATAAGGTCGGTCCTCTAAAGAGTAGTGCTAGAAATATAATATCAGAGGGATTCTTAATGGCAGAAGACGTGAGTGAGTATTTTAGTTCGGAGTTTACCATAGAAGATATTAGTTCACTACCAGTACCAGAAGCTAAGTTCAAGGGGCAGAATCAAACTATTCAGGACAGTTAATTGTAACCCCGGAAATGGTAACTAAGAACTTTCGGGCTGTTAAGGATAATAAATCACCTGAAGTGGATAGGATTCCGCCCAAAATACTATTGGAAATTGTAGAACAAATCAGCATACCGCTTGCAACAGTTTTCAATTTGTCATTAGATGAGGGAGTTGTTCCTTTAGAATGGAAAGAAGCAAACATTATATCGTTATTTAAAAACGGTTCGAGAAACAAGTCAGGTAACTATAGACCGGTGAGTTTAACATCGATGATTTGCAAATTATTAGAGAGATCACACGGTTAATTGTCTTGATAAACATGACTTGTTAAACCCATCTCAACATACATGGTTACCTAAAAGCGAGGTCATGCTTAACAAGTATGTTATGTTTGGAAGATATCACTAAGTGGATAGACGAGAGATCACCAGTAGATATCATCTACTTAGATTTTCAAAAAGCTTTCGACAAAGTGCCACATCAAAGATTACTGCTTAACCTAAAGGCCCATGGCATAGGTAATGGTATAATTAACTGGATAAAAAATAGCTGATTGACAGAAGACAATGGGTAGTTTTTGTTAGGGAGGCTTCAAACTGGAAATCACTTTTGAATCGGGTACCACAAAGATCAGTACTGGAACCTATATTATTCTTAACATATATAAACGATTTGGACGATGATATAACAAGCAAGTTTTTGACATTTGCGGATGATACAAAAGTGATTAGATGGATTAAAAGTGATGGAAATAGACAGCATTTACAAGATGGTCGTGACAGGTTAATCAAATAGTCTGAAAAGTGACAAATGTTGTTCAATTTTGGGAAATGTAAATGCCTCCACACAGGGCATGGGAACGAAGATGTAGAATATGCAATGGGGGTACTGTACTAAGTATTACTATACTACTCCATCCATCTTGCCGAGGAAGGAAAGATGAAGGAGGAGAAGAAAACTGAGCTGAACATGTCAAAGAAGAAGGCAGCCACCAAGTACAAAGCTAAGGAAGCAGTTGAGCTGGCAACGAAGAAAGCTAGAATGGCCCATCAACGGGCTGTTTTGACAAAGCTGGCCAAGGAGAAAGCTGCCCTTCAGCCAACTCGGGTTCAGCCCAGAAAATATCATTAACAAGTGAGTTAGTACTATGACAAAGTGTGCGTGAGTCCGTGTGCTTTTTATTATTGGAAATGTTAAGATTTTCTATTTAGTATTGCTCAAAATACACCATATGCCGTCTACAATAAAAAAAAATATCTGAGGAGTCCCCTCTCCACCCCCCCCCCCCAGTTAGATGAGACAGTCCTCTCGGGCTGAAATGTGGGCCACAGCAAAATTTCCGGTTTTTTCTCTGAATGTCACTCTCATCCCTGATGTAGATAGAAGGGTTGGACTCTCGATAAGCCAAAGGGCTTCCTTGTCCACCTGCCATCTAGAGTTAATTCTCTGGATGGCAATCTTGTTAAATCTTGTTAAAGAAGAAAAGGTCTTAGGGTTAACCATTGGTGCTGATATGGAGGTTTCAGAGCAGTGCGGAAATGCAGCTTCAAAGGGAAATCAAATCCTTGGATTAATTAGGCGAAATATAGCGTATAAGGAAAAAGAACTAATGATACAGCTGTACAAAACATTAGTTAGGCCTCATTTAGAATATTGTATACAAGCATGGGGCCATATCGTAGGAAGGACATTGACATGCTAAAAAGATTACGGAGGACAGCGACTAAAATGATACAAAAACTTAGGGATCTTAGTTATGAAAAACGCCTAAGTGAATGTGGTTTAACAATACTAGACACCAGGAGATTGAGAGTAAATCAGATAGAAGTGTTTAAAATATTGAATGGTTATGAACGTATTGATAGAAATATTTTTTTCTCACTTAAGTAATATAGACTGACTGGAGGACATGAAGCTACATTAGTAAAGTAGCAGTGTAGACTAGATATAAGAAAGTTATCATTTACACAAAGGACTGTAAATGAATGGAACAAATTGTCTGCTGAATGTGTGGGTGCTAGTAGTATGTATATGTTTAAAAATAAAATCGACACATACTTCAGAAGGGCGGGTACATGTAGATTAAAGGATTGGACTTTCGATAAGCCAAAGGGCTTCCTTGTCCACCTGCCATATATAGTTAATCCTCTGAGTGGCAATCTTGTTACAATGATCGGTGGGGGAACAGTAGCAATTTGTGTGACTGTATTGACCCTGGGGTTAGGGCAGCCATTTGGTCCCGAATTGTGCCTGGTTGGACAGTCTGCCAATATCAAGCTACGATGTGGATTGAAACAAAAATAACGAACACAATATGGCATTTCAAAATGTATGGATGCATAAATAATAATCAATACTACATGTCAGAATTGTTTCCATTTAAACAAAACCTGTTAAAAAGACGCCACTTTACATAAGATCTCGCCATGTTAAACACAACTAAAGCTAGATATCGGGCGTAACCGTACAAAATGGCCAAGTATCAATTGAAAAATATGGGTAGAATTGTGTATCTCATGGAACTATAGTTACAGTGCGTTACGTCGATAAGATTGTTTACCTTGGCATAATATATTAAAATTTTGAATATCCAAGGAGGTAGGTAAATGTTTAAAGATGGAAATCCTGTTTTGGTTGTTTTTAGGCTATTCTAGCAAGAATTAGGCCCCTTTGCTTGCAAAATTATACATATCCTGAAAGACCTCGTTGATATGAATGCAATGATGTGTATAACTTATATGTCAGATCACAAATGATGAAATTATAGGAAATAATACAATATGGAAAGTTAAAAACTGTCATACTTTTTGGAGATTGGCCCGTAAACAAAATTGCAATTAATAAAACAATGAATTGATCATAATATAATTCATAAGGTCTTCGTATAGTTATGAGGGTAGCGTATTGGCGCAAGGCCAATACGAAGGGAATACGAATATGACCAATCAACAATATTATACTTTGTCGTGCGCGGTTCGTGTGCGCCGCGTTTCGCAATAAAAGCATTCGGAGAATTATGAGTACGACGTGCATTTTGTAAACTGTTCTTTTTGTAAAGAGCATCTTCCGGCGGCCAGTTTGGAAGATAAGCTGATGCATACCGGGCGCCTCGTACGCCACTGTAGAACGTTGTAGTTTCCCCGGAAAGACAGTCGGTCACACGGACTAGTAACTTAAACCAGTCACCAACCCGACGACAATGTAGATGGTCAGTACTCACCGGGTCAGCGTATTTCGAACACTGCACTGGTGCCATTGTTCGGGGAACTGAAACAAGTTCCGATTATGGCATCACCCCGCATACAGCTGTGGTCTGTGACTCTGCGTGGGTATTAGTACAATATCCATTAAATAAATGTGGCAGATGCCATGGCAATGCTGACTGTCCCAGTGCGTTGTAATTGTCAGTTACGGTTAAGATAGAATGCGTAGCATACGCCTTGTTGAGAGAGGAACTGGACTATTGATCAGCGAGCAAAGTGCAGGTCAATCACTGCAGTGGTCATGATCCGAAGCAGGCGCATATCCGTGAATACCTGATGCGTGGCTGGTCTGACGGAAGGTCCACATTAAAAAGTCACAAGGTCAATATTTAAGAGTTAAGCTAAATGTGCAAGATGGTTGTTCCTTTAGGGGTGCCAGAGTGGTGATTACACAGTATTGAGAGAGATGTGGAGTCAGTCTCCCAGCCATCCAGTCATTGACATTATAGACGTCCGTCTTGTTTTAATGATGGAACGAACGTTTTGGTTAGTTTTAACTAAACTAATCGTATGACGTTGTGTTGAAAAATGTGTCATGATTAGTACAATTGCACGATGCATCGGATTACATGTGAATATCTACGAGCGTTCGTGCTTTATCCCATAAGACAAGCAGTGGAACAAAGAGTCTAATTCCATTACCGGCTTAATACATTTATCTTTTTCGTCAAACTATTGATTTTGTATCCACATCTTTGCAATATAACATCATTGCTACAGAAATGTGTTAGTCGGAGAACGCGAAAACAGAACTGCATCACGGGAAATTTCAAAATGGATATCAACGACTTGGACGACTTCAAACCTATTGTCATCAGCGCAGTGATCGTCTTGAATATATCATTGAAACTGATCGTGATAGCTGTAATCGTGAGATATCCACAACTGCGCGAAGATCGCACGACGCTCTTCATGTTCTCGCTCGCGCTTTCTGATATCGCCAAAGGTTTTACAATGATGCCCATCAGCGCTGCCTTTTGCTCAAGTGCGACTCCGAATGTACTTAATGACAGAAAATACTTTCCCAAGATTCAAGCCGTGTGCACAGTTTGGTTCACTGTCACCTCAATGTCCAGTCTCTGCTGCGATTCTGTAGTTGTGCAACATACACAACGTTGAAATAATAAAGACGATGATATTTTTGTTTAAGAGAACATAGTCATTTGTTTTCTTGGTGTGACGAAATATATGTGCATTTCGATTTTAATACAGTTCCTAAATAGGTGGTTGTATGTTTCCCTCTTCAAAAACAGGATCAACTGCTAAAATGTATGTTTTGCAGATATACAAAATGTTGAGTATAATATGCAGGTCACAGCCATACATATTACCTTAGTCATGCGTTGCAATTTGCCGTAAATACTGATATTCAATAGATGTTTTAATATTCCAATCAATTTCCTTAGAACGCCGTCTCCATCTCCACCACTCTCTACCATTTGTCTCTTTCGCGTGAAATAGCGCGAGAATGATCTTCTCTCCCGCTTACAGCGTGCAAAACGATTGTTCACGCGCTAATCAACTCGCGGCTCGACTTCGAAAAACGCGGAACTGTACAACATTACCGGAACCTTGCAGCACCGACAACGGATGGTACAGCGATCAGCTGCGCGTATCGTCGTAGTTTGCTTACATCGGCATGTTCAACACAGTACGACTGCGGGCCTTCAAGAGGTGCGTTGGCTACATGTGGCGCAGCAAATTCAGTTTAAACTGTTGACTGTGATGCACGACGCAGTGCATGCGAACACTCCACAGTATTTTGCTGACCGTGCATCTCCTGATGCTCCATGTCGACACTTTGCTCGGCTGACCAGTCTCTCATGTTTGTTCCTAGAGTTAACCTGGAACATGGTTATGGACGTTTCAGGAGGGTTTTGAAAACCTTTCTTTTAATCAGGCTTTTTCCTAATTTATTTTCTATTTAAATTCATACATATACATTTTAATATTATATATAGCCTATATATAAATAATCGAAATGTGTGGTTCTATCATGTTGTCTGATGCTCACGAAGCACATGCTTGTATTGTACTTTCACAACCTGATTAACTGGCATCCAGATAAACGAATACGGAATTTGTATTGGCACAAAACAACAACGATATAGAATTAGTAACACATTTTCGGTTAAATCACTTTTAAGTAATATATCACTGTCAGAAACGATTCGGCAGTATTTTATCAAGTGCGCAATCCCAGCTTTTGACATGTCAAGCATTAGTTTTGTTTTATTTTGTATCGATATATTTTGAATCATGTACCGTATTGTGCATATGCGCATCACGATACTTTGTATCGTGTACCGTGCTGTGTGTAATATGTATCGTGATATTTCCAAAAACTGGTAAACCATTTCGCAAGAAATAAATATCACCCTGTATAATTAAGAATAATCAATCAATGTACCTTGTTTTAACATTTTGGATTCCAAACGAGCAACTTTCTCTCTCGAACGATGTAAACAGAATGACTAACAAACTTCCGGCGTTCAGTAATATGACCTGATTTTTGTGTATGCGCGAAGCCTGTCAACATCTTCTGGAAACTAAGAAATTGTGAACATTGAAGACGCACAAAACAGCTATAATTACTTATATCAAACATATGGTGTGACTTTGACATGGTGAACAGTTTCATGATTAGTAAAATTGCACGGTGCATCGGGCGTTGTGTGGACGTTTGCGGCTTTCGTATTGCATCCCATAAGACACACAACAGAACAAAGTATCTAATGCCATTACCGGCTTAATACATTTATCTTGTTTACCAAACTGTTGACGTTCTATCCACACCTCTCTAATATAACATCATTGTTACCGAGATTTGTTAGGTGAAGGACGCGAAAGCGACACTGCATCAACAACAATTTCAAAATGGATATCAATGATTTCGACGAATTCAAACCTATTGTCATCAGCGCAATTACCGTTCTGATTATATCATTGAACCTGATGGTGATAGCTGTAATCGTGAGATATCCACAACTGCGCGAAGATCGCTCGACGGTCTTCAAGTTCTCGCTCACGCTGTCTCATCTCGCCAAAGGTTTTACAATGATGCCCATCAGCGCTGCCTTTTGCTCAAGTGCGACTCCGAATGTACGTAATGACATCAAATACTTTCCCAAGATTCAAGCCGTGTTCACAGTTTGGTTCACTGTCACCTCAATGTACAGTCTCTGCTGGGTGACCGTGTTCAAAATGGTCGCCATATCTAATCCTCTACGCTATGAACAAGTTCTCACTCGAAATCGTTGCTACTGTATAATATGTGGATTGTGGTTAATTGGAGCGTTGATGGGCGCAATCATAGCATATCATGTTGAGTCGTGGGACTATTATGCATGTATGTGCAAACTAACCATTTCCAAAGACAATGTCGTTTTATTATATATAGTTGTATTCATCGCAACTATATGCCCTGTTATCGGTCTCGTCTACTCGTCTACACAAATATTCCGAGCGATTCTTCGAACACACCGTCAAATAAGAGCTCAGGTGACGTCAATGGTTGGAGATAGCAGCAACGTCGCAACAGTTTCCTCTTTGACTTTGAAATCGATTCGTTCTGGAAGAAACGTACTCATTGTTTGTTTGGCGCTAGTCGTGCTGACGATTCCTTTTGTTGTAAATGTTTCTATGACACTGCTGGGATTGCGTCAATATGTGCCTATGTGGTATAACTTTGTATCCACTTGGATCTTAGCGAGCAATTCGTTCATAAACAGCCTGATCTATATAGTCGTGTTTCGATCTGTTCGTGATATTATAAAATTTATATTATAAAACTTATATTATAAAATATATATAAAACGGTGCAAATGTTACGTGATAGTATTCAGCTCTGTGCGATTCTGTAGTTTTTTAAGAGAACGAAGTCATTTGTTTTTTTGGTGTGACGAAATATATGTGCATTTCGATTTTAATATAGTTCCTAAATAGTTGGGTGTATTTTCCCCTCTTCAAAAACAGGATCAACAACTAAAATGTATCTGTTTTGCAGATATAGAAAATGTTGAGTATAGTATGCTGGTCACAGCCATACCTATTGCCTTAGTCATGCGTTGCTACTTTTCTCCCTGAAATGACCGGGGTGCAAGTTGCCGTAAATACTGATATTCAATAGATGTTTTAATATTCCAATCAATTTCCTTAGAACGCCGTCTCCATCTCAATCACTCTCTACCATTTGTCTCTTTAGCGTGGTATAGCGCGAGTATAATAATAATACTAATAATAATTAACTTTATTTATACACTAGTCTCCAGAGTACGACTCTGTTCAATAGTGTGTACAGAGTCGCTAAAATAAAACAATATCCATACATAAGACATAGAGGTGTAAACATAAATGATCTTCTCTCCCGCTTGCAGCGTGCAACACGCGTGTTCACGTGCTAATCAACTCGCGACTTGACTTCGGAAACGCGGCAGTGTACGACATTCGTAGGCGCGGGAACAGGGGAGCAGGGGCAGCCCACTGGATTTTTCCGAGGGGCAGACATATGGTTCTGCCGCCCTATTAAATGTGAGCGTGAATGTTGGTTTTTGTGGCGAGCGTCAATGGCGGGTGGAAATCTAAATTTTATGAGACGATTAATGTGTATTTTTGTCGACTGACATTACCGGACCCTTACTGCACCGACAACAGATTGTCCAGCTATTAGCTGCGCGTGTCGTCCTCTGCTTACATCGGCGTGATCAACGCAGCAAGACGGCGGCACTACGAGAGGTGCATTTACTAAACTACATGCGGCGCATCAAATTCTGTTTAAACTGTTGACTTTGATGCACGGCGCCGTGCATGCAAACTCTCCACAATATCTTGCTGACTACGTATCTGCTTATGTTCCGTGTCGCACTCTTTGTTCGGCCGAGTAGTCCATCGTGGTTGTTCCTAGAGTTAACATGGGACGGTTCGGCCGACGCGCATTTTCATATGCACGCCCCACCGTCTGGAACTCTCTTCCTCTAGAGCTAAGAACTCAACATGACTATGGACGTTTCAGGAGGGATTTGAACACTTTTATTTTTAATCAGGCTGTTTCTTAATTTTGTTTAAATACATACATATGAATTTTTATATTATATATAGCCTACATAAATACTCCAAATGTGTGATTTTATCGTGTTGTCTGATGATGACGAAAAACATGTATGTATTGCACTTTCGCAACCTGATTAACAGGAACTGGCATCCAGATAAACAAATAGGTAATTTGTATTGGCACAGCACAACAACGATATATTCACGAATTGTTCAAAACAATTAATTTAAAACGTGTTTTGTTCTTATCTGTGAATGAAGTTAAATATGTAAATGCAAAAAAAAAAAAAAAGTAATTGCTGGGATTTAGTAAATGTGTGCCTATGTGATGTACATTTGTATCACTTGGATCTTAGCGAGCACTTCATTCATAAGCAGTCTCATTTATATTGTTGTATTTTATTCTGTTCGGATTATAACGGCACACATGTTACATGATGTTTCTCTGCTCTGAAAGTTTTCGTTTGGCCATGTGCACTGCCTTTACAGAAAAAATACGATGATACTATGAATACAAGGAAGTCGTTCGTTTTAATTATGTGACGAAGTACGTTTCATTTCAAATTCAATATAGTCCCAAACTAGTTGGGTGTCTGTGGCTTAAAAAACAAGGGCGACTGGTGCAGTAGACATGTTTTACAGATGTGGTGATGTTGCATGTAGTGTGAACCTCACGGCGATATATTCTGTCTTAAACCACACATTGTATCTGTCGCTGTCCTTTTATCTCAGGAAGTCCTATATGAGGTTGGCGTAAATAAAAATTGAAAAGGTATGTTCTTGCATAGCGCAATATCTAGTAATTATGACTGGTCAAAAGCTATACACTTTACTCTCTGGCAGACCTGTTCAAGCGAACACCATATCGCCTTCAGTGGGAAGCATTAAACCATGTAGCAGTTGATGCGGGAAGACTATTCCTACACAAATGTCCACCACTGTCTATAGCGAGGTAGTTATTCATACAGCTGAATGAACTGGAGCAACGAAGAGTGAACGAAGTTGTCCAAGTTTAATACGGCAGCGCAGGATTCAAACTCGGGTTCTCTCTATTCAGAATCCGATGCTCCACGCAATACTGTTTCTTGATTTATTTTTAAATCTTCCTCTCGCTTTACTTGCAAAGGACTCACCGCCCTCAGTCTCCACTTCGTTGTATTCGCTGTCTCGTACTCCTCACCATCAAACAATGCAAGCAGAACACGTGGATCTTTCCGTCATTCCGTCGATTATGTTTCATTTTTAAAGCTACCACTCGGTGTGCACAAATGGCGTGTGACGTCAATACGTGAGAGTGTGCACATGTCAACTGCCGGCGGCAAATGTTTGTGAGTTCCATAACTCCAGTATTATCCCGTAAAGAAATGCAACTAGAAGCACAAAAAGTGACGTAGATATTCGGCAAATATAGAAAGTGTATTTAAAGTCCTACAATCTTTCATTGTTGCGTTATACTTGACAACAGCGAATACAATTAATGTAAAATACAACAGTAAAAAGTAAATGTCGTTGTGCCGAATGTATCTCTTTTGAGCAATTACTCTTTATCTCGTTTCTGTAATGTCTATTTCACATTGCTCAAAATATTGATCTCGTCAAGGAAGATGATCAAATACCTCCAAAATTATGCACGCCTTGACGTGTAAAACTACAAGTCCTATAGTCGTCAAATCAGATATTACTTTGACACAGCTAAGTGTTCAAGATGAAGGTTTAAAGCCACTGCGTAACGCTGTATGCCACATTCGTCAAGGACAAGGCAGACAACTACGGTAGCGCTGCAGAGTCATACATCTAATAATTAATGCAACGCTGGTAATATACTTGTAATTTAATTATTCGTTGCGTAAAATGGTTCAGATTTAATTCATGGCAAATTATAATTTGACTATTTTGAGATGATTTGTTTACACATTTCCACATCAGTACCTGTCAACACGCCGTTCGTAGTACTCACCGCATGTTGCAGTACATTTGCTCTTCAAAACCAGGTAGAATCACTTAGAACATAGAATGACATATATGCTCGCTCGCACGCACGCACGCACGCACGCACGCACACACACACACACACACACACACACACACGGAGGCGAGGAGTTACCCAGGTCAATTTTTTTATGACATGTCAACTTTCAATGTCGATAATAGCATTGGTATTTCTAAATGTCCTGGGTGTTTACGTTACTGCGCGCTGAACATTGCAGTCATATTCCGGATTAATCCAGGACATCAACTTCTTAGCACAAGAATGAATATGGCGAATGTGTATTGCCCGCCAAATGGTATGTGATCAGCCTATGACGGGGTTCGCAATTTCAGATTTGAGTGTGGTCACAAAAAGGTTAAATCATAATTAAACATTCACGTTCTAAATAAGATCTATTGGAAATATTTTCTAGGCCGGTTGAATTAATTGCAATACACTTTGATAATCGGTGCTTTCTCGTGTTCCACATCCAAGGGAACCACTGTCATCCTGGTTATACATGCTGGGACCGGAATGATGCACTTCATAAAGATACGACACGTGTGGCGCTACTAATGTGAAACGTTGTTTTAAACATTGCAACTTACTTAATCCCTTAACCGACCTCGTCGTTCGGGAGACATAAGCGACGCTGCAGATGGATATTGCAACCCCATTTAGCATATTACTGCAAGCTGTTATATACTGTAATGAACAGCAACATGACAACAATATCTGCAACAAGTGCGATATGTTTAGATGTTTCTATGTCCGCACTAAAACGGTATCATGATCGACTAAGCGATAATCGATCACGGCAGTTTGACTGCTCGCTAAGTCATCGCCTACTAGAGTGAACCACAAAACTAAAAACAATGGCTAAATCAGGCGGAACTAGTATTCTATTTCAATACAATAATTAATGCAACGGTTTGTCGTTCACAATCACACTTTGCCGACCGACGAATGCTTTAAAACGATTCAGTAATCGTTCACTTATTCGCAACATTTCGCTACACGTTGAACTACTGAGAGACACAATATGTGAATCGAAGAAAACGAAATTGTTGATGTTGTGGTAAGAAGTATTGTAATTGATACTAAATATTATAATGGATATCCCAATTAATAAACCACAACAGCTCCACGGACGAGGACAAACATGCATCTTCCATAAATCTAAAAGACGAATCGGAGCATGTTCTCGCAAACAGACTGGGGCTTACGTGGACATACCAAGAAGCGATAAAGCAGATGTCAAACTGTCAATCACAAGTTAGTCAAGGAACGATGCGATTTCACCTCAAACTAATTGCAATAAAAGGTAATTTTGCTGTTTCTGACCCAGAGTGGTGTCCTTTGCTACCAAAAAGTCCTAAGAAATCATAGCTACACAAAATGGCCGCCAAAAATCTTATTATTGCTAGCAACTATGGTTCTAAGTGAGGTAGACTCACGATTTAACATTTGATTCTTGTGTTTTCGATATCACATAATTCACTAGATACAATAGACAGTTCGCTTGAATATTGTATGAAGGTCAATGGTGCAAAGTCAAGGTCACTCAATGCTATACGATGTTACAAAACACAAATACTAATTTCACATTTGCAAATATTAATTGTATCTTTGGCGGCAACGTGTTTGCAACATATTATGTGGTACTTAAAGAAATATATGCATACATGCGTTACATAATGAGAGGAGAACAGACTGGATTCACACCAACGCCACCTTTACTACCCACAGGGAAAGGAAATATATGCAAACATGCGTTATATAATCAGATGAGAACAGACTGGATACACACCAACGCCACCTTTACTATCCACAGGGAGACTTCTATCCACAAGGATAGACGGATTATTATTTTGATCTTAAAGAGGTAAAGGGATCAAGGGAAATTTATATATTAAATATATATATATATATATATATTTAGATGACATCATAATTAGTGTTAAAAAAAAAAAAAAATATGATGTCATCTATGCGGTCACGAATGAGAATAGGGTATAGTTATTATATGCTAATTAGGGTACATTCTATAATAATAACTATAATATTATATTGAATGCTATTATGATGATCAGCAGATGAAAACCTTCAATTTGACATATTATACGTACATAATGAGACACATATGTAGAGTTGTGGGGGTGTGCATGAGGGGCATACCTGGCCCATGGCCTATTCTATGTGAACAGTTACCTTCTAGTTTCACTCACAATCACTTAGAATATAAGAATACATTTATTATTATTTGCAACTTTTCAGATGGATTGAACATACATTCACCATAAAAGCCCCAAATCACACAAATGTCATAATGTTACAAGTTACAATACGACACAACATTATGTTACAATACTCATAAAACATGTTGTACTAAATAAAATAACGCAACACCAAAGATACTGTTAAGTAAATTACACAAAATCGCCCCATGACGCAACAAACTCAGTATGAGGCGCTTTATATTAAAACGTGTACATTGCATTACTATCTTTCATTAAAAAATAAGATACTTTAAATACACTAAAATTAAATCATATAGTTTAAATATAAAAATTGACTGTTGAGACATACACTAAAATCATTTTATGCAATAACCAACACAAGCCCATTGTAGTTTGAGAATTGAAATTGGCCAAAGGATGACGTTTTCATTGGAAAGTGGATTGCTTCTAATGCAGCCACTTTTGGGCATAAAGATAGTAGGAATGTGATGTATAACATGCAAACCAGATGGGAAACTGAACCCTTGTACAGCCCCATCAAAGTTTCTCAGGCACACATTCCTACAACATGACGACAATATACAGGCATACATTATTTGTCGCTATAGAAGTATAAAACCACTATGAATATAAACCTAAGCAAACAATACAAACATTCCACCACCAATAGACACATGCAATTACAAAAAGGTGGGGCCATTCCGCCACAAGGTCACCAAGAGGAACCTGTGACCACCCCACCGAGACATACACTAAAATCATTAAGTGTTATGGCAGTGTACTAAGCACCATGGAATTAATGAGTTTTTGTAGCGATTTGTGTTCGCCATTGGGACGGGTAACTCATTGAATGATCTTAGTGCATACGGCACATTTCGAATATTTGGTAGTAGCGTATTCAGTTTGACAGCTTGTTTGGTCTTACATCAGGATGGTGAACCTCTCGATGGTTGACGTTACAGCCTCCATACCCTGAAGCTGGTGCATTTGACATGGTACAGGATGCGTCAGTGGCTACCGGGTAGGCATTTCAAGGTTCCTACGATCATTTCGTCCCCTTACTTTAGAAAAGCTGACATTGTCGCATCCGGTGAACGCATTTAATACGGAATACATTGACACACTCTCGGTTCAAGAGAACGTGATATCGATATAGGAGACAAGTCGCTGATGTAGCAGTTCCACTGTGTCGTTGAACGTATTGATGACCGACATACCTGTGTGCTGCAGGTCACCAGTAACAATGTGGCTCAAGAATGGGAACAACTCTGTCTGGTTCTCATCACAGCCCAAGAATCATGTAATTGTCTTGACAGACCTGAGTTGTTCACACGATGGTGAACGCCCTTCTCACTCCGTTGCCTTGGACTGCCGTATTTGTAGACATCCCAGACAATGTCAACACACGCTGTGATACAGCATATGAACCAATTCCGTTGATAGATATTGACAGAATGTTGCTGAGGTTCGCGGCTTCAACATGTTGACGGCTGCTGCTCCATCAATGGCAACAACATCAACGCAGTGAGTCGTCGGGCAACTGTCTGGTTGAGGCCAAACAACTTTCTCCAAGCAGCATGTGATATCTGCATTCGTTCCAGTGCGCAATTTCCCATTGCGTGACAGAAACTGTGGAAATGTCTGGTTCTCGTATAAGAAGAACTATGCAATATCATTGTTTCTCACTTGACAAACTACATACAGTTAGGAAAACATGAGCAGTCACTTCAGACAGCCGATAGATGGATCTAGGATTTGGTCGGACAAGGTTAAAAGTAGCAAATATGAAAATGTTACCCGTAATACCTATATGCTGACATAAAAATAACAGTACATGTCGTAGTTCTTAAGATATGTAACAATTCATTTTAACAGCCGCCATTTAAAAAAATGGTAGATGTCAAAGTCATCGAAAATCAGATGCAAAATATTTGAATATATTGAAATCACTACCTATACATTCAGATTCAAACTGTTTATTACCAAGTAAAATTTAAAATGTACGAGGAATTATTGACGTTGTGGCGTCAATATACTACATTCTTGTTTCCCGTGCTCCCCTCGTGCACACGCAAAACATACAATCAGAAACATTATAAAACTATGCTAAAACAAGTATCAATTTAAACCAAAGCCAACTGCCAACACATTTAAGTCAGTTGTACATCTATTGACATAAAAAGTGAACTTGGTAATATATTATTAATACCAGTTTCCTCACCTCGTACTTAGCTCCCCTGAATTCTTCCCTGCTGCCAGCCACTGATGAACGCCGCGTTCTTCCCAGCTAGTTTCTGCATGATGTCCCTGGAGAACCAAGGTGTATCGTTGCCATACAGGATGATAGTCTTTGTCTCCGTGCACACCTCCTCACACCAGCTGATGTAGGATGTCACGGGGTCAGCGTACACGTCTAGATCAGCACATGTCTCTTTAAAAATGTCCCAATCTGTGCACTCCAGGCATCCCCGAAGAGCTTCAGTCGACTCGTCCTTCCGCTTATTGACAGTCTTCTTTGTTTGCTTCAACGTTTTCAGTTTCTGTCGGTACGTGGGGATGAAGACGACCGTTGCATGATCAGGCGCTCCGATGGGAGCCCTGGTGGTGTGACGGTACGCACCCTCAAAGAGTGTGTAGCAGTGATCCAGGATCTTGCTATTGCGTGTAGCATCGTCTACATGCTGCTTTTAAATGGGCAATACCTTCTTCACGTTTGTGTGATTAAAGTCACCCAGAATGATCACTACGCTGTCGGGATGGGTCGTTTCTGCTGCCAATTGGTTGACTGCCTTGGTAGCACTGGCATCAGGGGTATGTAAACACAACACCACGACCAAAGAGAGATACCAGTTCTCGAGAACACGAAGAAAAGAAAAGCATTACACCACCACTGATTCAAAAGAAACACAAGTCAACACCCCGCTATTTGTCCGTCAGTTTGCTCGGTTGGTCGGCACTAAACAAAGCATGACCGAGGGGTGTCACTGCCGCTTCAGGGGTCGTGGCACCTAACCACGTTTCCGTAAAACACGGTATAGAGGCGTCTCTTATTTCTCGTTTGTAAATGAACAAGTGAAAGAGTTCGTCTGTTTTGTTCCTCGGTGATCGCATATTTGCTAGAATGATAGCAAGGAGTGGAGGTCGAAGGCTGCGCCGCCGAAATCTACAGAGTGCGCCCCCACGTCTTCCCCGCTTGCCTGGCGGCGTGAGCCGTGATGCGTTGTGTTGTGTATGACCCATGTTGCTTTGAACAGAAAAAGTATCATCCACGATAAAGTTTGGTCTATACTCACAGATCAAGGATTCCCTGATGTTGAGTAGGTCTTCAATATTGTGTACTTATATACACAAATAGTCCTAAACACGAGCACAATTATCGAAAACATATAAACGATCATCCGTTGCCACTACATGTCGACATGCACCAGCGCCATCTTGACACCAACAGTGCGGGACAATAGTGTCAACGCCGCCATATTTTAAAATGGCGGAGGTACATGTCGGCCAAGGTCACTAATAACACGTTTGAAATCAGTCCCCTCGAAAACCTATATTTTGGGCATAATATGACAGGCGGCATGTGACGCAGTTCTCGAGATATGAGGATTATTAGTTTTGGCGGCCATTTTTTTAAATGGCAGCCAATGGCGTCCAGGACAAACTCAGAGAAGTCCCGGGGTTTTTATAGTTTTGTCTTGATAACTTCTATGAGCCAATTTTTTATAATAATAAAAGATTCGTCAAAATAACGCAGTTATATGCTTTACTAAATAGGCCAAACACAATTTTGCAGACGTATTGTCGTCATAGATACAGTGAATATTTGAAAATGTGAAATCAGCATTTGTGTTTTAGCAGCATCATATATCATTGAATGACGTTGACTTTGAAACTTTGACTTTCACAGGATTATCAAACGAAATTTATGTTATATTTATTGGATTCTGTGATATCAAAAAGATAAGAATCAAATATTAAATCAGTAATCTTCCTCAATTACAACCATAGTTGTGAGCAATAATATTGACATTTTGGCGGCCATTATATTTGTTATATGTTTTATGGGTGTTCTTTTCTTTGTGATTAAGGACATCACTCTGGGTAAGAAACTGCAAAAATACCTTCTGGTGCAATTAGTTTGAGGTATACCCATTTTTTCTCTTGAAGTGCCTGGACTATGTTGTCCAAAATACAAACGGGAATTGAACTATCCACCATGTGACTTGTTGCCAAGCAACGCCTCCGTCAAGCTGTCAGAAAACACGTGGAGGGTTCGAACATTCCATCATATATTTTATAGAAATTCTGGCCTTTGTGAAAAAACCATCAGGCAAAGTTTTTTAGTGATAAGTGTAAGCGAGAATGTTTGATTTATGAGATGTCATGCAACAATAGTAATGCAATTCACTTATATAACCGTTATCAACATTATTGGCAAACGCAAATCTTGACGGAGGACACACTTAAGACAAAAGGATTGTGACGTAGGTAAACCGCGACGTACTGGATACATCAATTGAAAGCAATTTTAACGGACATTTGGGGATAGATACTTTCTGGTATATAAATAACACACATATGTGGTTAGTACTGAACATTTACTGCTTCAAGAAGGTGATGCGAACAGTATATCTCTATAGCTATCTCATAAACCATAACGAACCGCGAACCGACAGTTTGTATCGCGAACCGTACTATGTGTGTGTATTTGTGTGTGTGTGTGTGTGTGTGTGTGTGTGTGTGTGTGTGTGTGTGTGTGTGTGTGTGTGCGTGTGTGTGTATGTGTGGTGTGTGGGTGTGTTTGTGTGTGGTGTGTGTGTGTGTGGTGTGTGTGGTGTGTGTGTGTGTGTGTGTGTGTGTGTGGTGTGTGTGTGTGTGTCTGTGTGTGTGTGTGTGTGTGTGTGTGTGTGTGTGTGTGTGTGTGTGTGTGTGTGTGTGTGTGTGTGTGTGTGTGTGTGTGTGTGTGTGTGTGTGTGTGTGTGTGTGTGTGTGTGTGTGTGTGTGTGTGTGTGTGTGTGTGTCTTTGTGTGTGAGTGTGTGTGTGTCGTGATATTTCTGAATACTCTACAACGTTCCCGTCAAAATAATTACCACTATGGATATTTCTGGGTAACGAAACATACATCCTTGATTTATCATTTGTATCGTTCGTAATCACAAGCAACTGTCAGTTACGTCTACGAAATTAGTGGTTTGACTTTGTCTTAGACAACAGTGTCAAGATTTAAAAACTAATCACGATGCATCGGATAGTCTGTGTGTGTTTACGGCAGTTTGTTTCTCATCCCATAAGACACGCAGCAGAACAAAGAATCTAATCCATTACCGGATTAATAGATTTATCTTGTTGATCAAACAGTTGAATTTGTATCCATATCTCAGTAATGTCACACCATTGCTATCGCGATCTGTTCGCTGGAGCGAGCGAAAGCGACACTGCAACATCAGAAATTTCAAAATGGATGTCAGTGACTTCGACGAATTCAAACCGATTGCAATCAGCGCATTGATTGTCGTGAATATAACACTGAACCTTATCGTGATAGCAGTAATCGTCAAATATCCACAACTGCGCGAAGATCGCACGACACTCTTCATGTTCTCGCTCACGCTGTCAGATCACGCCAACGGCTGCCTAGCGATGCCAATCAGCGCTGCCTTGTGCTCCAGCGCGACGCCAAATGTACGTAATGACATTAAATACTTTCCCAAAATTCAAAGTGTCTTCTCTGTTTGGTTCACTGTCACCTCAATGTACAGTCTCTGCTGGGTGACCGTGTGCAAGATGGTCGCCATATCGAACCCTCTCCGCTATGAACAAGTTCTCACTCGAAATCGTTGCTACTTCATAATAGGTGGACTGTGGTTAATCGGAGCGTTGATGGGCGCAATCGTAGCATATAACGTTGAGTCGTGGAACTATAATGTGTGCATGTACGAAGTAACCATTTCCAAAGGCAATGTTGGTTTATTATTTATCCTTGTATTAATCATAATTATATGCCCTATTATCGGCCTTGTTTACTCGACGACACGAATATTCAGAGCGATTCTTCGAACGCACCGTCAAATTGCTGCACAGGTTACCTCAATCGGTGGAGATGATGTCGGCGTCGCAACCATCCCGTCTTTGACTTTGAAAACGATTCGTTCAGGAAGAAACCTTTTGATTATTTGCTTGGCGCTAATGGTGTTGACGATTCCTTATGTTGTATGCGCATCTATGCTATTGCTGGGATTTAGTATATATGTGCCGATGTGGTATACATTTGTATCCAATTGGATCTTAGCGAGCAACACGTTCGTAAACAGTCTCATGTATATTGTTCTGTTTCGATCTGTTCGGGATAAAACGGTACAAATGTTATGTGATCGTACTCAGCTCTGTCGGTGTACGTAGCAGTCAGAAAACCTTTAAAATAACAATATAAAGACGATGATACTTTCACATAATGTCGTCATTTGTGTTTTTTATTCATTACAAATACGTGTGCATTTTGATTTTAACATTCCCTATATAGTCGCGTGATGTGTCTTAAAAACAACAACAACTGCATCAATATGTTTATTTGGCATATGTAGAAATTTTGCATATTGAATGCACGTCATACGCGTATATTTTGCATTAGCCACGCATAGTTTCCTTTATCTCGGAAATGCCAAAAGGAGAAGTTGCCCTGTATGCTGTTTCTCAATTGATGTTTTATTGTACCGTTTATTTTTCATGCCTTGCAGTGTGCATGTGTCCATCGCAATATATATATCATATACGCATATGTTTATCATAATATTTCAAAATACTGGTATAACTTTCCAGCCTAACCAATTGCCACCGTGGACATATGTAAGATGGTCGCAATAACGTATCCGCACCGCTATGAACAACTCACTTGAAATCGATGCTACATAATAATATATGGACTGTGTTTAATGTGGATGACAATGGGCGCAATAGCGGCATACTATGCTGAATCACGGGACTTTGGTGCATCTGAGTATATAGTAACCATTTCCAAAAGCAGTGTGATTTTACTCTATATCATTGTATCCATCGCAACTATATGCCGTGTTGTCGGCATTGTCTACTCGACTACTTGAATATTCCGAGCGATTCTTCGAACCCATCGGCAAATTACAGCCCAGATGATGTCAATGGGTGGAGAAAGCAGCCACGTCGCAACTACCCCGTCTTTGACTTTGCAAACCATTCGTTCTAGAAGAAACGTACTCATTGTTTGTTTGGCGCTAGTCGTGTTGACGATTCCATTTCTTGTAAATGCATCTATTACATTGCTGGCATTGCTTCAATACGGGCCTATGTGGTATAAATCTGTATCCACGTGGATCTTTGCGAGTAATTCGTTCATAAGCAGTTTCATATATATTGTCGTATTTCGATGTGTTCGTGATAAAACGGTGCAGACGTTACGTGATGTTACTTAGATCTGTAAGTGTTTGTATATTGGCCAAAGAAAATAAATGTCAAAAAAGATTACATTTTTAATACAATGATGCAGTTTGTTTTCTTTTCTGAAAATCAAATATGTGTACGTTTCTAATTTAGTATTATTAACAACAAAGTCGCATTTATATGTCCACATTAAGAAACTGTGCGTTTCTGTAGATGTACAACACACACTATTTTAAAAGAATAAAGTGGATGATACCTTTAAAAAATGTAATCATTTGTTTTCTTATTGTGACGAAGCACGTGTGCATTTCGATGAAAAGATAGTTCCAAAATGTTATATTGGGTGTATGTGGACTAGAGTTTCAAGATAAATAGCAAAGAATGATTTTTGGGGGTACATTTCGACGTTCCTCAATTCGAATTTTTATTATGTTTTCTGGGAAACAAAGAGGTTCTAGTATCTAGATCTAATATATTGCCAAAACCACTTGATGGTCTTTGTGTGGTATCCGTTGAAACAGTATGACACGACATCGCAATAATCATTGCGAAGTCATTTGCTTTCTTGTTATGCCGAAAATACGTGTGCATTTTAATATAGTTACAAAATAGATGGGTGTAAAACTTGTTTTCTAAAACAGGAACAACAGCTAAAATATGCCTGTTTGACGTACGGATAAATGCTGAATATAGTATGCACGTCACGGCCATATATGTTGCCTAAGCCACTCGCTGCTACCATTCATCCTGAAATGTCCGGGAGGAGGTTTCCCTAAATAGTGATTCTCAATTGATCTCTTAATATTCAAGAGGATGGCAATCAACGCACTAGTTGAGCAGATGTGTGAAGAAGAGGGGGTGGGATTCACAGATTTATGGGGATACTTTGTTGGGAGGGAAGATATGTACATGAGAGATGGCCTCCATCTTAGTGGAAAGGGGGCAGCAGTTTTCTCAGAGAACCTGCTGCGATCTGTTGACAGTGGGACAGGTTGCATCTATTTAAACTAGATTCGCAGGGGGTACTCACAGAAAAGCCTGAAAATGGAGGCATAGATAAAGACCGCACAAATAAATCAGCAAATAACAGTCTGGAAAACTCTTTTGAAGCTGGATATAAATGTGTTTGTTTAAATGCAAGGAGTATATTAAACAAAAGAAATGAACTAAACGTTATGGTAGAAGATATTGACCTTCATATAATAGGTATAACTGAATCCTGGACCACCACCGATATATCAGATGCTGAATTGGGACTGACAGGATATGTAATGTTTAGAAAAGATAGAATAGGAAGAAAGGGAGGTGGAGTTATTTTATATATTAAAGAATCTATTCAGGCTAATGAAATAAAATTAGAAAGAGAAGCAGATTGCGAAGAAGCTGTTTGGTGTAACATAGTTACAGGAAACTCAACGTTAACAGTTGGGTTAGTTTATCGAAGTCCAAACATAAGCATAAAAGAGAATGAAAAAATACAAAACGCTATAAGGGAAGTAAGCAAACGTGATTGTGTTATTATGGGGGATTTTAACCACGGGCATATACAATGGAAATCTCTACAGAGTATGGGGAGTGAGGACCACAAGTTTTTAGTTTTAGTTCAAGATACATTACTTTCTCAACATGTGCTAGAACCAACCAGGGGTGAGAATGTGTTAGACATAGTTTTGTCCTCACAGAATGAATTAGTTGACAATGTCAATATATGTGAGCCACTGAGGAGTAGCGATCACAACCAGATACATTTTACCATCAAAGTAAAATGAGAAAGGAATAGTAAAAAGCAGTATAGGAAAAATTTCCACAAAGGAAGGTATAAGGACATGAGGAAATATTTAGCAAAGATAGACTGAAATAACACACTAAAAAATAAGACGGCAACAGAATGCTGGAATATATTAAACAGTGAAATTAAGTGCATAGTCAATAAATTTGTACCCTTCAAAAAAAAAGGAAAACGGTCCAAAAAGAAACACTTATCGAAAGAAGCCATTAGAAAAATTAAGTACAAACAAATGATGTGGAAGTCATATAGATGTACTGGAAATGATGAAGACTACAACAGTTATAAAGAAGCACTTAACCAAGCTACAGCTGAAATTAAGCATATGATGGCAGTGGTGATGTTGGTGGTGATTATAACGACGATGTATATAACGAGGATGATGATGATAATGAAGATGATGACAACGACGACGAAGTTAATCCATTTGAAGACTTTGATGATTGTAATTATACGGTTTGAGTTAGCAATAAATTCACAGCTAAAAGTCCATTTCACTGACAATTATCTCGACAACATGTAAAACAAAAATATTTAAAAATAAATAATGTATTGTATTTAATCGGATCATTATGTACGACTACAGAGTACCACTCTGTAATCATTGTGTATGCTTACATAGTGGCAAAATGTTCTGCATTATTAACACGCAGTTTAGCTGTCAGTGGTACTGGTCTCGAATGCACAAAAGTAGTACCGACAGACGCGTTCGACGGTTCCTGTGCTGCTGTAACTACAAGAATTCTTGTAGGTACGTGCCGAAAAGAGGTCGATATGTGCGGAATTGCCTTATTAGCTTTCTCTTTGCTCGCAACCACAAGTTTTTAATATTTTGTTTGAGGACGTCTGGAGAAAACGGGTCCACGAAGTTGTGTTCGTGGATTACAACATCGTGTAGGTACACGCCACCGTTCAGCTGGTCGAGATTGTGGTACGCCGCCCATCCGTCTGTCATCACGTGTGTACCTGGCAAAAGCCACTGCGCAATGATAGGCTGTAGTGTGGCAGCTCTCCTGCCAGGAACGACTTCCAACCTACACCGGCCACTTTCCCTCTCCACGGCCCCCAACACCCATTCTCCATCATTAACCCTGCCGCGGTGATACTTGCGGTGGTAGAAGTAACCCTCGTCTAGTTCGACAACAATGGGGCTACTATTGTTGTCGAAACCACCATGTAGTTGCGGGTGGTTCCAGACGTCGACAGCACAGATGTCACGCACGAAATTGTGCCAGTCAATGACAGTGTGGTTAGACAGGTTCAAATGCCACATCCCGTCTGTCATGGCAATCTCAGCTGCCCAACTATGCAACAACCACATGATCTTCCCGAGCGTTAGACGACTCTTGAAGAACGAGTTGACGCATAGTCCCCTACGCTCACCGCACATAGAGCATTTTCAGCGTAAACCGTCGATGGAATCTATTTTGAATATCAATAAATTCTGATATAGCACCTTGCAAGCGGCAACGCAGGGCAACAGTACACTTGGTTTGCAACGACTGCTAGAGCTGGGCGGATTTTGCATTGTCTGGTTGCCAAAATCATGGGCAGAGACCAAAGAAGACGAGTTCACGTTTCGGTGTACGGGGTGTTTGAGGGTAGAATGTCTGATGAAGGAGGTGTTTAAATAATATAATGACTGAGATGGAGGTGAGACTCAACATGGAAATAGATGGAACAGAGAGGGATGACACGGAGAGAGTTGAGAATACTACGACACAGGAGCAGAGTTGTGACACGGAGACTGAAGAAAGAAGACTGATAGGAGGGAAGGTGACATGTGTGAAGAAACAAGACAATTAGAAGAAGACAGATGGACGGAGGAAAAGTTATTGGCAGAGGAAAAAACGGGTCGGTGGGGATGTAACAACAGGTGGTCAGACTGTAGAGAATGAGGAGAGACGCGACAGCGATACAGGTGGTGAAGAGGTAGATACCACAGAGGCAGTTGGTAAGACTGTGAAACAGAAGACTGAGAAGAAGACAGATGACAGAAGACAGAGTGTTAAGCAAACGATAGAAAACGTGACAGGCGTGAAGGTTACATGGGAGAAAGTGACCGTAGAGAAGGAGGTAGGAGGGGAAAGGGACTGTGTTATTTAGGAGATTTTAACCATGGCCATATACAATGGAAATATATACAGAGTATAGGTAGTCAGGACCACAAGCTTTTAGTTTTAGTACAAGATAGTGTCCTTTCTCAACATGTGCTAGAACCAACCAGTGGTAAGAATGTGTTAGACATAGTTTTGTCCTCACATAATGAATTACTTGACAATGTCAATATATGTGAGCCATTGGGGAGTAGTGATCACAACCAGATACATTTTACCATCAAAGTAAAATCACAACGGAATAGTAAAAAGCAGTACAGGAGGAATTTCCACAAAGGAAGATATAAGGACATGAGGAAATATTTAGCATAGACAGACAGGAATAACACACTGAAGAATAAGACAGCAACAGAATGCTGGAATATCTTAACGAGTGAAATTGAGTGCATCGTCGGTAAATCTGTTCCTTTGAAAAAACAAAGGAAACGGTCCAAAAAGAAACACTTATCGAAAGGAGCCATTATAAAAATTAAGTACAAACAAATGATGTGGAAGTCATATAGACGTACTGGAAATGATGATGACTACAACATTTATAAAGAAGCATTAAACCAAGCAAAAGCTGAAATTAGAAATGCAAAGAGAAGCTATGACAAAAAATTAGCTTGTAATATAAAACATGGCAGCAAGAGTTTTATGCGTATGTTCGAAGCAAACAGAAAGTTCAAGATAAGGTTGGACCTCTAGAAGATAGTGCTAGAAATATAATATCAGAGGGATTCTTAATGGCAGAAGACCAGAGTGAGTATTTTAGTTCCGTGTTTACCAGAGAAGATATTAGTTCACTGCCAGTATCAGAGGCTATGTTCAATGGGAAGAATCAGACTATTTAGGACAGTTAATTATAACCCCGGAAATGGTAGCTAAGAACTTTCGGGCTATTAAGGATAATAAATCACCTGGAGTGGATAGGATTCCGCCCAAAATACTATTGGAAATTGTAGAACAAATCAGCAGACCGCTTGCAACAGTTTTCAATTTGTCATTAGAAGAGGGAGTGGTTCCGTTAGAAAGGAAAGAAGCAAACATTATACCGTTATTTAAAAACGGTTCGAGAAACAAGTCAGAGAACTATAGACCGGTGAGTTGAACATCGATGATTTGCAAATTATTAGAAAGACTAATTAAAGATCATATGGTGGATTGTCTTGTTAAACATGACTTGTTAAACACATCCTAACATACATGGGTACCTAAAAGCGAGGTCATGCTTGACAAATATGTTATGTTTTGGAAGATATCACTAAGTGGGTAGACGAGAGATCACCAGTAGATATCATCTACTTAGATTTTCAAAAAGCTTTCGACAAAGTGCCACATCAACGATTACTGCTTAAACTAAAGGCCCATGGCATAGGCAATAGTATAATTAACTGGATAGAAAAATGGCTGATTGACAGATGACAACGGGTAGTTTTTGGTAGTTAGGCTTCAAACTGGAAATCACTTTTGAATCGGGTACTCCAAGGATCAGTACTGGGACCTATATTATTCTTAACATATATAAAAATTTGGACGATGATATAACAAGCAAGTTGTTAACATTTGCGGATGATACAAAAGTGTTTAGATGGATTAAAAGTGATGGAGATATACAGCATTTACAAGATGGTCGTGACAGGTTAATCAAATGGTCTGAAAAGTGGCAAATGTTGTTCAATTTTGGGAAATGTAAATGCCTCCACCCAGAGCATGGGAATGAAGATTTAGAATATACAATGGGGGTACTGTACTAAGTATTACCATAAAAGAGAAGGACTTAGGGTTAACCATTAATGCTGATATGGAGGTTTCAGAGCAGTGCAGAATAGCAGCTTCAAAGGGAAATCAAATCCTTGGATTAATTAAGCGAAATATAGCGTATAAGGAAAAATAACTAATGATACAGCTGTACAAAACAATAGTTAGGCCTCACTTAGAATATTGTATACAAGCATGGATGCCATATCGGAGGGACATAGATATGCTAAAAAGAGTATGGAGGTGAGCGACTAAAATGATGCAAAACGCCTAAATGAATGTGGTTTAACAAAACTAGAGACCAGGAGATTGAGAGGAGATCAGACAGAAGTGTTTAAAATATTGAATGGTTATGAACATATTGATATAATTTGTTTTCTCACTTAAGTAATATAGACTGACTAGAGGACATGAAGCTACATTAGTAAAGTAGCAGTGTAGACTAGATATAAGAAAGTTATAATTTTCACAAAGGACTGTAAATGAATGGAACAGATTATCTGCTGATTGTGTGGGTGCTAGTAGTATGTATATGTTTAAAAATAAAATCGACACATACCTCAGAAGGGCGGGTACATGTAGATTAAAGGGTTGGACTTTCGATAAGCCAAAGGGCTTCCTTGTCCACCTGCCATCTATAGTTAATCCTCTGGGTGGCAATCTTGTTACAATAATCGGAGGGGGAACAGTAGCAATTTGTATGACTGTATTGACCCGGGGTTTAGGGCAGCCATTTGGTCCCGACTTGTGCTTGGTTGGACAGTCTGCCAATATCAAGCTACGATGTGGATTGAAACAAAAATAACGAACACAATATGGCATTTCAAAATGTATGGACGCATAAATAATAATCAATACTACATGTCAGAATTGTTTCCATTTAAACAAAACCTGTTAAAAAACGCCACTTCACATACGATCTCGCCATGATAAACACAACTAATGCTAGGTATCGGGCGTAACCGTACAAAATGGCCAAGTATCAATTGAAAAATATGGGTAGAATTGTGTATCTCATGGAACTATAGTTACAGTGCGCTACGTCGATACGATTGTTTACATTGGTATAATATATTTAAATTTTGAATACCCAAGGAGGTAGGTAAATGTTTAAAAATGGAAATCCTGTTTTGGTTGTTTTTTAGGCTATTCTAGCAAGAATTAGGCCCCTTTGCTTGCAAAATTATACATATCCTGAAAGACCTCGTTGATATGAATGCAATGATATGTATAACTTATATGTCAGATCATAAATGATGAAATAATAGGAAATAATACAATATGGAAAGTTAAAAACTATCATACTTTTTGGAGATTGGCCCGTAAGCAAAATTGCAATTAATAAAACAATGAATTTATCATAATATAATAGAGATGTGGAGTCAGTCTCCCAGTCATCCAGTCATTGACATTATAGACGTCCGTCTTGTTTTATTGATGGAACGAACGTTTTGGTTAGTTTTAACTAAACTAATCGTATGACGTTGTGTTGAAAAATGTGTCATGATTAGTACAATTGCACGATGCATCGGATTACATGTGAATATCTACGAGCGTTTGTGCTTTATTTCATAAGACAAGCAGTGGAACAAAGATTCTAATTCCATTACCGGCTTAATACATTTATCTTTTTCGTCAAACTATTGATTTTGTATACACATCTTTGCAATATAACATCATTGCTACAGAAATGTGTTAGTCGGAGAACGCGAAAACAGAACTGCATCACGAGGAATTTCAAAATGGATAAACGACTTGGACGACTTCAAACCTATTGTCATCAGCGCAGTGATCGTCTTGACTATATCATTGAACCTCATCGTGATGGCTGTAATCGTGAGATATCCACAACTGCGCGAAGATCGCACGACGCTCTTCATGTTCTCGCTCACGCTGTCTGATCTCGCCAAAGGTTTTACAATGATGCCCATCAGCGCTGCCGTTTGCTCAAGTGCGACTCCGAATGTACGTAATGACAGAAAATACTTTTCCACGATTCAAGCCGTGTTCACAGTTTGGTTCACTGTCACCTCAATGTCCTGTCTCTGCTGCGATTCTGTAGTTGTGCAACATACACAACGTTGAAATAATAAAGACGATGATATTTTTGTTTAGGAGAACGTAGTCATTTGTTTTCTTGGTGTGACGAAATATATGTGCATTTCGATTTTAATACAGTTCCTAAATAGTTGGTTGTATTTTTCCCTCTTCAAAAACAGGATCAACTACTAAAATGTATCTGTTTTGCAAATATAGAAAATTTTGAGTATAGTATGCAGGTCACAGCCATACCTATTGCCTTAGTCATGCGTTGCTACTTTTCTCCCTGAAATGACCGGGGTGCAAGTTCAGGTAAATACTGATATTCAATAGATGCTTTAATATTCCAATCAATTTCCTTAGAACGCCGTCTCCATCTCAATCACTCTCTACCATTTGTCTCTTTAGCGTGGTATAGCGCGAGTATAATAATAATAATAATAATAAACTTTATTTATAAACTAGTCTCCAGAGTACGACTATGTTCAATAGTGTGTACGGAGTCGTTAAAATAAAACAATATCCATACATAAGACATAGTGGTGTAAACATAAATGATCTTCTCTCCCGCTTACAGCGTGCAACACGCTTGTTCACGTGCTAAACAACTGGTGACTTGACTTCGGAAACGCGGCAGTGTACGACATTCGTAGGCGCGGGAACAGGGGAGCAGGGGCAGCCCACTGGATTTTTCCGAGGGGCAGACATATGATTCTGCCGCCGTATTAAATGTGAGCGTGAATGTTGGTTTTTGTGGCGAGCGTCAATGGCGGGTGGAAAACTAAATTTTATGAGACGATTAATGTGTGTTTTTGTCGACTGTGAAAGTATGTGCAATTGGAGGGCAGGCATATGGTTTTCTGCCCACCTCCCAGTAATAGTGCGGCAGCGAAAAAATGTCCAGGACACCCCCCCCCCCCCCCCCCCACCGTGTTCGGATATCATGTGTTCGCAGCCGAGACAGCGGAGAAGTTGAAGTTACTGCGGCGCAGCGGCGAACAATTTACAACAGCACCCACCTCCCCCCGTCTTCCGATGTTCATGTCGAGCCAACCGAGACAGCCACAAGGTGAAGGAAGATATGAAGATATGCGATATGCGGTGGCGCGTCAGCGAAAAATGTTCAGTGGTGCTGAAGATCCGGTAGCCCCCCTATTTGAATTTCGTAACCGCGCCACTGACGACATTACCGGACCCTTACTGCACCGACAACAGATTGTCCAGCTATTAGCTGCGCGTGTCGTCCTCTGCTTACATCGGCGTGATCAACGCAGCAAGACGGCGGCAGTACGAGAGGTGCATTGACTAAACTACATGCGGCGCATCAAATTCTGTTTTGATGCACGGCGCCGTGCATGCAAACTCTCCACAATATCTTGCTGACTACGTATCTGCTTATGTTCCGTGTCGCACTCTTTGTTCGGCCGAGCAGTCCATCGTGGTTGTTCCTAGAGTTAACATGGGACGGTTCGGCCGACGCGCATTTTCATGTGCACGCCCCACCCTCTGGAACTCTCTTCCTCTAGAGCTAAGAACTCAACATGACTATGGACGTTTCAGGAGGGATTTGAACACTTTTATTTTTAATCAGGCTGTTTCTTAATTTTGTTTAAATACATAAATATGAATTTTAATATTATATATAGCCTACATAAATACTCCAAATGTGTGATTGTATCGTGTTGTCTGATGATGACGAAAGACATGTATGTATTGCACTTTCGCAACCTGATTAACAGGAACTGGCATCCAGATAAACAAATAGGTAATTTGTATTGGCACAGCACAACAACGATATATTCACGAATTGTTCACAACAATTAATTTAAAACGTGTTTTGTTCTTATCTGTGAATGAAGTTAAATATGTACATGCAAAAAAAGAAAGAAAGTAATTGCTGGGTTTAGTAAATGTGTGCCTATGTGATGTACATTTGTATCACTTGGATCTTAGCGAGTACTTCATTCATAAGCAGTCTCATTTATATTGTTGTATTTTAATCTGTTCGGATTATAACGGCACATATGTTACATGATGTTTCTCTGCTCTGAATGTTTCCGTTTGGCCATGTGCACTGCATTTACAGAAACAATACGATCATACTATGAATACAAGGAAGTCGTTCGTTTTAATTATGTGACGAAGTACGTGTTCATTTCAAATTCAATATAGTCCCAAACTAGTTGGGTGTCTGTGGCTTTAAAAACAAGGGCGACTGGTTCAGTAGACATGTTTTACAGATGTGGTGATGTTGCATGTAGTGTGAACCTCACGGCGATATATTCTGTCTTAAACCACACATTGTATCTGTCGCTGTCCTTTTATCTCAGGAAGTCCTGTATGAGGTTGGCGTAAATAAAAATTAAAAAGGTATGTTCTTACATAGCGCAATATCTAGTAATTATGACTGGTCAAAAGCTATACACTTTACTCTCTGGCAGACCTGTTCAAGCGACCACCATATCGCCTTCAGTGGGAAGCATTAAACCATGTAGCAGTTGATGCGGGAAGACTATTCCTACACAAATGTCCGCCACTGTCTATAGCGAGGTACTCATTCATACAGCTGAATGAACTGGAGCAACGAAGAGTGAACGAAGTTGTCCAAGTTTAATACGGCAGCGCAGGATTCAAACTCGGGTTCTCTCTATTCAGAATCCGATGCTCTACTTACTGCGCCACTACGCTCCACGAAATACTGTTTCTTGATTTATTTTAAAATCTTCCTCTCGCTTTACTTGCAAAGGACTCACCGCCCTCAGTCTCCACTTCGTTGTATCCGTTGTCTCGTACTCCTCACCATCAAACAATGCAAGCAGAACACGTGGATCTTTCCGTCATTCCTTCGATTATGTTTCATTTTTAAAGCTACCACTCGGTGTGCACAAATGGCGTGTGACGTCAATACGTGCGAGTGTGCACATGTCAACTGCCGGCGGCAAATGTTTGTGAGTTCCATAACTCCAGTATTATCCCGTAAAGAAATGCAACTAGAAGCACAAAAAGTGACGTAGATATTTGGCAAATATAGAAAGTGTATTTAAAGTCCTACACTCTTTCATTGTTGCGTTATACTTGACAACAGCGAATACAATTAATGTAAAATACAACAGTAAAAAGTAAATGTCGTTGTGCCGAATGTATATCTTTTGAGCAATTACTCTTTATCTCGTTTCTATAATGTCTACTTCACATTGCTCAAAATATTGATCTCGTCAAGGAAGATGATCAAATACCTCCAAAACTATGCACGCCTTGACGTGTAAAACTACAAGTCCTATAGTCGTCAAATCAGATATTACTTTGACACAGCTAAGTGTTCAAGATGAAGGTTTAAAGCCACTGCGTAACGCTGTATGCCACTTTTGTCCAGGAAAAGGCAGACAACTACGGTAGCGCTGCAGAGTCACACATCTAATAATTAAAGCAACGCTGGTAATATACTTCTAATTTAATTATTCGTTGTGTAAAATGGTTTAGATTTAATTTATGGCAAATTATGATTGGACTATTTTGAGATGATTTGTTTACACATTTCCACATCAGTACCTGTCAACACGCCATTCGTAGTACTCACCGCATGTTGCAGTACATTTGCTCTTCAAAACCAGGTAGAATCACTTGGAACATAGAATGACATATATGCTCGCACGCACGCACGCACGCACGCACGCATGCACGCACACACACAAACACACACACACACACACACACGGAGGCGAGGAGTTACCCAGGTCAATTTTTGTTATGACATGTCAACTTTCAATGTCGATAATAGCATTGGTATTTCTAAATGTCCTGGGTGTTTACGTTACTGCGCGTTGAACACTGCAGTCATATTCCGGATTAATCCAGGACATCAACTTCTTAGCACAAGAATGAATATGGCGAATGTGTATTGCCCGCCAAATGGTATGTGATCAGCTTATGACGGGGTTCGCAATTTCAGATTTGTGTGTGGTCACAAAAAGGTCAAATCATAATTAAACATTCACGTTCTAAATAAGATATATTGGAAATATTTTCTAGGCCGGTTGAATTAATTGCAATACACTTTGATAATCGGTGCTTTCTCGTGTTCCACATCCAAGGGAACCACTATCATCCTGGTAATACATACTGGGACCGGAATGATGCACTTCATAAAGATACGACACGTGTAGCGATACTAATGTGAAAAGTTGTTTTAAACATTGCAACTTACTTAATCCCTTAACCGACCTCGTCGTTCGGGAGACATAAGCGACGCTGCAGCTGGATATTGCAACCCCATTTAGCATATCACTGCAAGCTGTTATATACTGTAGTGAACAGCAACATGACAACAATATCTGCAACAAGTGCGATATGTTTAGATGTTTCTATGTCCGCACTAAAACGGTATCATGATCGACTAAGCGATAGTCGATCACGGCAGTTTGAGTGCTCGCTAAGTCATCGCCTAATAGAGTGAACCACAAAACAACAAATAATGGTTAAATCAGGCGGAACTAGTATTCTATTTCAATACATTAATTAATGCAACGGTTTGTCGTTCACAATCACACTTTGCCGACCGACGAATGCTTTAAAACGATTCAGTAATCGTTCACTAATTCGCAACATTTCGCTACACGTTGAACTACTGAGAGATGCAATGTGTGAATCGAAGAAAACGAAATTGTTGATGTTGTGGTAAGAAGTATTGTAATTGATACTAAAGATTATAATGGATATTCCAATTAATAAACCACAACAGCTCCACGGACGAGGACAAACATGCATCTTCCATAAATCTAAAAGACGAATCGGAGCATGTTCTCGCAAACAGACTGGGGCTTACGTGGACATACCAAGAAGCGATAAAGCAGATGTCAAACTGTCAATCACAAGTTAGTAAGGAACGATGCGATTTTACCTCAAACTAATTGCAATAAAAGGTAATTTTGCTGTTTCTGACCCAGAGTGGTGTCCTTTGCTACCAAAAAGTCCTAAGAAATCATAGCTACACAAAATGGCCGCCAAAAATCTTATTATTGCTAGCAACTATGGTTCTAAGTGAGGTAGACTCACGATTTAACATTTGATTGTTGTGTTTTCGATATCACATAATTCACTAGATATAATAGACATTTCGCTTGAATATTGTATGAAGGTCAATGGTGCAAAGTCAAGGTCACTCAATGCTATACGATGTTACAAAACACAAATACTAATTTCACATTTGCAAATATTAATTGTATCTTTGGCGGCAACGTGTTTGCAACATATTATGTGGTACTTAAAGAAATATATGCATACATGCGTTACATAATGAGAGGAGAACAGAATGGATTCACACCAACGCCACCTTTACTGCCCACAGGGAAACGAAATATATGGATACATGCGTTATATAATCAGATGAGAATAGACTGGATACACACCAACGCCACCTTTACTATCCACAGGGAGACTTCTATCCACAAGGATAGACGGATTATTATTTTGATCTTAAAGAGGCAATGGGATCAAGGGAAATTTATATATTAAATATATATATATATATTTAGATGACATCATAATTTGTGTTAAATTTTAACAAAAATTATGATGTCATCTATGCGGTCACGAATGAGAATAGGGTATAGTTATTATATGCTAATTAGGGCACATTCTATAATAATAACTATAATATTATATTGAATGCTATTATGATGATCAGCAGATGAAAACCTTCAATTTGACATATTATACGTACATAATGAGACACATATGTAGAGTTGTGGGGGTGTGCATGAGGGGCATACCTGGCCCATGGCCTATTCTATGTGAACAGTTACCTTCTAGTTTCACTCACAATCACTTAGAATATAAGAATACATTTATTATTATTTGCAACTTTTCAGATGGATTGAACATACATTCACCATAAAAGCCCCAAATCACACAAATGTCATAATGTTACAAGTTACAATACGACACAACATTATGTTACAATACTCATAAAACATGTTGTACTAAATAAAATAACGCAACACCAAAGATACTGTTAAGTAAATTACACAAAATCGCCCCATGACGCAACAAACTCAGTATGAGGCGCTTTATATTAAAACGTGTACATTGCATTACTATCTTTCATTAAAAAATAAGATACTTTAAATACACTAAAATTAAATCATATAGTTTAAATATAAAAATTGACTGTTGAGACATACACTAAAATCATTTTATGCAATAACCAACACAAGCCCATTGTAGTTTGAGAATTGAAATTGGCCAAAGGATGACGTTTTCATTGGAAAGTGGATTGCTTCTAATGCAGCCACTTTTGGGCATAAAGATAGTAGGAATGTGATGTATAACATGCAAACCAGATGGGAAACTGAACCCTTGTACAGCCCCATCAAAGTTTCTCAGGCACACATTCCTACAACATGACGACAATATACAGGCATACATTATTTGTCGCTATAGAAGTATAAAACCACTATGAATATAAACCTAAGCAAACAATACAAACATTCCACCACCAATAGACACATGCAATTACAAAAAGGTGGGGCCATTCCGCCACAAGGTCACCAAGAGGAACCTGTGACCACCCCACCGAGACATACACTAAAATCATTAAGTGTTATGGCAGTGTACTAAGCACCATGGAATTAATGAGTTTTTGTAGCGATTTGTGTTCGCCATTGGGACGGGTAACTCATTGAATGATCTTAGTGCATACGGCACATTTCGAATATTTGGTAGTAGCGTATTCAGTTTGACAGCTTGTTTGGTCTTACATCAGGATGGTGAACCTCTCGATGGTTGACGTTACAGCCTCCATACCCTGAAGCTGGTGCATTTGACATGGTACAGGATGCGTCAGTGGCTACCGGGTAGGCATTTCAAGGTTCCTACGATCATTTCGTCCCCTTACTTTAGAAAAGCTGACATTGTCGCATCCGGTGAACGCATTTAATACGGAATACATTGACACACTCTCGGTTCAAGAGAGCGTGATATCGATATAGGAGACAAGTCGCTGATGTAGCAGTTCCACTGTGTCGTTGAACGTATTGATGACCGACATACCTGTGTGATGCAGGTCACCAGTAACAATGTGGCTCAAGAATGGGAACAACTCTGTCTGGTTCTCATCACAGCCCAAGAATCATGTAATTGTCTTGACAGACCTGAGTTGTTCACACGATGGTGAACGCCCTTCTCACTCCGTTGCCTTGGACTGCCATATTTGTAGACATCCCAGACAATGTCAACACACGCTGTGATTCAGTATATGAACCAATTCCGTTGTTATATATTGACAGAATGTTGCTGAGGTTCGCGGCTTCAACATGTTGACGGCTGCTGCTCCATCAATGGCAACAAAATCAACGCAGTGAGTCGTCGAGCAACTGTCTGGTTGACGCCAAACAACTTTCTCCAAGCAGCATGTGATATCTGCATTCGTTCCAGTGCGCAATTTCCCATTGCGTGACAGAAACTGTGGAAATGTCTGGTTCTCGTATAAGAAGAACTATGCAATATCATTGTTTCTCACTTGACAAACTACATACAGTTAGGAAAACATGAGCAATCACTTCAGACAGCCGATATATGGATCTAGGACTTTGTCGGACAAGGTTAAAGTAGCAAAGATGAAAATGTTACCCGTAATACCTATATGCTGACATAAAAATAACTGTACATGACGTAGTTCTTAAGATATGTAATAATTAATTTTAACAGCCGCCATTTAAAAAAATGGTCGATGTCAAAGTCATCGAAAATCAGATGCAACATATTTGAATATATTGAAATCACTACCTATACATTCAGATTCAAACTGTTTATTACCAAGTAAAATTTAAAATGTACGAGGAATTATTGACGTTGTGGCGTCAACATACTACATTCTTGTTTCCCGTGCTCCCCTCGTGCACACGCAAAACATACAATCAGAAACATTATAAAACTATGCTAAAACAAGTATCAATTTAAACCAAAGCCAACTGCCAACACATTTAAGTCAGTTGTACATCTATTGACATAAAAATTGAACTTGGTAATATATTATTAATACCAGTTTCCTCACCTCGTACTTAGCTCTCCTGAATTCTTCCCTGCTGCCAGCCACTGATGAACGCCGCGTTCTTCCCAGCCAGTTTCTGCATGATGTCCCTGGAGAACCAACGTGTATCGTTGCCATACAGGATGACAGTCTTTGTCTCCGTGCACACCTCCTCACACCAGCTGTGCACTCCAGGCATCCCCGAAGAGCTTCAGTCGACTCGTCCTTCCGCTTATTGACAGTCTTCTTTGTTTGCTTCAACGTTTTCAGTTTCTGTCGGTACGTGGGGATGAAGACGACCGTTGCGTGATCAGGCGCTCCGATGGGAGCCCTGGTGGTGTGACGGTACGCATCCTTAAAGAGTGTGTAGCAGTGATCCAGGATCTTGCTATTGCGTGTAGCATCGTCTACATGCTGCTTTTAAATGGGCAATACTATCTTCACGTTTGTGTGATTAAAGTCACCCAGAATGATCACTACGCTGTCGGGATGGGTCGTTTCTGCTGCCAATTGGTTGACTGCCTTGGTAGCACTGGCATCAGGGGTATGTAAACACAACACCACGACCGAAGAGAGATAACAGTTCTCGAGAACACGAAGAAAAGAAAAGCATTACACCACCACTGATTCACAAGAAACACAAGTCAACACCCCGCTATTTGTCCGTCAGTTTGCTCGGTCGGTCGGCACTAAACAAAGCATGACCGAGGGGCATCTAACCACGTTTCCGTAAAACACGGTATAGAGGCGTCTCTTATTTCTCGTTTGTAAATGAACAAGTGAAAGAGTTCGTCTGTTTTGTTCCTCAGTGATCGCACATTTGCTAGAATGATAGCAAGGAGTGGAGGTCGAAGGCTGCGCCGCCGAAATCTACAGAGTGCGCCCCCACGTCTAGTTGTGAGCAATAATATTGACATTTTGGCAGCCATTATATTTTTTTTATGTTTTATGGGTGTTCTTTTCTTTGTGATTAAGGACACCACTATGGGTAAGAAACTGCAAAAATACCTTCTGGTGCAATTAGTTTGAGGTATACCCATTTTTTCTCTTAAAGTGCCTGGACTATGTTGTCCAAAATACAAACGGGAATTGAACTATCCACCATGTGACTTGTTGCCAAGGAACGCCTCCGTCAGGCTGTCAGAAAACACGTGGTGGGTTCGAACATTCCGTCATATATTTTATAGAAATTCTGGCCTTTGCCTTAAGACAAATGGATTGTGACGTAGGTAAACCGCGACGTAGTGGATACATCAATTGAAAGCAATTTTAACGGACATATGGGGATAGATACTTTCTGTTATATAAATAACACACATATGTTGTTAGTACTGAACGTTTACTGCTTCAAGAAGGTGATGCGAACAGTATATAGCTATCTCATAAACCATAACGAACCGCGAACCGACAGTTTGTATCGCGAACGGTACTGTGTGTGTGGTGTGTGTGGTGTGTGTGGTGTGTGTGTGTGTGTGTGTGTGTGTGTGTGTGTGTGTGTGTGTGTGTGTGTGTGTGTGTGTGTGTGTGTGTGTGTGGTGAGTGTGTGGTGTGTGTGTGTGTGGTGTGTGTGTGTGTGTGTGTGTGTGTGTGTATGTGTGTGTGTGTGTGTGTGTGTGTGTGTGTGTGTGTGTGTGTGTGTGTGTGTGTGTGTGTGTGTGTGTGTGTGTGTGTGTGTGTGTGTGTGTGTGTGTGTGTGTGTGTGTGTTAGTGTCTTTGTGTGTGTGTGTGTGTGTGAGTGTGTGTGTGTGTGTGTCGGGATATTTCTGAATACTCTACAACGTTTCCGTCAAAATAATTACCACTATGGATATTTCTGGGTAACGAAACATACATCCTTGATTTATCATTTGTATCGTTCGTAATCACAAGCAACTGTCAGTTACGTCTACGAAACTAGTGGTTTGACTTTGTCTTAGACAACAGTGTCAAGATTTGAGAACTAATCACGATGCATCGGATTTTCTGTGTGTGTTTACGGCAGTTTGTTTTTCATCCCTTAAGACACCCAGTAGAACAAAGAATCTAATCCATTACCGGATTAATAGATTTATCTTGTTGACCAAACAGTTGAATTTGTATCCACATCTCAGTAATGTCACATCATTGCTATCGCGATCTGTTCGCTGGAGCACGGGAAAGCGACACTGCAACATCAGAAATTTCAAAATGGATGTCAGTGACTTCGACGAATTCAAACCGATTGCAATCAGCGCATTGATTGTCGTGAATATAACACTGAACCTTATCGTGATAGCAGTAATCGTCAAATATCCACAACTGCGCGAAGATCGCACGACACTCTTCATGTTCTCGCTCACGCTGTCAGATCTCGCCAACGGCTGCCTGGCGATGCCAATCAGCGCTGCTTTGTGCTCCAGCGCGACGCCAAATGTACGTAATGACATTAAATACTTTCCCAAAATTCAAAGTGTCTTCTCTGTTTGGTTCACTGTCACCTCAATGTACAGTCTCTGCTGGGTGACCGTGTGCAAGATGGTCGCCATATCGAACCCTCTCCGCTATGAACAAGTTCTCACTCGAAATCGTTGCTACTTCATAATAGGTGGACTGTGGTTAATCGGAGCGTTGATGGGCGCAATCGTAGCATATAACGTTGAGTCGTGGAACTATAATGTGTGCATGTACGAAGTAACCATTTCCAAAGGCAATGTTGGTTTATTATTTATCCTTGTATTAATCATAATTATATGCCCTATTATCGGCCTTGTTTACTCGACGACACGAATATTCAGAGCGATTCTTCGAACGCACCGTCAAATTGCTGCACAGGTTACCTCAATCGGTGGAGATGATGTCGGCGTCGCAACCATCCCGTCTTTGACTTTGAAAACGATTCGTTCAGGAAGAAACCTTTTGATTATTTGCTTGGCGCTAATGGTGTTGACGATTCCTTATGTTGTATGCGCATCTATGCTATTGCTGGGATTTAGTATATATGTGCCGATGTGGTATACATTTGTATCCAATTGGATCTTAGCGAGCAACACGTTCGTAAACAGTCTCATGTATATTGTTCTGTTTCGATCTGTTCGGGATAAAACGGTACAAATGTTATGTGATCGTACTCTGCTCTGTCGGTGTACGTAGCTGTCAGAAAACCTTTAAAATAACAATATAAAGACGATGATACTTTCACATAATGTCGTCATTTTTTTAAATATTCTTTACAAATACGTGTGCATTTTGATTTTAACATTCCCTATATAGTCGCGTGATGTGTCTTAAAAACAACAACAACTGCATCAATATGTTTATTTGGCATATGTAGAAATTTTGCATATTGAATGCACGTCATACGCGTATATTTTGCATTAGCCACGCATAGTTTCCTTTATCTCGGAAATGCCAAAAGGAGAAGTTGCCCTGTATGCTGTTTCTCAATTGATGTTTTATTGTGCCGTTTATTTTTCATGCCTTGCAGTGTGCATGTGTCCATCGCAATATATATATCATATACGCATATGTTTATCATAATATTTCAAAATACTGGTATAACTTTCCAGCCTAACCAATTGCCACCGTGGACATATGTAAGATGGTCGCAATAACGTATCCGCACCGCTATGAACAACTCACTTGAAATCGATGCTACATAATAATATATGGACTGTGTTTAATGTGGATGACAATGGGCGCAATAGCGGCATACTATGTTGAATCACGGGACTTTGGTGCATCTGAGTATATAGTAACCATTTACAAAAGCAGTGTGATTTTACTCTATATCATTGTATCCATCGCAACTATATGCCGTGTTGTCGGCATTGTCTACTCGACTACTTGAATATTCCGAGCGATTCTTCGAACCCATCGGCAAATTACAGCCCAGATGATGTCAATGGGTGGAGAAAGCAGCCACGTCGCAACTACCCCGTCTTTGACTTTGCAAACCATTCGTTCTAGAAGAAACGTACTCATTGTTTGTTTGGCGCTAGTCGTGTTGACGATTCCATTTCTTGTAAATGCATCTATTACATTGCTGACATTGCTTCAATACGGGCCTATGTGGTATAAATCTGTATCCACGTGGATCTTTGCGAGTAATTCGTTCATAAGCAGTTTCATATATATTGTCGTATTTCGATGTGTTCGTGATAAAACGGTGCAGACGTTACGTGATGTTACTTAGATCTGTAAGTGTTTGTATATTGGCCAAAGAAAATAAATGTCAAAAAAGATTACATTTTGAATACAATGATGCAGTTTGTTTTCTTTTCTGAAAATCAAATATGTGTACGTTTCTAATTTAGTATTATTAACAACAAAGTCGCATTTATATGTCCACATTAAGAAACTGTGCGTTTCTGTAGATGTACAACACACACTATTTTAAAAGAATAAAGTGGATGATACCTTTAAAAAATTTAATCATTTGTTTTCTTATTGTGACGAAGCACGTGTGCATTTCGATGAAAAGATAGTTCCAAAATGTTATATTGGGTGTATGTGGACTAGAGTTTCAAGATAAGTAGCAAAGAATGATTTTTGGGGGTAAATTTCGACGTTCCTCAATTCGAAGAGGTTCTAGTATCTAGATCTAATATATTGCCAAAACCACTTTACGGTCTTTGTGTGGTATCCGTTGAAACAGTATGACACGACATCGCAATAATCATTGCGAAGTCATTTGCTTTCTTGTTATGCCGAAAATATGTGTGCATTTTAATATAGTTACAAAATAGATGGGTGTAAAACTTGTTTTCTAAAACAGGAACAACAGCTAAAATATGCCTGTTTGACGTACGGATAAATGCTGAATATAGTATGCACGTCACGGCCATATATGTTGCCTAAGCCACTCGCTGCTACCATTCATCCTGAAATGTCCGGGAGGAGGTTTCCCTAAATAGTGATTCTCAATTGATCTCTTAATATTCAAGAGGATGGCAATCAACGCACTAGTTGAGCAGATGTGTGAAGAAGAGGGGGTGGGATTCACATATTTATGGGGATACTTTGTTGGGAGGGAAGATATGTACATGAGAGATGGCCTCCATCTTAGTGAAAAGGGGGCAGCAGTTTTCTCAGAGAACCTGCTGCGATCTGTTGACAGTGGGACAGGTTGCATCTATTTAAACTAGATTCGCAGGGGGTACTCACAGAAAAGCCTGAAAATGGAGGCATAGATAAAGACAGCACAAATAAATCAGCAAATAACAGTCTGGAAAACTCTTTTGAAGCTGGATATAAATGTGTTTGTTTAAATGCAAGAAGTATATTAAACAAAAGAAATGAACTAAATATTATGGTAGAAGATATTGACCTTCATATAATAGGTATAACTGAATCCTGGACCACCACCGATATATCAGATGCTGAATTGGGACTGACAGGATATGTAATGTTTAGAAAAGATAGAATAGGAAGAAAGGGAGGTGGAGTTATTTTATATATTAAAGAATCTATTCAGGCTTATGAAATAAAATTAGAAAGAGAAGCAGATTGCGAAGAAGCTGTTTGGTGTAACATAGTTACAGGAAACTCAACGTTAACAGTTGGGTTAGTTTATCGAAGTCCAAACATAAGCATAAAAGAGAATGAAAAAATACAAAACGCTATAAGGGAAGTAAGCAAACGAGACTGTGTTATTATGGGGGATTTTAACCACGGGCATATACAATGGAAATCTCTACAGAGTATGGGGAGTGAGGACCACAAGTTTTTAGTTTTAGTTCAAGATACATTCCTTTCTCAACATGTGCTAGAACCAACCAGGGGTGAGAATGTGTTAGACATAGTTTTGTCCTCACAGAATGAATTAGTTGACAATGTCAATATATGTGAGCCACTGGGGAGTAGCGATCACAACCAGATACATTTTACCATCAAAGTAAAATGAGAAAGGAATAGTAAAAAGCAGTATAGGAGAAATTTCCACAAAGGAAGGTATAAGGACATGAGGAAATATTTAGCAAAGATAGACTGGAATAACACACTAAAAAATAAGACGGCAACAGAATGCTGGAATATATTAAACAGTGAAATTAAGTGCATAGGCGATAAATCTGTACCCTTCAAAAAAAAAGGAAAACGGTCCAAAAAGAAACACTTATCGAAAGAAGCCATTAGAAAAATTAAGTACAAACAAATGATGTGGAAGTCATATAGATGTACTGGAAATGATGAAGACTACAACAGTTATAAAGAAGCACTTAACCAAGCTACAGCTGAAATTAAGCATATGATGGCAGTGGTGATGTTGGTGGTGATTATAACGACGATGTATATAACGAGGATGATGATGATAATGAAGATGATGACAACGACGACGAAGTTAATCCATTTGAAGACTTTGATGATTGTAATTATACGGTTTGAGTTAGCAATAAATTCACAGCTAAAAGTCCATTTCACTGACAATTATCTCGACAACATGTAAAACAAAAATATTTAAAAATAAATAATGTATTGTATTTAATCGGATCATTATGTACGACTACAGAGTACCACTCTGTAATCATTGTGTATGCTTACATAGTGGCAAAATGTTCTGCATTATTAACACGCAGTTTAGCTGTCAGTGGTACTGGTCTCGAATGCACAAAAGTAGTACCGACAGACGCGTTCGACGGTTCCTGTGCTGCTGTAACTACAAGAATTCTTGTAGGTACGTGCCGAAAAGAGGTCGATATGTGCGGAATTGCCTTATTAGCTTTCTCTTTGCTCGCAACCACAAGTTTTTAATATTTTGTTTGAGGACGTCTGGAGAAAACGGGTCCACGAAGTTGTGTTCGTGGATTACAACATCGTGTAGGTACACGCCACCGTTCAGCTGGTCGAGATTGTGGTACGCCGCCCATCCGTCTGTCATCACGTGTGTACCTGGCAAAAGCCACTGCGCAATGATAGGCTGTAGTGTGGCAGCTCTCCTGCCAGGAACGACTTCCAACCTACACCGGCCACTTTCCCTCTCCACGGCCCCCAACACCCATTCTCCATCATTAACCCTGCCGCGGTGATACTTGCGGTGGTAGAAGTAACCCTCGTCTAGTTCGACAACAATGGGGCTACTATTGTTGTCGAAACCACCATGTAGTTGCGGGTGGTTCCAGACGTCGACAGCACAGATATCACGCACGAAATTGTGCCAGTCAATGACAGTGTGGTTAGACAGGTTCAAATGCCACATCCCATCTGTCATGGCAATCTCAGCTGCCCAACTATGCAACAACCACATGATCTTCCCGAGCGTTAGACGACTCTTGAAGAACGAGTTGACGCATAGTCCCCTACGCTCACCGCACATAGAGCATTTTCAGCGTAAACCGTCGATGGAATCTATTTTGAATATCAATAAATTCTGATATAGCACCTTGCAAGCGGCAACTCAGGGCAACATTACACTTGGTTTGCAACGACTGCCAGAGCTGGGCGGATTTTGCATTGTCTGGTTGCCAAAATCATGGGCAGAGACCAAAGAAGACGAGTTCACGTTTCGGTGTACGGGGTGTTTGAGGGTAGAATGTCTGATGAAGGAGGTGTTTAAATAATATAATGATGGAGATGGAGGTGAGACTCAACATGGAAATAGATGGAACAGCGAGGGATGACACGGAGAGAGTTGAGAATACTACGACACAGGAGCAGAGTTGTGACACGGAGACTGAAGAAAGGAGACTGATAGGAGGGAAGGTGACATGTGTGAAGAAACAAGACAATTAGAAGAAGACAGAGGGACGGAGGAAAAGTTATTGGCAGAGGAAAAAACGGGTCGGTGGGGATGTAACAACAGGTGGTCAGACTGTAGAGAATGAGGAGAGACGCGACAGCGATACAGGTGGTGAAGAGGTAGATACCACAGAGGCAGTTGGTAAGACTGTGAAACAGAAGACTGAGAAGAAGACAGATGACAGAAGACAGAGTGTTAAGCAAACGACAGAAAACGTGACAGGCGTGAAGGTTACATGGGAGAAAGTGACCGTAGAGAAGGAGGTAGGAGGGGGAAAGGGACTGTGTTATTTAGAAGATTTTAACCATGGCCATATACAATGGAAATATATACAGAGTATAGGTAGTCAGGACCACAAGCTTTTAGTTTTAGTACAAGATAGTGTCCTTTCTCAACATGTGCTAGAACCAACCAGTGGTATGAATGTGTTAGACATAGTTTTGTCCTCACATAATGAATTTCTTGACAATGTCAATATATGTGAGCCATTGGGGAGTAGTGATCACAACCAGATACATTTTACCATCAAAGTAAAATCACAACGGAATAGTAAAAAGCAGTACAGGAGGAATTTCCACAAAGGAAGATATAAGGACATGAGGAAATATTTAACAAAGACAGACAGGAATAACACACTGAAGAATAAGACAGCAACAGAATGCTGGAATATCTTAACGAGTGAAATTGAGTGCATCGTCGGTAAATCTGTTCCTTTGAAAAAACAAAGGAAACGGTCCAAAAAGAAACACTTATCGAAAGGAGCCATTAGAAAAATTAAGTACAAACAAATGATGGGGAAGTCATATAGACGTACTGGAAATGATGATGACTACAACATTTATAAAGAAGCATTAAACCAAGCAAAAGCTGAAATTAGAAATGCAAAGAGAAGCTATGACAAAAAATTTGCTTGTAATATAAAACATGGCAGCAAGAGTTTTATGCGTATGTCCGAAGCAAACAGAAAGTTCAAGATAAGGTTGGACCTCTAGAAGATAGTGCTAGAAATATAATATCAGAGGGATTCTTAATGGCAGAAGACCAGAGTGAGTATTTTAGTTCCGTGTTTACCAGAGAAGATATTAGTTCACTGCCAGTATCAGAGGCTATGTTCAATGGGAAGAATCAGACTATTTAGGACAGTTAATTATAACCCCGGAAATGGTAGCTAAGAACTTTCGGGCTATTAAGGATAATAAATCACCTGGAGTGGATAGGATTCCGCCCAAAATACTACTGGAAATTGTAGAACAAATCAGCATACCGCTTGCAGCAGTTTTCAATTTGTCATTAGAAGAGGGAGTGGTTCCGTTAGAAAGGAAAGAAGCAAACATTATACCGTTATTTAAAAACGGTTCGAGAAACAAGTCAGAGAAGTATAGACCGGTGAGTTGAACATCGATGATTTGCAAATTATTAGAAAGACTAATTAAAGATCATATGGTGGATTGTCTTGTTAAACATGACTTGTTAAACACATCCTAACATACATGGGTACCTAAAAGCGAGGTCATGCTTGACAAATATGTTATGTTTTGGAAGATATCACTAAGTGGGTAGACGAGAGATCACCAGTAGATATCATCTACTTAGATTTTCAAAAAGCTTTCGACAAAGTGCCACATCAACGATTACTGCTTAAACTAAAGGCCCATGGCATAGGCAATAGTATAATTAACTGGATAGAAAAATGTCTGATTGACAGATGACAACGGGTAGTTTTTGGTAGTTAGGCTTCAAACTGGAAATCACTTTTGAATCGGGTACTCCAAGGATCAGTACTGGGACCTATATTATTCTTAACATATATAAAAATTTGGAAGATGATATAACAAGCAAGTTGTTAACATTTGCGGATGATACAAAAGTGTTTAGATGGATTAAAAGTGATGGAGATAGACAGCATTTACAAGATGGTCGTGACAGGTTAATCAAATGGTCTGAAAAGTGGCAAATGTTGTTCAATTTTGGGAAATGTAAATGCCTCCACCCAGAGCATGGGAATGAAGATTTAGAATATACAATGGGGGTACTGTACTAAGTATTACCATAAAAGAGAAGGACTTAGGGTTAACCATTAATGCTGATATGGAGGTTTCAGAGCAGTGCAGAATAGCAGCTTCGAAGGGAAATCAAATCCTTGGATTAATTAAGCGAAATATAGCGTATAAGGAAAAATAACTAATGATACAGCTGTACAAAACAATAGTTAGGCCTCACTTAGAATATTGTATACACGCATGGATGCCATATCGGAGGGACATAGATATGCTAAAAAGAGTATGGAGGTGAGCGACTAAAATGATGCAAAACGCCTAAATGAATGTGGTTTAACAAAACTAGAGACCAGGAGATTGAGAGGAGATCAGACAGAAGTGTTTAAAATATTGAATGGTTATGAACATATTGATAGAATTTTTTTTTCTCACTTAAGTAATATAGACTGACTAGAGGACATGAAGCTACATTAGTAAAGTAGCAGTGTAGACTAGATATAAGAAAGTTATAATTTTCACAAAGGACTGTAAATGAATGGAACAGATTATCTGCTGATTGTGTGGGTGCTAGTAGTATGTATATGTTTAAAAATAAAATCGACACATACCTCAGAAGGGCGGGTACATGTAGATTAAAGGGTTGGACTTTCGATAAGCCAAAGGGCTTCCTTGTCCACCTGCCATCTATAGTTAATCCTCTGGGTGGCAATCTTGTTACAATGATCGGTGGGGGAACAGTAGCAATTTGTGTGACTGTATTGACCCGGGGTTTAGGGCAGCCATTTGGTCCCGACTTGTGCTTGGTTGGACAGTCTGCCAATATCAAGCTACGATGTGGATTGAAACAAAAATAACGAACACAATATGGCATTTCAAAATGTATGGACGCATAAATAATAATCAATACTACATGTCAGAATTGTTTCCATTTAAACAAAACCTGTTAAAAAACGCCACTTCACATACGATCTCGCCATGATAAACACAACTAATGCTAGGTATCGGGCGTAACCGTACAAAATGGCCAAGTATCAATTGAAAAATATGGGTAGAATTGTGTATCTCATGGAACTATAGTTACAGTGCGCTACGTCGATACGATTGTTTACATTGGTATAATATATTTAAATTTTGAATACCCAAGGAGGTAGGTAAATGTTTAAAAATGGAAATCCTGTTTTGGTTGTTTTTTAGGCTATTCTAGCAAGAATTAGGCCCCTTTGCTTGCAAAATTATACATATCCTGAAAGACCTCGTTGATATGAATGCAATGATATGTATAACTTATATGTCAGATCACAAATGATGAAATAATAGGAAATAATACAATATGGAAAGTTAAAAACTGTCATACTTTTTTGAGATTGGCCCGTAAGCAAAATTGCAATTAATAAAACAATGAATTGATCATAATATAATAGAGATGTGGAGTCCGTCTCCCAGTCATCCAGTCATTGACATTATAGACGTCCGTCTTGTTTTATTGATGGAACGAACGTTTTGGTTAGTTTTAACTAAACTAATCGTATGACGTTGTGTTGAAAAATGTGTCATGATTAGTACAATTGCACGATGCATCGGATTACATGTGAATATCTACGAGCGTTTGTGCTTTATTTCATAAGACAAGCAGTGGAACAAAGATTCTAATTCCATTACCGGCTTAATACATTTATCTTTTTCGTCAAACTATTGATTTTGTATGCACATCTTTGCAATATAACATCATTGCTACAGAAATGTGTTAGTCGGAGAACGCGAAAACAGAACTGCATCACGGGGAATTTCAAAATGGATATCTACGACTTGGACGACTTAAAACCTATTGTCATCAGCGCAGTGATCGTCTTGACTATATCATTGAACCTCATCGTGATGGCTGTAATCGTGAGATATCCACAACTGCGCGAAGATCGCACGACGCTCTTCATGTTCTCGCTCACGCTGTCTGATCTCGCCAAAGGTTTTACAATGATGCCCATCAGCGCTGCCGTTTGCTCAAGTGCGACTCCGAATGTACGTAATGACAGAAAATACTTTCCCAAGATTCAAGCCGTGTACACAGTTTGGTTCACTGTCACCTCAATGTCCAGTCTCTGCTGCGATCCTGTAGTTGTGCAACATACACAACGTTGAAATAATAACGACGATGATATTTTTGTTTAAGAGAACGTAGTCATTTGTTTTCTTGGTGTGACGAAATATATGTGCATTTCGATTTTAATACAGTTCCTAAATAGTTGGTTGTATTTTTCCCTCTTCAAAAACAGGATCAACTGCTAAAATGTATCTGTTTTGCAAATATAGAAAATGTTGAGTATAGTATGCAGGTCACAGCCATACCTATTGCCTTAGTCATGCGTTGCTACTTTTCTCCCTGAAATGACCGGGGTGCAAGTTCAGGTAAATACTGATATTCAATAGATGTTTTAATATTCCAATCAATTTCCTTAGAACGCCGTCTCCATCTCAATCACTCTCTACCATTTGTCTCTTTAGCGTGGTATAGCGCGAGTATAATAATAATAATAATAATAATAAACTTTATTTATAAACTAGACCCCAGAGTACGACTATGTTCAATAGTGTGTACGGAGTCGTTAAAATAAAACAATATCCATACATAAGACATAGTGGTGTAAACATAAATGATCTTCTCTCCCGCTTACAGCGTGCAACACGCTTGTTCACGTGCTAAACAACTGGCGACTTGACTTCGGAAACGCGGCAGTGTACGACATTCGTAGGCGCGGGAACAGGGGAGCAGGGGCAGCCCACTGGATTTTTCCGAGGGGCAGACATATGATTCTGCCGCCGTATTAAATGTGAGCGTGAATGTTGGTTTTTGTGGCGAGCGTCAATGGCGGGTGGAAAACTAAATTTTATGAGACGATTAATGTGTATTTTTGTCGACTGTGAAAGTATGTGCAATTGGAGGGCAGGCATATGGTTTTCTGCCCACCTCCCAGTAATAGGCAGTGCGGCAGCGAAAAAATGTCCAGGACACCCCCCCCCCCTCACCGTGTTCGGATATCATGTGTTCGCAGCCGAGACAGCGGAGAAGGTGAAGTTACAGCGGCGCAGCGGCGAACAATTTACAACAGCACCCACCTCCCCCCGTCTTCCGATGTTCATGTCGAGCCAACCGAGACAGCCACAAGGTGAAGGAAGATGTGAAGATATGCGATTTGCGGTGGCGCGGCAGCGAAAAATGTTCAGTGGTGCTGAAGATCCGGTAGCCCCCCTATTTGAATTTCGTTACCGCGCCACTGACGACATTACCGGACCCTTACTGCACCGACAACAGATTGTCCAGCTATTAGCTGCGCGTGTCGTCCTCTGCTTACATCGGCGTGATCAACGCAGCAAGACGGCGGCAGTACGAGAGGTGCATTGACTAAACTACATGCGGCGCATCAAATTCTGTTTTGATGCACGGCGCCGTGCATGCAAACTCTCCACAATATCTTGCTGACTACGTATCTGCTTATGTTCCGTGTCGCACTCTTTGTTCGGCCGAGCAGTCCATCGTGGTTGTTCCTAGAGTTAACATGGTACGGCTCGGCCGACGCGCATTTTCATGTGCACGCCCCACCCTCTGGAACTCTCTTCCTCTAGAGCTAAGAACTCAACATGACTATGGACGTTTCAGGAGGGATTTGAACACTTTTATTTTTAATCAGGCTGTTTCTTAATTTTGTTTAAATACATAAATATGAATTTTAATATTATATATAGCCTACATAAATACTCCAAATGTGTGATTGTATCGTGTTGTCTGATGATGACGAAAGACATGTATGTATTGCACTTTCGCAACCTGATTAACTGGAACTGGCATCCAGATAAACAAATAGGTAATTTGTATTGGCACAGCACAACAACGATATATTCACGAATTGTTCACAACAATTAATTTAAAACGTGTTTTGTTCTTATCTGTGAATGTAGTTAAATATGTACATGCAAAAAAAGAAAGAAAGTAATTGCTGGGTTTAGTAAATGTGTGCCTATGTGATGTACATTTGTATCACTTGGATCTTAGCGAGTACTTCATTCATAAGCAGTCTCATTTATAGTGTTGTATTTTAATCTGTTCGGATTATAACGGCACATATGTTACATGATGTTTCTCTGCTCTGAATGTTTCCGTTTGGCCATGTGCACTGCATTTACAGAAACAATACGATCATACTATGAATACAAGGAAGTCGTTCGTTTTAATTATGTGACGAAGTACGTGTTCATTTCAAATTCAATATAGTCCCAAACTAGTTGGGTGTCTGTGGCTTTAAAAACAAGGGCGACTGGTTCAGTAGACATGTTTTACAGATGTGGTGATGTTGCATGTAGTGTGAACCTCACGGCGATATACTCTGTCTTAAACCACACATTGTATATGTCGCTGTCCTTTTATCTCAGGAAGTCCTGTATGAGGTTGGCGTAAATAAAAATTAAAACGGTATGTTCGTACATAGCGCAATATCTAGTAATTATGACTGGTCAAAAGCTATACACTTTACTCTCTGGCAGACCTGTTCAAGCGACCACCATATCGCCTTCAGTGGGAAGCATTAAACCATGTAGCAGTTGATGCGGGAAGACTATTCCTACACAAATGTCCGCCACTGTCTATAGCGAGGTACTCATTCATACAGCTGAGTGAACTGGAGCAACGAAGAGTGAACGAAGTTGTCCAAGTTTAATACGGCAGCGCAGGATTCAAACTCGGGTTCTCTCTATTCAGAATCCGATGCTCTACTTACTGCGCCACTACGCTCCACGCAATACTGTTTCTTGATTTATTTTAAAATCTTCCTCGCGCTTTACTTGCAAAGGACTCACCGCCCTCAGTCTCCACTTCGTTGTATCCGTTGTCTCGTACTCCTCACCATCAAACAATGCAAGCAGAACACGTGGATCTTTCCGTCATTCCTTCGATTATGTTTCATCTTTAAAGCTACCACTCGGTGTGCACAAATGGCGTGTGACGTCAATACGTGCGAGTGTGCACATGTCAACTGCCGGCGGCAAATGTTTGTGAGTTCCATAACTCCAGTATTATCCCGTAAAGAAATGCAACTAGAAGCACAAAAAGTGACGTAGATATTTGGCAAATATAGAAAGTGTATTTAAAGTCCTACACTCTTTCATTGTTGCGTTATACTTGACAACAGCGAATACAATTAATGTAAAATACAACAGTAAAAAGTAAATGTCGTTGTGCCGAATGTATATCTTTTGAGCAATTACTCTTTATCTCGTTTCTATAATGTCTACTTCACATTGCTCAAAATATTGATCTCGTCAAGGAAGATGATCAAATACCTCCAAAACTATGCACGCCTTGACGTGTAAAACTACAAGTCCTATAGTCGTCAAATCAGATATTACTTTGACACAGCTAAGTGTTCAAGATGAAGGTTTAAAGCCACTGCGTAACGCTGTATGCCACTTTCGTCCAGGAAAAGGCAAACAACTACGGTAGCGCTGCAGAGTCATACATCTAATAATTAAAGCAACGCTGGTAATATACTTCTAATTTAATTATTCGTTGTGTAAAATGGTTCAGATTTAATTTATGGCAAATTATAATTTGACTATTTTGAGATGATTTGTTTACACATTTCCACATCAGTACCTGTCAACACGCCATTCGTAGTACTCACCGCATGTTGCAGTACATTTGCTCTTCAAAACCAGGTAGAATCACTTGGAACATAGAATGACATATATGCTCGCACGCACGCACGCACGCATGCACGCACACACACACACACACACACACACACACACACGGAGGCGAGGAGTTACCCAGGTCAATTTTTTTTATGACATGTCAACTTTCAATGTCGATAATAGCATTGGTATTTCTAAATGTCCTGGGTGTTTACGTTACTGCGCGTTGAACATTGCAGTCATATTCCGGATTAATCCAGGACATCAACTTCTTAGCACAAGAATGAATATGGCGAATGTGTATTGCCCGCCAAATGGTATGTGATCAGCTTATGACGGGGTTCGCAATTTCAGATTTGTGTGTGGTCACAAAAAGGTCAAATCATAATTAAACATTCACGTTCTAAATAAGATATATTGGAAATATTTTCTAGGCCGGTTGAATTAATTGCAATACACTTTGATAATCGGTGCTTTCTCGTGTTCCACATCCAAGGGAACCACTATCATCCTGGTAATACATACTGGGACCGGAATGATGCACTTCATAAAGATACGACACGTGTAGCGATACTAATATGAAACGTTGTTTTAAACATTGCAACTTACTTAATCCCTTAACCGACCTCGTCGTTCGGGAGACATAAGCGACGCTGCAGCTGGATATTGCAACCCCATTTAGCATATCACTGCAAGCTGTTATATACTGTAGTGAACAGCAACATGACAACAATATCTGCAACAAGTGCGATATGTTTAGATGTTTCTATGTCCGCACTAAAACGGTATCATGATCGACTAAGCGATAGTCGATCACGGCAGTTTGAGTGCTCGCTAAGTCATCGCCTAATAGAGTGAACCACAAAACAAAAAATAATGGTTAAATCAGGCGGAACTAGTATTCTATTTCAATACATTAATTAATGCAACGGTTTGTCGTTCACAATCACACTTTGCCGACCGACGAATGCTTTAAAACGATTCAGTAATCGTTCACTAATTCGCAACATTTCGCTACACGTTGAACTACTGAGAGATGCAATGTGTGAATCGAAGAAAACGAAATTGTTGATGTTGTGGTAAGAAGTATTGTAATTGATACTAAAGATTATAATGGATATTCCAATTAATAAACCACAACAGCTCCACGGACGAGGACAAACATGCATCTTCCATAAATCTAAAAGACGAATCGGAGCATGTTCTCGCAAACAGACTGGGGCTTACGTGGACATACCAAGAAGCGATAAAGCAGATGTCAAACTGTCAATCACAAGTTAGTAAGGAACGATGCGATTTTACCTCAAACTAATTGCAATAAAAGGTAATTTTGCTGTTTCTGACCCAGAGCTACCAAAAAGTCCTGAGAAATCATAGCTACACAAAATGGCCGCCAAAAATCTTATTATTGCTAGCAACTATGGTTCTAAGTGAGGTAGACTCACGATTTAACATTTGATTGTTGTGTTTTCGATATCACATAATTCACTAGATATAATAGACATTTCGCTTGAATATTGTATGAAGGTCAATGGTGCAAAGTCAAGGTCACTCAATGCTATACGATGTTACAAAACACAAATACTAATTTAAAATTTGCAAATATTAATTGTATCTTTGGCGGCAACGTGTTTGCAACATATTATGTGGTACTTAAAGAAATATATGCATACATGCGTTACATAATGAGAGGAGAACAGAATGGATTCACACCAACGCCACCTTTACTGCCCACAGGGAAACGAAATATATGCATACATGCGTTATATAATCAGATGAGAATAGACTGGATACACACCAACGCCACCTTTACTATCCACAGGGAGACTTCTATCCACAAGGATAGACGGATTATTATTTTGATCTTAAAGAGGCAATGGGATCAAGGGAAATTTATATATTAAATATATATATATATATTTAGATGACATCATAATTTGTGTTAAATTTTAACAAAAATTATGATGTCATCTATGCGGTCACGAATGAGAATAGGGTATAGTTATTATATGCTAATTAGGGCACATTCTATAATAATAACTATAATATTATATTGAATGCTATTATGATGATCAGCAGATGAAAACCTTCAATTTGACATATTATACGTACATAATGAGACACATATGTAGAGTTGTGGGGGTGTGCATGAGGGGCATACCTGGCCCATGGCCTATTCCATGTGAACAGTTACCTTCTAGTTTCACTCACAATCACTTAGAATATAAGAATACATTTATTATTATTTGCAACTTTTCAGTTGGATTGTACATACATTCACCATAAAAGCCCCAAATCACACAAATGTCATAATGTTACAAGTTACAATACGACACAACATTATGTTACAATACTCATAAAACATGTTGTACTAATTAAAATAACGCAACACCAAAGATACTGTTAAGTAAATTACACAAAATCGCCCCATGACGCAACAAACTCAGTATGAGGCGCTTTATATTAAAACGTGTACATTGCATTACTATCTTTCATTAAAAAATAAGATACTTTAAATACACTAAACTTAAATCATATAGTTTAAATATAAAAATTGACTGTTGAGACATACACTAAAATCATGTTATGCAATAACCAACACAAGCCCATTGTAGTTTGAGAATTGAAATTGGCCAAAGGATGACGTTTTTATTGGAAAGTGGATTGCTTCTAATGCAGCCACTTTTGGGCATAAAGATAGTAGGAATGTGATGTATAACATGCAAACCAGATGGGAAACTGAACCCTTGTACAGCCCCATCAAAGTTTCTCAGGCACACATTCCTACAACATGACGACAATATACAGGCATACATTATTTGTCGCTATAGAAGTATAAAACCACTATGAATATAAACCTAAGCAAACAATACAAACATTCCACCACCAATAGACACATGCAATTACAAAAAGGTGGGGCCATTCCGCCACAAGGTCACCAAGAGGAACCTGTGACCACCCCACCGAGACATACACTAAAATCATTAAGTGTTATGGCAGTGTACTAAGCACCATGGAATTAATGAGTTTTTGTAGCGATTTGTGTTCGCCATTGGGACGGGTAACTCATTGAATGATCTTAGTGCATACGGCACATTTCGAATATTTGGTAGTAGCGTATTCAGTTTGACAGCTTGTTTGGTCTTACATCAGGATGGTGAACCTCTCGATGGTTGACGTTACAGCCTCCATACCCTGAAGCTGGTGCATTTGACATGGTACAGGATGCGTCCGTGGCTACCGGGTAGGCATTTCAAGGTTCCTACGATCATTTCGTCCCCTTACTTTAGAAAAGCTGACATTGTCGCATCCGGTGAACGCATTTAATACGGAATACATTAACACACTCTCGGTTCAAGAGAGCGTGATATCGATATAGGAGACAAGTCGCTGATGTAGCAGTTCCACTGTGTCGTTGAACGTATTGATGACCGACATACCTGTGTGATGCAGGTCACCAGTAACAATGTGGCTCAAGAATGGGAACAACTCTGTCTGGTTCTCATCACAGCCCAATAATCATGTAATTGTCTTGACAGACCTGAGTTGTTCACACGATGGTGAACGCCCTTCTCACTCCGTTGCCTTGGACTGCCATATTTGTAGACATCCCAGACAATGTCAACACACGCTGTGATTCAGTATATGAACCAATTCCGTTGTTAGATATTGACAGAATGTTGCTGAGGTTCGCGGCTTCAACATGTTGACGGCTGCTGCTCCATCAATGGCAACACAATCAACGCAGTGAGTCGTCGAGCAACTGTCTGGTTGAGGCCAAACAACTTTCTCCAAGCAGCATGTGATATCTGCATTCGTTCCAGTGCGCAATTTCCTATTGCGTGACAGAAACTGTGGAAATGTCTGGTTCTCGTATAAGAAGAACTATGCAATATCATTGTTTCTCACTTGACAAACTACATACAGTTAGGAAAACATGAGCAATCACTTCAGACAGCCGATATATGGATCTAGGACTTTGTCGGACAAGGTTAAAAGTAGCAAATATGAAAATGTTACCCGTAATACCTATATGCTGACATAAAAATAACTGTACATGACGTAGTTCTTAAGATATGTCATAATTAATTTTAACAGCCGCCATTTAAAAAAATGGTCGATGTCAAAGTCATCGAAAATCAGATGCAACATATTTGAATATATTGAAATCACTACCTATACATTCAGAATCAAACTGTTTATTACCAAGTAAAATTTTAAATGTACGAGGAATTATTAACGTTGTGGCGTCAACATACTACATTCTTGTTTCCCGTGCTCCCCTCGTGCACACGCAAAACATACAATCAGAAACATTATAAAACTATGCTAAAACAAGTATCAATTTAAACCAAAGCCAACTGCCAACACATTTAAGTCAGTTGTACATCTATTGACATAAAAATTGAACTTGGTAATATATTATTAATACCAGTTTCCTCACCTCGTACTTAGCTCTCCTGAATTCTTCCCTGCTGCCAGCCACTGATGAACGCCGCGTTCTTCCCAGCCAGTTTCTGCATGATGTCCCTGGAGAACCAACGTGTATCGTTGCCATACAGGATGACAGTCTTTGTCTCCGTGCACACCTCCTCACACCAGCTGTGCACTCCAGGCATCCCCGAAGAGCTTCAGTCGACTCGTCCTTCCGCTTATTGACAGTCTTCTTTGTTTGCTTCAACGTTTTCAGTTTCTGTCGGTACGTGGGGATGAAGACGACCGTTGCGTGATCAGGCGCTCCGAGGGGAGCCCTTGTGGTGTGACGGTACGCATCCTTAAAGAGTGTGTAGCAGTGATCCAGGATCTTGCTATTGCGTGTAGCATCGTCTACATGCTGCTTTTAAATGGGCAATACTTTCTTCACGTTTGTGTGATTAAAGTCACCCAGAATGATCACTACGCTGTCGGGACGGGTCGTTTCTGCTGCCAATTGGTTGACTGCCTTGGTAGCACTGGCATCAGGGGTATGTAAACACAACACCACGACCGAAGAGAGATACCAGTTCTCGAGAACACGAAGAAAAGAAAAGCATTACACCACCACTGATTCACAAGAAACACAAGTCAACACCCCGCTATTTGTCCGTCAGTTTGCTCGGTCGGTCGGCACTAAACAAAGCATGACCGAGGGGCATCTAACCACGTTTCCGTAAAACACGGTATAGAGGCGTCTCTTATTTCTCGTTTGTAAATGAACAAGTGAAAGAGTTCGTCTGTTTTGTTCCTCAGTGATCGCACATTTGCTAGAATGATAGCAAGGAGTGGAGGTCGAAGGCTGCGCCGCCGAAATCTACAGAGTGCGCCCCCACGTCTTCCCCGCTTGCCTGGCGGCGTGAGCCGTGATGCGTTGTGTTGTGTATGACCCATGTTGCTTTGAACAGAAAAAGTATCATCCACGATCAAGTTTGGTCTATACTCACAGATCAAGGATTCCCTGATGTTGAGTAGGTCTTCAATATTGTGTACTTATATACTCAAATAGTCCTAAACACGAGCACAATTATCGAAAACATATAAACGATCATCCGTTGCCACTACATGTCGACATGCACCGGCGCCATCTTGACACCAACAGTGCGGGATAATAGTGTCAACGCCGCCATATTTTAAAATGGCGGAGGTAAATGTCGGCCAAGGTCACCAATAACACGTTTGAAATCAGTCCTCTCGAAAACCTATATTTTGGGCATAATATGACAGGCGGCATGTGACGCAGTTCTCGAGATATGAGAATTATTACTTTTGGCGGCCATGTTTTTAAATGGCAGCCAATGGCGTCCAGGACAAACTCAGAGAAGTCCCGAGGGTTTTATAGTTTTGTCTTGATAACTTCTATATGCCAATTTTTTTATAATAATAAAATATTCGTCAAAATAACGCAGTTATATGCTTTACTAAATAGGCCAAACACAATTTTGCAGACGTGTTGTCGTCATAGATACAGTGAATATTTGAAAATGTGAAATCAGCATTTGTGTTTTAGCAGCATCATATATCATTGAATGACGTTGACTTTGAAACGTTGACTTTCACAGGATTTTCAAACGAAATTTATGTTATATTTATTGGATTCTGTGATATCAAAAAGATAAGAATCAAATATTAAATCAGTAATCTACCTCAATTAGAACCATAGTTGTGAGCAATAATATTGACATTTTGGCAGCCATTATATTTTGTATATGTTTTATGGGTGTTCTTTTCTTTGTGATTAAGGACACCACTATGGGTAAGAAACTGCAAAAATACCTTCTGGTGCAATTAGTTTGAGGTATACCCATTTTTTCTCTTAAAGTGCCTGAACTATGTTGTCCAAAATACAAACGGGAATTGAACTATCCACCATGTGACTTGTTGCCAAGGAACGCCTCCGTCAGGCTGTCAGAAAACACGTGGTGGGTTCGAACATTCCGTCATATATTTTATAGAAATTCTGGCCTTTGCCTTAAGACAAATGGATTGTGACGTAGGTAAACCGCGACGTAGTGGATACATCAATTGAAAGCAATTTTAACGGACATATGGGGATAGATACTTTCTGTTATATAAATAACACACATATGTTGTTAGTACTGAACGTTTACTGCTTCAAGAAGGTGATGCGAACAGTATATAGCTATCTCATAAACCATAACGTGTGTGTGTGTGTGTGTGTGTGTGTGTGTGTGTGTTAGTGTCTTTGTGTGTGTGTGTGAGTGTGTGTGTGTCGGGATATTTCTGAATACTCTACAACGTTTCCGTCAAAATAATTACCACTATGGATATTTCTGGGTAACGAAACATACATCCTTGATTTATCATTTGTATCGTTCGTAATCACAAGCAACTGTCAGTTACGTCTACGAAACTAGTGGTTTGACTTTGTCTTAGACAACAGTGTCAAGATTTGAGAACTAATCACGATGCATCGGATTGTCTGTGTGTGTTTACGGCAGTTTGTTTTTCATCCCTTAAGACACCCAGTAGAACAAAGAATCTAATCCATTACCGGATTAATAGATTTATCTTGTTGACCAAACAGTTGAATTTGTATCCACATCTCAGTAATGTCACATCATTGCTATCGCGATCTGTTCGCTGGAGCACGCGAAAGCGACACTGCAACATCAGAAATTTCAAAATGGATGTCAGTGACTTCGACGAATTCAAGCCGATTGCAATCAGCGCATTGATTGTCGTGAATATAACACTGAACCTTATCGTGATAGCAGTAATCGTCAAATATCCACAACTGCGCGAAGATCGCACGACACTCTTCATGTTCTCGCTCACGCTGTCAGATCTCGCCAACGGCTGCCTGGCGATGCCAATCAGCGCTGCTTTGTGCTCCAGCGCGACGCCAAATGTACGTAATGACATTAAATACTTTCCCAAAATTCAAAGTGTCTTCTCTGTTTGGTTCACTGTCACCTCAATGTACAGTCTCTGCTGGGTGACCGTGTGCAAGATGGTCGCCATATCGAACCCTCTCCGCTATGAACAAGTTCTCACTCGAAATCGTTGCTACTTCATAATAGGTGGACTGTGGTTAATCGGAGCGTTGATGGGCGCAATCGTAGCATATAACGTTGAGTCGTGGAACTATAATGTGTGCATGTACGAAGTAACCATTTCCAAAGGCAATGTTGGTTTATTATTTATCCTTGTATTAATCATAATTATATGCCCTATTATCGGCCTTGTTTACTCGACGACACGAATATTCAGAGCGATTCTTCGAACGCACCGTCAAATTGCTGCACAGGTTACCTCAATCGGTGGAGATGATGCCGGCGTCGCAACCATCCCGTCTTTGACTTTGAAAACGATTCGTTCAGGAAGAAACCTTTTGATTATTTGCTTGGCGCTAATGGTGTTGACGATTCCTTATGTTGTATGCGCATCTATGCTATTGCTGGGATTTAGTATATATGTGCCGATGTGGTATACATTTGTATCCAATTGGATCTTAGCGAGCAACACGTTCGTAAACAGTCTCATGTATATTGTTCTGTTTCGATCTGTTCGGGATAAAACGGTACAAATGTTATGTGATCGTACTCAGCTCTGTCGGTGTACGTAGCTGTCAGAAAACCTTTAAAATAACAATATAAAGATGATGATACTTTCACATAATGTCGTCATTTGTGTTTTTTATTCTTTACAAATACGTGTGCATTTTGATTTTAACATTCCCTATATAGTCGCGTGATGTGTCTTAAAAACAACAACAACTGCATCAATATGTTTATTTGGCATATGTAGAAATTTTGCATATTGAATGCACGTCATACGCGTATATTTTGCATTAGCCACGCATAGTTTCCTTTATCTCGGAAATGCCAAAAGGAGAAGTTGCCCTGTATGCTGTTTCTCAATTTATGTTTTATTGTGCCGTTTATTTTTCATGCCTTGCAGTGTGCATGTGTCCATCGCAATATATATATCATATACGCATATGTTTATCATAATATTTCAAAATACTGGTATAACTTTCCAGCCTAACCAATTGCCACCGTGGACAATTCCGGTTAATGAAACTGTGAAACTTGCATTGACAGACATGGCATGAAAGTCGCACAAAACAACCAATTACGTGCATCAAACTAATTAAATGAATTTGTTTTATTGAGAACTGTGACACGACCAGTACAATTCCACGTTGGATCGGATTATGTGCGTACGTTTACGGTAGTTCGTGTTTCATCCAATACAAAACGCATTGGAACAAAGAATCTAATACCATTATCGGCTTAAAACAGTTATCTTGTAAAGCAAACTGTTGATTTTGTATTCACTTTTCTCCAATATAATGTCATAGATACCGTTATCTGTTAGGGGGAGCAGGCGAGAGAGAAACTGCTTAACCAAGCTTTTGAAAATGGAAACCTATTGACATCAGCGCAATACCATCTTGGTTATACCATTCAACCTGGTGGTGATAGCAGTAATCGTGAGATATCCACAATTGCGCGAAGGCCGCACGACGCTCTGCTTGTTCTCGCTCACGCTGTCTTATTTCGCCATCGGCTACACGGCGATGCCCATCAGCGCTGTCTTGTGAGCCAGTGCGTTGCTGAATGTACATTATTACATCAAAAACTGTCCCAAGATTCAAATTGTCTTCTCTGTTTGGTTCACTCTCAAGACAATGCACATTCTTTGCAGGGTGACCATATGTAAGATGGTCGCAATAACGTATCCGCACCGCTATGAACAACTCACTTGAAATCGATGCTACATAATAATATATGGACTGTGTTTAATGTGGATGACAATGGGCGCAATAGCGGCATACTATGCTGAATCACGGGACTTTGGTGCATCTGAGTATATAGTAACCATTTCCAAAAGCAGTGTGATTTTACTCTATATCATTGTATCCATCGCAACTATATGCCGTGTTGTCGGCATTGTCTACTCGACTACTTGAATATTCCGAGCGATTCTTCGAACCCATCGGCAAATTACAGCCCAGATGACGTCAATGGGTGGAGAAAGCAGCCACGTCGCAACTACCCCGTCTTTGACTTTGCAAACCATTCGTTCTAGAAGAAACGTACTCATTGTTTGTTTGGCGCTAGTCGTGTTGACGATTCCATTTCTTGTAAATGCATCTATGACACTGCTGGCATTGCTTCAATACGGGCCTATGTGGTATAAATCTGTATCCACGTGGATCTTTGCGAGTAATTCGTTCATAAGCAGTTTCATATATATTGTCGTATTTCGATGTGTTCGTGATAAAACGGTGCAGACGTTACGTGATGTTACTTAGATCTGTAAGTGTTTGTATATTGGCCAAAGAAAATAAATGTCAAAAAATATTACATTTTGAATACAATGATGCAGTTTGTTTTCTTTTATGAAAATCAAATATGTGTACGTTTCTAATTTAGTATTATAAACAACAAAGTCGCATTTATATGTCCACATTAAGAAACTGTGCGTTTCTGTAGATGTACAACACACACTATTTTAAAAGAATAAAGTGGATGATACCTTTAAAAAATGTAATCATTTGTTTTCTTATTGTGACGAAGCACGTGTGCATTTCGATGAAAAGACAGTTCCAAAATGTTATATTGGGTGTATGTGGACTAGAGTTTCAAGATAAGTAGCAAAGAATGATTTTTGGGGGTAAATTTCGACGTTCCTCAATTCGAATTTTTATTATGCTTTCTGGGAAACAAAGAGGTTCTAGTATCTAGATCTAATATATTGCCAACATCACTTTACGGTCTTTGTGTGGTATCCGTTGAAACAGTATGACACGACATCGCAATAATCATTGCGAAGTCATTTGCTTTCTTGTTATGCCGAAAATATGTGTGCATTTTAATATAGTTCCAAAATAGATGGGTGTAAAACTTGTTTTCTAAAACAGGAACAACAGCTAAAATATGCCTGTTTGACGTACGGATAAATGCTGAATATAGTATGCACGTCACGGCCATATATGTTGCCTAAGCCACTCGCTGCTACCATTCATCCTGAAATGGGAGGAGGTTTCCCTAAATAGTGATTCTCAATTGATCTCTTAATATTCCATGCAATGTTCTTAGAACGCCGTCTCCATCCCCACCACTCTCTATCCTCCGTCTCGTTCTCCTGGTATAGCGCGAATACATTCAACGGGGGCTAGGATTGAACATGTAACTGACAGGGTAGAGAAGGTATTGGGACATGGCAATGGGGGTCTATACTGGTACATGTAGGAACAAATAATGCAGACAGGGAGGGAACAACTACGATAGTACAGAAGTATAGACAGTTAGCGAGGAAGCTAAAGAAGACGAGAGTTGAACAGGTTATTTTGTCAGGAATTTTGCCAGTAATGGGAGGAAGGGGGGCAACGTATAGAAACTGCAAGAGGATGGCAATCAACGCACTAGTTGAGCAGATGTGTGAAGAAGAGGGGGTGGGATTCACAGATTTATGGGGATACTTTGTTGGGAGGGAAGATATGTACATGAGAGATGGCCTCCATCTTAGTGGAAAGGGGGCAGCAGTTTTCTCAGAGAACCTGCTGCGATCTGTTGACAGTGGGACAGGTTGCATCTATTTAAACTAGATTCGCAGGGGGTACTCACAGAAAAGCCTGAAAATGGAGGCATAGATAAAGACAGCACAAATAAATCAGCAAATAACAGTCTGGAAAACTCTTTTGAAGCTGGATATAAATGTGTTTGTTTAAATGCAAGGAGTATAGTAAACAAAATAAATGAACTAAATATTATGGTAGAAGATATTGACCTTCATATAATAAGTATAACTGAATCCTGGACCACCACCGATATATCAGATGCTGAATTGGGACTGACAGGATATGTAATGTTTAGAAAAGATAGAATAGGAAGAAAGGGAGGTGGAGTTATTTTATATATTAAAGAATCTATTCAGGCTTATGAAATAAAATTAGAAAGAGAAGCAGATTGCGAAGAAGCTGTTTGGTGTAACATAGTTACAGGAAACTCAACGTTAACAGTTGGGTTAGTTTATCGAAGTCCAAACATAAGCATAAAAGAGAATGAAAAAATACAAAACGCTATAAGGGAAGTAAGCAAACGAGACTGTGTTATTATGGGGGATTTTAACCACGGGCATATACAATGGAAATCTCTACAGAGTATGGGGAGTGAGGACCACAAGTTTTTAGTTTTAGTTCAAGATACATTCCTTTCTCAACATGTGCTAGAACCAACCAGGGGTGAGAATGTGTTAGACATAGTTTTGTCCTCACAGAATGAATTAGTTGACAATGTCAATATATGTGAGCCACTGGGGAGTAGCGATCACAACCAGATACATTTTACCATCAAAGTAAAATGAGAAAGGAATAGTAAAAAGCAGTATAGGAGAAATTTCCACAAAGGAAGGTATAAGGACATGAGGAAATATTTAGCAAAGATAGACTGGAATAACACACTAAAAAATAAGACGGCAACAGAATGCTGGAATATATTAAAGAGTGAAATTAAGTGCATAGTCGATAATTGTGTACCCTTCAAAAAAAAGGAAAACGGTCCAAAAAGAAACACTTATCGAAAGAAGCCATTAGAAAAATTAAGTACAAACAAATGATGTGGAAGTCATATAGATGTACTGGAAATGATGAAGACTACAACAGTTATAAAGAAGCACTTAACCAAGCTACAGCTGAAATTAGAAATTCAAAGAGAAGCTATGAACAACAATTAGCTAGTAATATAAAACATGACAGCAAGAGTTTTTATGCGTATGTTCGAAGCAAACAGAAAGTTCAAGATAAAGTTGGTCCTCTAGAAGATAGTGCTGGAAATATAATATCAGAGGGATTCTTAATGGCAGAAGACCTGAATGAGTACTTTATATCAGTGTTTACCTGGGAAGATATTAGTTCACTGCCAGTACCAGAGGCTAAGTTTAAGGGGGCAGATTCAGACTGTTTAGGACAATTAATTGTAACCCCAGAAATGGTAGCTAAGAAAATAAGGGCTATGAAGGATAATAAATCACCTGGAGTGGATGGTATTCCACCCAAACTACTATTGCAAATTGTAGAACAAATTAGCATACCGGTTGCAACAGTTTTCAGCTTGTCATTAGAAGAGGGAGTGTTTCCTTTAGAATGGAAAGAAGCAAACATTATACCGTTATTCAAAAAGGGTTCGAGAAACAAGTCAGAGAACTATAGACCAGTGAGTTTAACATCAGTGATTTGTAAATTGTTAGAAAGACTAATTAAAGATCACATGGTGGATTTTCTTGTTAAACAAAACTTGATAAACCCATCTCAACATGGTTTTTTTAAAGCGAGGTCATGCTTAACAAATATGTTATGTTTTTTTGAAGACATCACTAAGTGGGTAGATGAGGGATCACCAGTAGATATCGTATACTTAGATTTTCAAAAAGCCTTCGACAAAGTACCACATCAAAGATTACTGCTTAAACTAAAAGCCCATGGCATAGGAAATGGTATAATAAATTGGATAGAACAATGGCTGATTGACAGAAGACAACGTGTAGTAGTTGATGGGGAGGCTTCAAACTGGAAATCGGTATTGAGTGGGGTACCACAGGGATCAGTATTAGATCATATATTATTCTTAATATATATAAACGATTTGGATGATCAAATAACGAGCAAGGTTTTGAAATTTGCGGATGATACAAAAGTGTTTAGAAGGATTAAAAGTGATGGAGATAGACAGCATTTACAAGATGATCTTGACAGGTTGATAAAATGGTCTGAAAAGTGGCAAATGCTGTTCCATTTTGGGAAATGTAAATGCCTCCACACAGGACATGGGAACGAAGAAGTAGAATATACAATGGGGGGTACTGTACTAAGTACTACTGTAAAAGAAAAGGACTTAGGGTTAACCATTAGTGCTGATATGAAGGTTTCAGAGCAGTGCGGAATTGCAGCTTCAAAGGGAAATCAAATCCTTGGATTAATTAGGCGAAACGTAACGTATGAGGAAAAAGAGCTAATAATACCGCTGTACAAAACAATATTTAGGCCTCATTTAGAATATTGTATTCAAGCGTTGATGCCATATCGCAGGAAGGACATATATATGCTAGAAAGAGTGCAGAGGAGAGCAACTAAAATGATACCAAAACTGAGGGAACTTAGTTACGAAATACGCCTAAAAAATGCGGTTTAACAACACTAGAGACCAGGAGATTGAAAGGAGATCAGATAGAAGTGTTTAAAATATTGAAGGGTTATGAAAATATTGATAGACATTTTTTTTTCTCAGTTAAGAAAGATAGAAGGACTAGAGGACATGAACTTGCATTAGCAAAGGAGCAGAGTAGATTGGATATAAGAAAATTTTCATTTTCACAAAGGACTGTAAATGAATGGAACAGATTATCTGCTGATTGTGTGGGTGCTAGTAGCGTGAATATGTTTTAAAATAAAATCGACACATACCTCAGACGGGCGGGATACACATAGACAAAAGGGTCGGACTCTCGATAAGCCAAATGGCTTCCTTGTCCACCTGCCACCTAGAGTTAATTCTCTGGGTGGCAATCTTGTTAAATCTTGTTAAACTCTCCCGCTTACAGCTTGTACACCCGCTAGTCAAGTCGCTACTCGACTTCGGAAAAGCGGCACTGCAAGACATTACTGGAACCTTGCTTCGCCGACAAAGATGGTCTAGCGATCAGATACGCGTGACGTCCTCTGCTTATGTTGACGTCAACAACACAGCATGACGGCATCACTACAAAAGCTGCATTGTCTACGTGTGGCGCAGCAAATTAAATTTAACCTATTGGCATTGATGCACGGCGCCGTTCAATCAAACACTACACAGTTCCTTGCAAAATGTGTATATATTTAAATATTCCCTATCGCACCCTTTGCTCGGCCGCACACTCTCTCATGGTTGTTCTTTGAGTTAACATGGAACGATTTTACCGATGCGCATTTTCGTGTGCATGTCCCAACCCCTCTGGCTCTCTCGCCTACTAAAGTTAAGAACGCCACATGTCCATGAACGTTTTAGGAGAGACCAGAAACCTTTTTTATCAAACTTTTTCTTAATTTTTTTTATTTCTAAATGCATACATATACATCTTAATATTAAATATAGGCCTACATAAATAATCGAAATGTGTAGTTTTATCGTGCTGTCATATTCCGATGCACAGGTTTGATTAGCACTTTCATCAACTGATAAACAGAAATTGACATTCACATAAAAAGTGTTTTGTATTCGCACAAAACGATGTAGTATTAATAACACATTTCCGGTTAAATCATCACTGTTTACTAATATATGACCGTCAGACACGATTCGCCAGTACATTTGTGAAGTGAGCAAAGTCTGCCTCTGTCATTTCATGCAACATCTTTGTTTAATTTTAGAAAGACAATTGTTCATGACAATAAATTTAAAACGAGGTATATTTGTCTTACCTGTGGATGGAATAAAATATGTATATACAAAAAAGAAATACAATTGGTTATAAATATTATTATACTTCCAAGTTATTTTTCCGAAACTTTACTACATATCTTTTTGTAATGTAACATAGTATCAAGACACTCTGTTACACTGATATTATATAAATATTGTTTTGATAATAGCATACTAGCGTTGCTAGCTCTTTAATTTGCATGACAGTATTATTTTCGTTGGGTTTCATTAAATTCTTTAAAAAAATTATTGTCCTGCAGCAATGGTAATGTAATGATGTCACGCACAACACTGCTATTGTGACGAAGGCAAACTGAGACGCGCTGGACACGCACACAAGCACACAAACACACAAGCGCACAAGCGCACAAGCGCACAAACGCACAAGCGCACAAGCGCACAAGCGCACAAACGCACAAACACATACACATGTACATACACACACACACACACACACATACACACACACACACAAACACACACACACACACACACATACACACACACACACACACACACACACACACACACACACATTGTTTATCTCTTGATATATGGGTTCGTGAATGCAAGGCTTCAAACAGTGTTGGACTATATGTCGAGTTACACATTGAAATATGATATAATGGCACATGCATTTCTGTCAAAATCACAAAAATGATGGACATGACGTAAAGAGCTATGTTTGACTCATATGCAGAATATGAATGCGCGACGTAGTAAACCGTTTGCTATATCCTGTCACATTTACTGCTTCTCAAAGGTTACGTCAGTAGTTTGTCTCCACCATGATCGCATATACCGCAGCGAAACGCGACACATATGTTTAGTTTGCAGCCCATCACTCTTAAACAGATCTTCCCTCCCTGCTCAGATTACCCACATGTTTCTAAAGCCGACTCCTTCCACCGTACATAACATCTGTGAGAGTGTGTTAATGGCCATTGTTCTATAATTATTGTATAACTGTCACGTGCCACCCATTATTGACAGTATACCCAATAACACGATATGTCCAATACGTGCTTTTTTAATATGCAGAACAGTCTCCTATACCTCCCAATAATGGCCGTTGTACCTTCCTTTTCAGCATTATTGGTGCACACGTGCATAATAGATCCCACGTTAAATTTGACTATGACTTGTCCTACCCGTTCTGTGATATCCTCTATCTTCGTCCCTGGTGAGACATACTGTTATGTCCCCTTTTGTTTATATTGACTTGTCCAACTTCCTGATAATAGAATCTCCCATAAGTATTCGCAGTTTTCTCTCTTTCCCCTTAACTACTACATCTGCATGACTCTTTCCTTCATTCTGTTGCAGCTCCTCAACACCTGCTGCGTTGTACTCAGTTTTTTGTTTCCCAGTCTTACCAACTGCCTCTGAAGTAACTACCTTTTGATCACCTGTATCGCTATGCCTCATTCTCTACAGTCTGACCACATGGTGATCTGTCCCCACTGGCCTGTTTACCTATCCTCTGCCTAGCACTTTTTTTCCAGTTGTCTGTCTTCTTCTTCTTCCCTTGATCCTTCTGTTTCACAGTTCCACCAACTATCTTCCTAGCATATCTCGCGGTACCACATGTCTTGTCCATGTCCACTGTCATATCACCATATTTCCCTTTCTCGTTTGTGTTTCCCATCAATACCCTAGCAATGTCCTTCAAAACGTCTTCCTACTTCTATAGGCTTTTAACCAGAACACCTTCCCTGCAATCAAAATCTGTCAACTTAGACTCAGCCCACGTCTTATGGGAGCCGGACAACGCAAAGTCAACCAAACTTCTACAGGCGACAGACACCAAATGTCGAGTGGCCTTAACTTTCCGTGCCGGATATAAATAACTTGTATTTTTTCTTATATTGTCACCTAACTTGACACTATTCACTATGTAGTTTAAAAAAAAAATGGTTACTGTGTACAAACTCGATTTCGCCCGACTATCCCCCAAAGAAGCTTCGGCTAAGGCTTGCAACTAACTTCCTCAAATACACTTTCTCTAACTATCATTTAGCAACAACTATTTCTTAATTTACGTACGTATAGTTTATGAGTAATATTTACGTAATGACAATACATATCTCTTCAATCCTTTCACGCTTTTTCCGAAATTAAGCAATTGCAGCGTTTCGCACCTCGCATTGTCACTGACGATAACCGCAGCACCTCAAACATAACAACTATGTGCGTTAATCTGATGTGAAACAAATTATACTCGATACCACGAATGGGAGGTGCAAGTATGTTTGTTTAATCCACTACGCACTATTGCGCATCAACGCCCCTACAATTGTTACCATAGAAATTAAGTTAGATATGTATGCTTAAATGCCGGACCGATGATAAATAAATGACGCGATTTAGAAAACATGGTAGCATATATTGACCCACATGTAATATACATCACATAATCATGGGAACACTTAGGCATAGCAGATGCTGAACTAGCTCTGTCAGGTTATGTCATGTTTAGAAAGGACAGACAAGAGAGAAGGGGAGGCGGAGTCATTTTGTATATTAAAGAATCTATACAGGCATATGGAGTAAGACTGAAAAGTGAATCAGATTACGAGAAAGTTATTTGGTGCAACATAGGTACCAGAAAGTCAACAATACCAATAGGACTAGTTTATTGTAGTTCTACGACAAGAGGTTGATGTAAAACTGCACAATGCTATAAAAGAGATAAGAAAAGGGAAATGTGTTGTGATGGGTGATTTTAATCTCGGACATATTCAGTGGAAATCACAAAAGGGTGCTGGAGGTGATGACCAACAGTTTCTCATTGTAATACAGGACTGTTTTCTTACTCAACATGTTTTGGAACCAACCAGAGGTGGATATGTGTTGCATGTAGAGTTCTTTTCTCAAAACGAATTAGTTGATAATGTGAAAGTATATGACCCTCTGGGAACTAGTGATCATAATCTGATTCATGTTATTATAAAAAAGTACAATCAGGGAATAATGGTAAAAACAACGAAGGAGAAAGTTCAACAAAGGCAAATATAAACAGGTGAGAAAATATCAAGCACCCATCGATTGCACTACCTTAATGAAGAACAAAATAGCAACGGAATGTTGGACCGTTTTGATAGATGATTATGAGATTGAGGGCATTATTGGAAGATTTGTTCCCCTGAAAAAGCAAGGGAAACGACCCAGGAAGAAAGACCTATAACTTACACACAAACAACTACAAAGAGGCCCTTACGATAGCTACAGCCGAAATTAGAAAATCTAAAAGAATTTTGAGCAAAAATTGACGAATGGTATAAAAAATGACAGCTAGAGCTTCTTCTGATTCTGAGGATGATCAACTATACATAGTGAAACGTCTTGGTCCAGAAAAGATAGCGAGGATTTAGGTAAATAGCACGGAGCATGCCAACATAAATGATGTCAAATGTTTCCGATATTCTGGTTGCAAAGATGAGTCTGACACACCCAATTGTATGACCGTCACATGATTCGGTCATACAATTTGTCCAACGATGCTGCAATAAACGTATTGATCATCTATTCTGTCTTCTCTGCTCAATTCAGACAGGATTAGCCAGATACATATTATAACATTTTTCTGCGTCCTACTATCACAAGATGTTACCTCAAACTGTGTGTTCAGACTGATTTAACAAGAACAAGATTTAACAAGATTGCCATCCAGAAAATTTCTCTGGATGGCAGTTGGACAAGGAAGCCTTTTGGCTTATCGAGAGTCCAATACTTTTTATCTACATGTATCCCGCCTTTTTAAGGTGTGTGTCGATTTTATTTTTAAACATATTCACGCTACTAGCACCAACACAATCAGGAGATAATATGTTCCATTCATTTACAGTCCTTTGTGAGAATGAGAACTTTCTTATATATAATCTACACTGCTGCTTTACTAATGTAGCTTCATGTCCTCTGGTCCTTCTATCTTTCTTAACTGAGAAAAAAATGTTTCTATCAATATTTTCATAACCATTCAATATTTTAAACACTTCTATGTGATCTCCTCTCAATCTCCTGGTCTCTAGTGTTGTTAAACCACATTCTTTTAGGCGTACTTCGTAACTAAGATCCCTCAGATTTGGTATCATTTTAGTCGCTCTCCTCTGTACTCTTTCTAGCATATCTATATCCTTCTTGCGATATGGCCTCCATGCTTGTATACAATATTCTAAATGAGGCCTCACTATTGTTTTGTACAGCGGTACTATGAATTCTTTTTTCTTATACGCTATATTTCGCCTAATTAATCCAAGGATTTGATTTCCCTTTGACGCTGCAATTCCGCACTGCTCTGAAACCTTCATATCAGCACTAATGGTTAACCCTAAGTCCTTTTCTTTTACAGTAGTACTTAGAACAGTACCCCCATTTTATATTTTACCTCTTCATTCCCATGACCTGTGTGGAGGCATTTACATTTCCCAAAATTGAACAGCATTTGCCACTTTTCAGACCATTTGATCAACCTATCAAGATCATCTTGTAAATGCTGTCTGTCTCCATCACTTTTAATTCTTCTAAACACTTTTGTATCATCCGCAAATTTTAACACCTTGCTTGTTATATCATCGTCCAAATCGTTGATATATATTAAGAATAATATAGGTCCTAGTACTGATCCCTGTGGTACCCCACTCAATACCGATTTCCAGTTTGAAGCCTCCCCATCAACTACTACACGTTGTCTTCTGTCATTCAGCCATTTTTCTATCCAGTTTATTATACCTTTTCCTATGCCATGGGCCTTTAGCTTAAGGAGTAATCTTTGATGTGGTACTTTGTCGAAAGCTTTTTGAAAATCTAAATAGATGATATCTACTGGTGATCCCTCATCTACCCACCTAGTGATGTCTTCCAAAAAACATAACATATTTGTTAAGCATGACCTCGCTTTTAAAAACCCATGTTGAGATGGGTTTATCAAGTTATGTTTAACAAGAAAATCCACCATGTGCTCTTTAATTAGTCTTTGTAATAATTTGCAAATCACTGATGTTAAACTCACTGGTCTATAGTTCTCTGACTTGTTTCTCGAACCTTTTGATATCGAAATACGTCAGATAGATTAGCGTATTTCGAGAACAAGCTAGTTGAAAACAGACAAATAGCAATACGTGTCAAATACCAACTTATTTGTCAAGGTAATTCCACATTAGACGTGCGTATTTAGAGCAGCGTCAATTATTTATGTTGCATTTGCCTATTAAACGTGTTATGTATTAACATAAACAACTTGTTTGTTTCAAAGTAACCAGCCATATTGTCATTGCCACAGTTCGGTCAACATATGCTAAACAATTTTAACGTTTTCTACTGAAGTGCCTGGTCAAGCAATTGTTTATTATATATAATTAGCGTAAAACAAAGTGGATTTCATTTGATGGCATGGCTGAGATGCGAAATAAAAGTTGGCACATGATGTCCGTCGCATGCATTAAAAATGCAAAATTGTTGCTGATGTAAAAAAGCTGTATCAGTTGTGATGTGTATTTGATATGCACTGCATTGCCATATTTTTAAGCCGGGATACTTCCTCTATCCAGGCATAACATTTTATTTGTTCACAAAAAAATGAACATTTTCCGTGCCCCATTCCAGACACACAAACACACGCGCGCGCGCGCACACACACACATATATCGCGAGAAACGACAGTGTGTCAAACTTCAAATTAACTGCTATGGACAGAAACATTGTTCTTTTCACGTCAAGACGTGCATTTTATCTTGAGAAGTTGGTTTTCATACAGAAGGATTCTAACGTTCAGTACTTACTGTAACCAGTTGGTGCATGGAAACGTGAGGTATGTCGTTATTTGTCACTTTTTTCCGATCATAACTTCCAACCAACGACATTTAGTGTGGCAGCTTTCAACATAATGCCTACAGGACCTCGTTCTGAGTGCCAATTCGGTCACGTAAAAGTATTGTGAATGGCATATGGGTGTACAGGCGCGGGATACGCGCGTGCTCTAACGATTGATCCGGTGAGGCGAATTAGAATGATCAGATTTATACTACGTAACTGCATCACATATATCCTAACTGTCACGATCTTCGCGTGTTGTTGTACCACTTGCAACTTGCTCCAGTTGGTACACTGCATGACGGCGTTTATTATAAATCATACACGTGTCAGGAAGACGTGATTTCAAGTCATCAGAATTTAATACAGCGGCAGGTCTTCGCCAATTAACGCACGCTAGTGTAAATAATATCTAAGGAAGGCTTGTATATATAATATCTTAGGAAATATTATGCATTCATACTTTAGAATTGTAGGTCGAAGGGAGAGGAAGTGCATCGTTAGACGATCGTCGTCCTTACGGATCATACACTTTGTGCAATAAGCATGCAGATGAATGGTACGAATACAAATATGTTGTTATCAGTATAATGATCGTCATGAATGTACTACTGAACGCACTCGGGATCGCTGTCATCGCCAGATATCCACAACTTCGCGAAGATCGCACGACGCTCTTCACGTTTTCGCTGATGTTGTCTGATCTCGGCAATGGCTGTTTGGCGATGCCAATCAGCACTGCCGTATGCTCCAGCGCGATGACAAATATGCGCAACGACACTACATATTTTCCCAAGATTAACGCCGTCTTCTCGGTTTGTTTCACCGTCACCTCAATGTACAGTCTCTGCTCGGTGACCTTGTGTAAGATGGTCACAATAAAGAATCCGTTGCGCTATGAACAAGTCCTCACTCCAAATCGTTGCTACATCATGATATGCGGAATGTGGTTGACTGGGGCGCTGACTGGCGTCATGGTGGCATATAATGTGGAATCGTGGGACTTGGACGTATGTATATACCACGTAACAATTTCTAAAGATAATATTGCATTATTATTTTTCATTATTATAATCGCGTTTGTTTGTCCTGCTATCGGGCTAGTTTATTCAACTTCGCAAATATTTCGAGCGATTCTTCAAACGCATCGTCAGATTACAACTCAGTTGACATCTGTGGGTGGAGCAAATGGCGACATCGCAACCATCCCGTCTTTGACCGCCAAGACCATTCGTTCGGGAAGAAACGTGTTGATTATATGTTTGGCGCTACTCGTGTTGACGATACCATATGTTGTATATGCGTCTATATTATTTTTGGGATTCAGTAAGTACTTGCCTATGTGGTTTACGTTTGGGTCCCCTTGGTGTGTAGCGAGCAATTCGTTCGTAAACAGTATCATCTATATTGTTGTATTTCGATCTGTTCGTGATACAACGGTAGAGATGCTACGTGATGTTTCTCGGGTCTGTACGGGTTTGTAACTTGAACAAAGATAATAAATGTCAAAATAGATTATACCTTTAATAGAATGATGTACTTTGCTTTCTTTTCTAACAGTAAAATATGTATACATTTCGAATTTAGTATTATTTACAACAAAGTCGCGTTTACATATGTCTACATTACGAAACTGTGCCTTTCCGTAGATGTGCCTCACGCACACTATATTTAAATAATAAGTGTGAATTCCGATTTAAATATAGTTCCAAAACATTATACTGGGTGTATGTGAGCTAGTAATTCAAAATAACTTCCAACGCATGATTTCTAGAGATAAATTTCGAAGTTCCTCTATTCGAATTTGCATTATGATTTCTGTGAAACAAAGAGTTTCTAGTATATAGACCTAATATACTGTCAACACCAGATTTATGGGTGGTATGTGGTATCCGTTGAAACAGTATGACACGACGTCGCTATGATACCGTCGTTCATGTAGTACATTTTTCTGTGACATTGATGGGATTGGCTTTGTGGTATTACTTGCATTATTGATTGTATATGTATTGCACTTATACGTCAAATAAATAGATTCTGAGTTCTGAGTATGACTTTGCAGCTTCGTGAATCTTAATGTGCAATTCGTCCATAAACAGTCTCATCTATATTATGGTATTTCGATATGTTCATCAGAAAAACGGTAACAATTTTACGTGATGGTACTCAGATGTGTACGTGTCTGTAACTTGACCAAATCCAATAAAACTAGAAACTGATGATACCTTCAACATAATTATGACGTAGTTTGTTTTATTTTCTAAAATCAATATAATACACAATGCGTTTATTCCCTTTTCTTGGTTTTGAGAAAACGTTATTTTTTTGTGTTTTCTCAAAGTTTAAATATAAACTTTTAAATAGAGTCGGTGTATAATTAGAATCCAAAATCACAGAGGATGGTAGCAAAGTCTGAAATATGTGTTGCATGATTGTTACGTAATGTGTGATATTGAATACTGTTCTCATCAAAACGCTG
>OZ023207.1:6509689-6527189 GCA_963995525.1 Escarpia spicata
ACTATTTCTTAATTTACGAATATGTATAGTTTATGAGTAATATTTACGTAATGACAATACCTATCTCTTCAATCCTTTCACGCTTTTTTTTCGAAATTTAGCAATTGCATCGTTTCGCACCTCGAATTGTCACTGGCGATTACCGCAGCACCTCAAACATAACAACTATGTGCGTTAATCTGATGTGAAACAAATTATACTAGATACCACGAATGAGAGGTGCAAGTATGTTTGTTTAATTCACTACGCACTATTGCGCATCAACGCCCCTACAATTGTTACCATAGAAATTAACTTAGATATGTATGCTTAAATGCCGGACCGATGATAAATAAAAGACGCGATTTAGAAAACATGGTAGCATATATTGACCCACATGTAATATACATCACATAATCATGGGAACACTTAGGCATAACAGATGCTGAACTAGCTCTGTAAGGTTATGTCATGTTTAGAAAGGACAGACACGAGAGAAGGGGAGGCGGGGTCATTATGTATATTAAAGAATCTATACAGGCGTATGGAGTAAGACTGAAAAGTGAATTAGATTACGAGTGATTTGGTGCAACATAGTTACCAGAAAGTCAACATTACCAATAGGACTACTTTATTGTAGTTCTACGACAAGAAGTTGATGTAAAACTGCACAATGCTATAAAAGAGATAAGAAAAGGGGAATGTGTTATGATGGATGATTTTAATCACGGACATATTCAGTGGAAATCACTAGAGAGTGCTGTAGGTGATGACCAACAGTTTTTCCTTATAATATAGGATTGTTTTCTTACTCAACATGTTTTGGAACCAACCAGAGGTGGATATGTGTTGCATGTAGTGTTCTTTTCTCAGAAAGAATTAGTTGATAATGTGAAAGTATGTGACCCTCTGGGAACTAGTGATCATAACCAGATTCATGTTAATATAAAACGTACAATCAGGGAATAGTGGTAAAAAGCAACGAAGGAGAAACTTCAACAAAAGCAAATATAAACAGGTGAGAAAATATCTAGCACACATAGATTGCACTACCTTAATGAAGAACAAAATAGCAACAGAATGTTGGACCGTTTTGATAGATGATAGATGAGATTGAGGGCATTATTGGAAGATTTGTTCCCCTGAAAAAGCAAGGGAAACGACCCAGGAAGAAAGACCTTTCAAAGGAGGCTGTACGTAATATAACTTACACACAAACACCTACAAAGAGGCCCTTACGATAGCTACAGCCGAAATTAGAAAATCTAAAAGAATTTTTGAGCAAAAATTGGCGAATAGTATAAAAAATGACAGCTAGAGCTTCTACGCTTATGTATGGGGTAAACAGAAGGTTCGAAATAAAGCGGGACCACTTGAAAACAGCGCAGGAAACGTAATTGTGATGATTTTTTCGTTAGATCGAACTGGTCGTTTAGATACGCCTCACCGGAACTATGCGAGTTCCCGCCCCTTGTAAGCCGACCTGCCATGTCAATAAATATGTTGTTATTTTACACAGAATGTTATCGACTTTTCTCGGCCAAGTTATAACATTTTATGGCGACGAGAATGTAAACTGAGGTATCAAATACAACAGCACAGAGATTAGAGTCGCTGTCAGTTGAGGGAAATGTGAGTGACATTTAGCAGTAAATGTTCTTGACATACACACTCTCCACTAATATGTTTTGCAAGGCAGTTTCATTCGCTAGGCGGCGCCATTGTCGGTGCAACTTCCAGTGAAAGCGTCAATCGTGTGAGATACGACGCAAAACCTAGTGAGGGGAGATACCGTAAACAAGGTTACAGGTACGTGAAGCAGAATCAACAGGCAACATGACAACAATGTTGTTGTGGCAAACAAGCACCGCATGCATGTAAGTTCAAGGCCGAGCGTAGTTTCCGTTGTGGCAAGACGGGCCATATCGAGAAATCGAAAGTGTGCAAAAACAAGTCACGTGTTCGTTCCGTGACTGAGGAGACACCAGAGGAACAGGACGCACTGAAGAGCAGTGGCCTTAGAGACCCCGTGTACATTGACAGCACCACGTTTGATATGCAGCTGGACACAGCAGCAGATGTGTCACTGCTGCCCGAGAGTCTACACCGGAAACACTTGAGTCATACGAGAACCAGACAGTAGATATGGCAGGTAAAATAACGGTGACTGTGAAATACGAAGATTAAGATTTAAATGACTTGCCGTTGATCATTGTAAGAGGCAGAGACAAAGATGCTTTGTTCGGTCTGCAGTAGCTTGAACATATCAAGTTAAACTGGAAGAAAGCATGCTGCCTGAGAGGATCTGTGTCGGGAGTGTTAGATAAACACACAGAAGTTGTCGGGGAGGGACTGGGTATGCTCAAGGGAACCACTGCGAAGATATATGTCGAGAGCGACCAACCACCCAGATTTAATCATTCAATGCCAGTTAGGTATGCACTGGATAACATAGTAGAGGAAGAACTGGACAGGTTGGTGCAGTCGAAGGTGATTGAGTCAGTGCGTTATTCCGATTGGGCTACCCCGATAGTATCAGTCCTCAAAGCTGGTGGCAAGGTTCGGGTCTGAGGAGAGTACAACCTGGTGGTGAACAGAGTGTCACATTTGGAACAGTACCCCATTCCAAAACTGGGTGACCTGTGTAAGAAACTGACAGGTTGTAAACAGTTCAGTAAACTGGACCTGAATCACGCTTATTCTCAACATTTTGTCCACCCTCCAATTCCGTAGTTGTGATGAATAATTAATCTCACTGCAGGTTGGCGAAGAACATTCTTTCACCGTAATCGTTACTTAATTGGACATTATGTGAACAATGAATGGTACTAGTTGTGAACTTATTGTTTCGCTTTAGAGGGGAGGAAATATGATGATGTTTTCGTTAGATCGAAATGATCTTTTAGATACGCCTCACCGGAATTGTGCGAGTTCCCGCGCCTTGTAAGCCAAAATCTTTAATGTCAATAAAGATTTTGTTATTTTACACAGAATGTTATCGACTTTTCTCGGCCAAATTATAACAGTAATATCTGATGGATTTCAGATGATAGAGGCCCTGAATTAGTATTTCAGCTCCGTGTTTACCCCAGAAGATATCACTTCACTGTCAGTGCCAGTTACTAAATTTGTCGGGGGTGAATAAGATTATTTAGGACATTTATTTGTTACTCCTGAAATTATATCAAGGAAAATTAAGAAGATGAAAGAAAACAAATCCCCTGGAGTTGATGGGATACCACCGAAACAGCTGAAGGAAATTGTAGAGCAAATTAGTATGCCACATGCTATACTCGTGAACTAGTCACTTGAAGAGGGAATCGTTCCATTAGAATGGAAAGAAGCAAACATTACGCCATCATTTATAAAGGGATCGAGGAGCAAGACAGAGAATTACAGACCAGAGTTAGTTTAACATCAGTTTTACGCAAATTACTAGACACGCTTACAAGATGGTGGAATTCCTTGTATTACACAAATTTATAAATTAATTTCAACATGGGTTCTTAAAGGCTAGGTCTTGTCTAACCAATGTGTTATGTTTTTTGGGAGAAATTACAAAGTGGGTAGACGATGGGTCAGCAGCGGATGGTGTCTACTTAGGTTTTCAGAGAGCATTTAACAAAGTGCCACATCAAAGACTGTTGCTTAAGCTTAAAGCACATAGTATGGTGGATGGTGTGATCAGCTGGTTAGAAACATGGTTGACATAGAGAAGACAGATAGTAATAGGAGAGGGCGAGATTTCAAACTGGAAAACAGTTTAGAGTGGAGTATCACAGGGGTCGGTGTTGGGACCTATGTTATTATATATATATATATATATATAAATCATTTGAATGATGATATATCAAGCAAAGTACATAAATCGCAGAAGAAATGTTCAGAAGATTTTAAACAAATGAAGGTAAAGACATTTTAGAAGACGATCTAGCCAAATTAGTTAAATTGTCTTAAAAATGGCAAATGTTATTCAATTTTGGGAAATGTAAATGCGTTCACATAGTACATCGAAATGTTAACAAAGAATGCATAATAGGAGATACCATAATAAGCAAAACAGTAAAGGAAAGTATTTAGGAGTGACAGTTTGTGCTGACATGAACGTATCAGAGCAATGTTGAATTTCTGCTTCAAAGGTTAATCAAACACTACGGTTAATTAGAAGAAATATCACATATAAGGACAAACAGCTGATCGTACCACCGTACAATACAATAATTAGACCTCATTTGGAATATTGCATAAATGCGTGGAGGCCATATTGTAAGAAGTCATAGATAGTCATCTAGAAAGAGTACAAAGAAGAACAACTAAGCTGACTCCTGAACTGAACGATCTTAGTTATGAAAGGCGCTTATTTCAATGTGTGTTGCCAACATTAGATACCAGCAGACTAAAAGGAGACCAAATAGAATGTTTTAAATACTTATTGGTTATGAAGATATATATATATATATATTTTCTTCAAATTGAAAGAAGGCTGTAGAACCAGAGAACACAATGCGGCAATAGTCAAAGAACAATGTAGGTTAGATGTGAGAGTACAATAAATAACTGGAACAAATTATTGAATATTTGTTTTATTGCTAGCAGGTGAATGTGTTCAAAAATACAGTTGGCAGCTACCTGGGGAGGGCAGTCTATACGTAGTTGGACTCTCGATCAGCGAAACGCGTCCTTGTCCGCATGCTGTCTGCAGCTTGAAGCTCTGGACGGAAATCTGGTTAAATCTACCACAGCAGACGCCCGCACCAGACGAAATCACGAGCACAAACTACGAATACGAGCCTCCTGCATGACCTACACGCACTCGTTCGATTCCTAATTGACCACCTTCTTCTGGTCTCGTGGTCGTTACAATAAGACACATTACCGTATACTTCTAAATTCAGGCTAGCTGTCTGGCATATGTCCCCAGGAACAATGCCATATTTTCATTATTACTCTACGACAACAATTTCTAAGATATGATTGATCAAACTGGAACACCCAAACAAATGTCAATTGTCTTTTCTTATTTTTCCATGCTTGGTATAATATCAGTAGAAGGTGATTTAATTTTTGAAATTCGTCGCCATTTGTCGTTTTGGTCAAAGTGATAAAATAAATTGGTGTCAAGAACCGTAATTTGAAAAAATGAAAAAATAAAAACTTACCACCTGGTCAAAAATAAATAATTTTATATGATGTCCATAACGCAGTTTTTTTTTATAGATAATTAGCATGCTACCATACCATACTATTTGCAGTCACTTAATACACTATTTAAAAATTTCAAATAATCTCACTCATTATGCGAAGAAAATAATTGGCTATCTCTATATGACATATATGTGTGGATCCTCAACCATCCTGTTCATGATTTAATGTCAATTTTGTGACGGACGTCTTGTTCAGACTGTCCTCAGCTTAACCATATTAAACACAACATTGACTTTCCTACCTTATTGGCTGGTGTGTTCCTATTGTCTCGTGTGTAATGTGGCTTAATATTGATTCCATGTGTGCGTGTTTAGTTGTACTGTACATGCAAACATGACATGAAGTCAGTCATGTTAAATTTTGCATGGAAAGTGTGATTTTGTTACTAATATGTTGGAAATGCATGAGGTTAACAAAATTATACATTTGTTGTTTAGTTTCTACGGTGTTTTTCTATAAAGATGCACATGTGCAACACAATTGTAGGTGTTCATATGTGTCTTAGCGCCGGCTGATATTGTCTCGGATATCACGTCATTGACCTCACGTCAGACATATTGTTTATTTAAGAAATAATTAACATATTCCCGTTAGGCCATAGCGAATTCATCTGCTTGTGAATTTTCATTGTGATAACTAATACTTATGCTGGTAGTCACAACCACTTTTGCTGAATTTACGTGACGGACATCATATCTACTCTGTTGATGATGATGTTTTCAATGTGTTACTATTATAACATAATCAATAATGTGCATATATAATGTGCAGATACCCTCGTGTTGATCAATTACTATGGTTTTAAGAATACTACTTTAAGTTTGATATGTTATTGGGACTGGTCCAAAAGATCAAAATATACCGGAAATTTAAGGAACAAGAGAGGAAAGTAGAGATCCATGGAAAGCGCTACTGGGTGAAAACATGCATGAAGGTGCGTGTATGTACAGGCACTAAGGAGAAAGCAACATAAAAGTTCCCAGGGCGTATGTAGCTGTTTAATTAGGTGAAGAGCAGGCCAGAGCGCGGGAGAACAATGCTCATGTAAATGGGTCAACTGATGCAGAAAGACGAAGAAGCACTCGCTTCACGCACAACACAACATTCATCACAAAAATTAATGACGAGGACATTCCAAACTGCCAAGATACGAGTTATACTGATTTAAGTGATATTTTGATTCGTGATTCCAGCAACAGGGAAGTAGTGGAATTGGACAATACGTGGCGGCATTGTACTACCCTAATGGGGGTGGAACCTTGTCGGGACCAAAATACTATTTGGTTCATATCAATGATTTATATAGACCGTGCCCAATATATAAAAAGTTGATGCTACCACGATATTTGAAAGGTGTAACCAAAGAATTATATCTGACATACAGATTCTGCTGACATTATTACGCAGTGGTCTAGTAATAATCATATGCACATCAATACGAGCTCGACAGAAGAAATGATTATATGTTTCTGTAAATATAGGACATTTGTGGAATCTTTGTCATACATTGACATAAATGGGGCTGATAGTGAAAGAGTTACTAAAAAATAGTTAACGATATAATTATAGGTTCTGATCTAAGTTGGAATGCATATGTACATGAAATAGTTTCAAATGCAAGCAAAGGTGTGTATATGGTATATCAGTTGAGACGGGTTGGTATCACTCATAATGATTTGGTTAGAATTTATGTGTCTGAAATGTGACCGATAGTGAAATATGCTTGTCCGGCATGGCACACGAATTTCCTAAATACTTATCGAACAACATCGAGATAATAAAAAAACGGTGTCTTAAAACAATATATCCTTGTTATACCTACGACGATGTTCTGAAGATGGCAAATATGTCAACTTTGCACGATAGGCCCAACAACTTGTGTAAAGCGTATTTTGGTAAAATGAACCGCGGTGAACACAAATCGAATACCTCACTGCCAGACACTCGAAATGTTCCATACGCGCTTAGATCATTTAACGAGTTACCTGTACCAATGGCGAACACAAATCGGTACAAAAACTCATTAATACCGTGGTCTTTAGGAGACTCTCAGAACACTAATTTGTATTACGTATGTCTTAACAGATTATCGTAGTATTTAAAGAAATTGATTTCGTCTTAATGTAATCAATATATCTCAAGTTTATATCAAGTTTGTAATGCAATTATAATGCAAATGTTTTAATATAAAGTGTCTCATTGAGTGGTCACGTGTCGTTTTGGTGAATGTATTTAAGAGTAATTTGAACGTAATTACATTAAGTTTATTATGTACAGAATAGTTTGTACACAATTTCTTGTGTTTTACAAACAAATTATACTTGTATGGTTTTGAGTATTTTATCGTGAATGCATGTATAATCCAATTGAAAAGTGCCAATAATAAATTGATTGTGATTCTGGTTCAGAGGATGATCAACTATACATAGTGAAACGTCTTGGTCCAGAGAAAATAGCGAGGATTTAGGTAAATAGCACGGTGCATGCCAACATAAATGATGTCAAATGTTTCCGATATTCTGTTTGCAAAGATGAGTCTGACACACCCAATTGTATGACCGTCACATGATTCGGTCATACAATTTGTCCAACGATGCTGCTATAAAGGTTTTGATCATCTATTCTGTCTTCTCTGCTCAGTGCAGACAGGATTAGCCAGATACATATTGTAACATTTTTCTGGACGTCCTACTATCACAAGATGTTGCCTCAAACTGTGTGTTCAGACTGATGTCGAAATACGTCAGATAGATTAGCGTATTTCGAGAACAAGCTTGTTGGAAACTGACAAATAGCAATACGTGTCAAATATCAACTTATTCAAGATAATTCCATATTAGACGTGCGTATTTAGGGCCGCGTCAATTAATTATGTTGCATTTGCCTGTTAAACATGTTATGTATTAACATAAACAACTTGTTTGTTTCAATGTAACCAGGCATATTGTCATTGCCACAGTTTGGTCAACATATGCTAAACAATGTTAACGTTTTCTACTGATGTGTCTGGTCAAGCAACTGTTTATTATATATAATTAGCGTAAAACAAAGTGGATTTCATTTGATGGCATGGCTGAGATGCGAAATAAAATTTGGCACATGATGTCCGTCACAAAATTGTTGCTGATGTAAAAAAAATTGTATCAGTTGTGATGTGTATTTGATATGCACTGCATTGCCATATTTTTAAGCCCGGATACTTCCTTTATCCAGGCATAACATTTTATTTGTTCACAGAAAAAATGAACATTTTTCGTGCCCCATTCCAGACACACACACGCGCGTGCGCGCGCGCACACACACACACACACACACACACACACACACACACACACACACACACACACATATCGCGAGAAACGACAGTGTGTCAAACTAGCTGAGTCAAACTTTCAAATTAAGTGCTATGGACAGAAATATTGTTCTATTCACGTCAAGACGTGCATTTTATCTTGAGAAGTTGGTTTTCATCCAGGAGAATTCTAACGTTCAGTACTTACTGTAACCAGTTGGTGCATGGAAACGTGAGGTATGTCGTTATTTGTCACTTTTCCGATCATAGCTTCCGACCAATGACATTTAGTGTGGCAGCTGTCAACATAATGCCCACAGGGCCTCGTTCTGAGTGCCAATTCGGTCACGTAAAAGTATTGTGAATGGCATATGGGTGAATTCGCGGCGTACGACGGCAATCGTCAATTGCCCGGCATCATCACTCATGCGGCCGAGATATTCTGAGCTCGGCGTGTTGAATTCAACAGACGTTCGTATATATATTCGAGATGGGACTAGCCCAGTGTAAATGTCTATTATCTGATTACACTTATATATTATTTACACTTATATATTATTTGCTTATTATGATTGGTAGTTATCTATGATTGGTAGTTATCTGTGGTTTGGAAGTGAGGTATTATTACCCTTGAAGTATTCATATTTGTGTGTGTGTGTGTGTGTGTGTGTGTGTGTGTGTGTGTGTGTGTGTGTGTGTGTGTGTGTGTGTGTGTGTGTGTGTGTGTGTGTGTGTGTGTGTGTGTGTGTGTGTGTGTGTGTGTGTGTGTGTGTGTGTGTGTGTGTGTGTGTGTGTGTGTGTGTGTGTGTGTGCGTTGTAACAGATTACTGTAATGAGAGTCCGCAAGGACTAGCTATATACTGTGTATTTATATTATGGTAGTTACTCTTAGATAACACTTGGCGCCTAGTGTTTGGTCGTGTAGCGGTATAATCCACCTTAGAAAGGAAGTGGAATTTGATAATTGAAAGATTCAGTGTTATTGTTTATTATGTTCTATTAAGATTTGGTTACGGGATTTCTTTATTCTGTTTATTTTTTTTAATCGAGATATTTACGTAAGATATCTTGTAATAAAGTTTATTACATTTTCCTCGTTCTTTGTTGCTTGTTCACGATAACTGTTCACCGGAATTGTGCGAGTTCCCGCGCCTTGTAAGCCAACCCGCCATGTCAATAAAGATTTTGTTATTTTTCACAGAATGTTATCGACTTTTCTCGGCCAAATTATAACAGTAATATCTGATGGATTTCAGATGATAGAGGCCCTGAATTAGTATTTCAGCTTCGTGTTTACCCCAGAAGATATCACTTCATTGTCAGTACAGTTACTAAATTTGTCGGGGGTGAATCAGATTATTTAGGACATTTATTTGTTACTCCTGAAATTATATCAAGAAAAATTAAGAAGATGAAAGAAAACAAATCCCCTGGAGTTGATGGGATAACACCGAAACAGCTGAAGGAAATTGTAGAGCAAATTAGTATGCCACATGCTATATTCGTGAACTAGTCACTTGAAGAGGGAATCGTTCCATTAGAATGGAAAGAAGCAAACATTACGCCATCATTTATAAAGGGATCCAGGAGCAAGACAGAGAATTACAGACCAGAGTTAGTTTAACACCAGTTTTACGCAAATTACTAGACACGCTTACAAGATGGTGGAATTCCTTGTATTACACAAATTAATAAATTCATTTCAACATGGGTTCTTAAAGGTTAGATCTTGTCTAACCAATGTGTTATGTTTTTTTGGAAGAAATTACAAAGTGGGTAGACGATGGGTCAGCAGCGGATGGTGTCTACTTTGATTTTCAGAGAGCATTTAATATAGTGCCACATCAAAGGCTGTTGCTTAAGCTTAAAGCACAGAGTATGGAGGATGGTGTGATCAGCTGGATAGAAACATGGTTGACAGAGAGAAGACATATAGTAATAGTAGAGGGCGATATATCAAACTGGAAACCAGTTTTGAGTGGAGTACCACAGGGGTCGGTGTTGGGACCTATGTTATTATATATATATATATATATATATATAAATCATTTGAATGATGATATATCAAGCAAAGTACTTAAAATCGCATAAGAAATGTTCTCAAGATTTGAAACAAATGAAGGTAAAGACATTTTAGAAGACGATCTAGCCAAATTAATTAAATTGTCTTAAAAATGGCAAATGTTATGAAATTTTGGGAAATGTAAATGCGTTCACATAGTACATCGAAATGTGAACAAAAAATGCATAATAGGAGATACCATAATAGGCAAAACAGTAAAGGAAAGTATTTAGGAGTGACAGTTTGTGCTGACATGAACGTATCAGAGCAATGTGGAATTTCTACTTCAAATGTTAACCAAACACTAAGGTTAATTAGAAGAAATATCACATATAAGGACAAACAGCTGATCGTACCACCGTACAATACAATAATTATACCTCATTTGGAATATTGCATAAATGCGTGGAGGCCATATTGTAAGAAGTCATAGATATGCTCTAGAAAGAGTACAAAGAAGAACAACTAAGCTGACTCCTGAACTGAACGATCTTAGTTATGAAAGGCGCTTATTTCAATGTGTGTTGCCAACATTAGATACCAGCAGACTAAAAGGAGACCAAATAGAATGTGTTAAATACTTATTGGTTATGAAGATATATATATTTTTTTTCTTCAAATTGAAAGAAGGCTGTAGAACCAGAGAACACAATGCAGCAATAGTCAAAGAACAATGTAGGTTAGATGTGAGAGTACAATAAATAACTGGAACAAATTATCGGATATTTGTTTTAATGCTAGCAGGTGAATATGTTCAAAAATACAATTGGCAGCTATCTGGGGAGGGCAGTCTATACGTAGTTGGACTCTCGATCAGCGAAACGCGTCCTTGTCCGCATGCTGTCTGCAGCTTGAAGCTCTGGACGGAAATCTGGTTAAATCTACCACAGCAGACGCCCGCACCAGACGAAATCACGAGCACAAACTACGAATACGAGCCTCCTGCATGACCTACACGCACTCGTTCGATTCCTAATTGACCACCTTCTTCTGGTATCGTGGTTGTTACAATAAGACACATTACCGTATACTTCTAAATTCAGGCTACCTGTTTGGCATATGTCCCCAGAAACAATGCCATATTTTCATGATTACTCTACGACAACAATTTCTAAGATATGATTGATCAAACTGGAACACCTAACCAAATGTCAATTGTCTTTTCATGTTTTTTCCATGCTTGGTATAATATCACTAGAAGGTGATTTAATTTTTGAAACTCGTCGCCATTTGTCGTTTTGGTCAAAGTGATAAAATAAATTGGTGTCAAGAACCGTAATTTGAAAAAATGAAAAAATAAAAACTTACCACCTGGTCAAAAAGATATAATTTTATATGATGTCCATAACGCACGTTTTAGATAATTAGCATGCTACCATACCATACTATTTGCAGTCACTTAATGCACTATTTTAAAATTTCAAATAATCTCACTCATTATGCGAAGAAAATAATTGGCTATCTCTATATGACATATATGTGTGGATCCTCAACCATCCTGTTCATGATTTAATGTCAATTTCGTGACGGACTTCGTGTTCACACTGTCCTCAGCTTAACCATATTAAACACAACATTGACTTTCCTACCTTATTGGCTGATGTATTCCTATTGTCCCGTGTGTAATGTGGCTTGATATTGATTCCACGTGTGCCTGTTTAGTTGTACTGTACATGCAAACATGACATGACGTGAGTCATATTAAATTTTGCATGGTATATGTGATTTTGTTACTAATATGTTGGAAATGCATGAGGTTAACAAAATTATACATGTGTTGTTTAGTTTCTACGGTGTTTTTCTATAAAGATGCACATGTGCATCACAATGGTAGGTGTTTATATGTGTCTTAGCGCCGGCTGATATTGTCTCGGATATCACGTCATTGACCTCACGTCAGACATATTGTTTATTTAAGAAATAATTAACATATTCCCGTTAGGCCAAAGCGAATTCATCTGCTTGTGAATTTTCATTGTGATAACTAATACTTATGCTGGTAGTCACAACCACTTTTGCTGAATTTACGTGACGGACATCATATCTACTCTGTTGATGATGATGTTTTCAATGTGTTACTATTATAACATAATCAACAATGTGCATATATAATGTGCAGATACCCTCGTGTTGATCAATTACTATGGTTTTAAGAATACTACTTTAAGTTTGATATTTTATTGGGACTGGTCCAAAAGATCAAAATATACCGGAAATTTCAGGAACAAGAGAGGAAAGTAGAGATCCATGGAAAGCGCTACTGGGTGAAAACATGCATGAAGGTGCATGTATGTACAGGCACTAAGGAGTAAGCAACATAAAGGTTCCCAGGGCGTATGTAGCTGTTTAATTAGGTGAAGAGCAGGCCAGAGCGCGGGTGAACAATGCTCATGTGAATGGGGAACGGAGACGGTGACACAGCTAATATTGATGATGCGGAAAACCTGGAGGTCTAGCTAACTGAAACGTTAGCATGTAGCAGGCGTACCATGCAAAACTACTGTCAAGTATCTGACAAGCACAGACATTATTTGCCAACCATCTTCAGTTTTCTGCACATACGTGTAGCATATATATAACACTATTATCATATCTGTCTGAGGTTATACGTACATACGTTAATTGAGCTATTCATATCAAATGCAATAGATGAATGTTTGGATGATTGTTGTTATATCCCAGGACAACGAACTCTTCGTTGCCCCAATTCCATGGGTCAACTGATGCAGAAAGACGAAGAAGCACTCGCTGCACGCACAACACAACATTCATCACCAAAATGAATGACGAGGACAATCCAAACTGCCAAGATACGAGTTATACTGATTTAAGTGATATTTTGATTCGTGATTCCAGCAACAGGGAAGTAGTGATCCATTGTGGAATTGGAAAATGCGTGGCTGCATTGTACTACCCTAATGGGGGTGGAACCTTGTCGGGACCAAAATACTGTTTGGTTCATATCAACGATTTATATAGACCGTGCCAAATATATAAAAAAGTTGATGATACCACGATATTTGAAATGTGTAACCAAAGAATTATATCTGACATACAAATTCTGCTGACATTATTACGAAGTGGTCTAGTAATAATCATATGCACATCAATACGAGCTCGACAAAAGAAATGGTTATATGTTTCTGTAAATATAGCGAGGATTTAGGTAAATAGCACGGAGCATGCCAACATAAATGATGTCAAATGTTTCCGATATTCTGGTTGCAAAGATGAGTCTGAAACACCCAATTGTATGACCGTCACATGATTCGGTCATACAATTTGTCCAACGATGCTGCAATAAACGTTTTGATCATCTATTCTGTCTTCTCTGCTCAGTGCAGACAGGATTAGCCAGATACATATTGTAACATTTTTCAGCGTCCTACTATCACAAGATGTTGCCTCAAACTGTGTGTTCAGACTGATGGCGAAATACGTCAGATAGATTAGCGTATTTCGAGAACAAGCTTGTTGGAAACTGACAAATAGCAATACGTGTCAAATACCAACTTATTATTCAAGGTAATTCCACATCAGACGTGCGTATTTAGCACCGCATCAATTATTTATGTTGCATTTGCCTATTAAACGTGTTATGTATTAACATAAACAACTTGTTTGTTTCAATGTAACCAGGCATATTGTCATTGCCCAAGTTCGGTCAACATATACTAAACAATTTTAACGTTTTCTACTGAAGTGCCTGGTCAAGCAACTGTTTATTATATATAATTAGCGTAAAACAAAGTGGATTTCATTTGATGGCATGGCTGAGATGCGAAATAAAAGTTGGCACATGATGTCCGTCGCATGCATTAAAAATGCAAAATTGTTGCTGATGTAAAAAAGCTGTATCAGTTGTGATGTGTATTTGATATGCACTGCATTGCCATATTTTTAAGCCCGGATACTTCCTCTATCCAGGCATAACATTTTATTTGTTCACACAAAAATGAACATTTTGCGTGCCTCATTCCAGACACACAAACACACGCGCGCGCGCGCTAAAAAACACACATATATCGCGAGAAACGACAGTGTGTCAAACTTCAAATTAAGTGCTATGGACAGAAACATTGTTCTTTTCACGTCAAGACGTGCATTTTATCTTGAGAAGTTGGTTTTCATACAGAAGGATTCTAACGTTCAGTACATACTGTAACCAGTTGGTGCATGGAAACGTGAGGTATGTCGTTATTTGTCACTTTTTTCCGATCATAACTTCCAACCAACGACATTTAGTGTGGCAGCTGTCAACATAATGCCTACAGGGCCTCGTTCTGAGTGCCAATTCGGTCACGAAAAAGTATTGTGAAAGGCATATGGGTGTACAGGCGCGGGATACGCGCGTGCTCTAACGATTGATCCGGTGAGGCGAATTAGAATGATCAGATTTATACTACGTAACTGCATCACATATATCCTAACTGTCACGATCTTCGCGTGTTGTTGTACCACTTGCAACTTGCTCCAGTTGGTACACTGCATGACGGCGTTTATTACAAATCATACACGTGTCAGGAAGACGTGATTTCAAGTCAGCAGAATTTAATACAGCGGCAGGTCTTCGCCAATTAACGCACGCTAGTGTAAATAATATCTAAGGTACGCTTGTATATATAATATCTTAGGAAATATTATACATTCATACTTTAGAATTGTAGGTCGAAGGGAGAGAAAGTGCCTCGTTAGACGATCGTCGTTCTTACGGATCATACACTTTGTGCAATATGCATGAAGATGAATGGTACGAATACAAATCTGTTGTTATCAGCATAATGATCATCATGAATGTACTACTGAACGCACTCGGGATCGCTGTCATCGTCAAATATCCACAACTTCGCGAAGATCGCACGACGCTCTTCATGTTCTCGCTGACGCTGTCTGATCTCGGCAACGGCTGTTTGGCGATGCCAATCAGCGCTGCCGTATGCTCCAGCGCGACGCCAAATATGCGCAACGACACTCAATATTTTCCCAAGATTAACGCCGTCTTCTCGGTTTGGTTCACCGTCACCTCAATGTACAGTCTCTGCTCGGTGACCATGTGTAAGATGGTCGCTATAAAGAATCCGTTGCGCTATGAACAAGTCCTCACTCCAAATCGTTGCTACATCATGATATGCGGAATGTGGTTGACTGGGGCGCTGACGGGCGTCATGGTGGCATATAATGTGGAATCGTGGGACTTGGACGTATGTATATACAACATAACAATTTCTAAAGATAATATTGCAATATTATTTTTCTTTGTTATAATCACGATTGTTTGTCCTGCTATCGGGCTAGTTTATTCAACTACGCGAATATTCCGAGCTATTCTTCAAACGCATCGTCAGATTACAACGCAGTTGACGTCTATGGGTGGAGAAAATGGCGACATCGAAACCATCCCGTCTTTGACCGTCAAGACCATTCGTTCGGGAAGAAACGTGTTGATTATATGTTTGGCGCTACTCGTTTTGACGATACCATATGTTGTATATGCGTCTATATTATTGTTGGGATTCAGTAAGTACTTGCCTATGTGGTTTACGTTTGGGTCCCCTTGGTGTGTAGCGAGCAATTCGTTCATAAACAGTCTCATCTATATTGTCGTATTTCGATCTGTTCGTGATAAAACGGCAGAGATGCTACGTGATGTTTTTCGGGTCTGTACGGGTTTGTAACTTGAACAAAGCTAACAAATGTCAAAATAGATTATACCTTTAATAAAATGATGTACTTTGCTTTCTTTTCTAAAACCAACATATGTGTACATTTCGAATTCAGTATTATTCACAACAAAGTCGCGTTTACATATGTCTACATTACGAAACTGTGCCTTTCCGTAAATGTTCCTCACGCACACTATATTTAAATAATACGTGTGAATTCCGATTTAAATAATAGTTCCAAAATATTATACTGGGTGTGTGTGGGCTAGAAATTCAAAATAACTTCCAAAGCATAATTTTTGGAGATAAATTTCGATGTTCCTCTATTCGAATTTTCATTATGATTTCTGTGAAACAAAGAGTTTCTAGTATCTAGACCTAATATACTGTCAACACCACATTGATGGGTTTTATGTGGTATCCGTTGAAACAGGATGACACGACGTCGCTATAATACCGTCGTTCATGTAGTAAATGTTTCTGTGACATTGGTGGGATTGGCTAGGTGGTATTACTTGCATTATTCATTGTATATGCATCGCACATATACGTCAAATAAATTGATTCTGAGTTCTAAGTATGACTTTGCAGCTTCGTGAATCTTAATGAGCAATTCGTCCATAAACAGTCTCATCTATATTATGGTATTTCGATATGTTCATGAGAAAAACGGTAACAATTTTACGTGATGGTACTCAGATTTGTACGTGTCTGTAACTTGACCAAATCCAATAAAACTAGAAACTGATGATACCTTCAACATAATTATGACGTAGTTTGTTTTATTTTCTAAAATCAATATAATACACAATGCGTTTAATCCGTTTTCTTGGTTTTGAGAAAAAGTTATTTTTGTTTTTGTTTTCTCAAAGTTTAAATATAAACTTGTAAATAGAGTCGGTGAATAATTAGAATCCAAAATCACAGAGGATGGTAGCAAAGTCTGAAATATGTGTTGCATGATTGTTACGTAATGTGTGATATTGAATACTGTTCTCATCAAAACGCTGTATATTCACACAGCGAGGGCCGTCACTCCACGTAGCGGTACGTGCGACAAGGCTGTGCTGATTGGCTGAAAATGGATACATCGCGCATTGACAAAAAAAAAACTTTGGTGTTTATCGCGTTTTGAAAACAAAAGTATTTTTGTGAAAATTTTTAATGGGGATTTATTGCGTTGTATTAGATAGTATGCTAGCTGAACATGTGTCTTATCTAATATATTCATCCTTGTTTGGCATAATTTCAAAAATAGTGGCGTTTTCCCTTAAAGCCTTCAGATGCAGACATTTTGAA